>WNWU01000013.1:12592452-12602529 GCA_012654045.1 Ptyas mucosa
CTATCTATCTATCTATCTATCTATCTATCTATCTATCTATCTATCTAACTTCTTTCATCTATCTATCTCTATATCTATCTGTCTTTCTATCATCTATCTAGCTATCTTTCTCTATCTATCTATCTTCTATCATCTATCTATCTATTATTGTGTGTGTGTGTGTGTGTGTGTGTGTGTATGTGTGTGTGTGGTTATGGCTGGCCAAGGGTTCTGTTTATTATATATGGGGTTTTTTTCTAATTCAGCAAGCCAAATCTTTCCTGTTTGTTAAAGCCAGATTGGGAATTATGAAATTAGAAACTTTATGTATTTTATTGAAATGTTGGGTTTTTAAAAAACCTTTTCCACTTTGTTGTTACTGAATTTTTAATCTGAGTTGCCTTAAGCTTTTCCAACTGTCAGTCATAGATCTAATGAAATAAATCTGTGGGGTAAAAGATCATAAAATTGGGTGCGACTCACTTAACAATTGCCTTGTTTAGCAACAGAAATTCTGGTCCCCATTGTGGTCGTAAGTCAAGCACCGCCTCTAGTAATATGGGCCATTAATAAATTGTAAATCAAAGTTGGATAGGCAGAAATAATCAACTACAATTTCAAAAATTGGCGTAGTCCCATCTTCTTCTCCTCTCAACTCACCGAAGTCTCCTGAATTTTGCTATTATAGCGGACTCTGACAAAAGGATCAGAAGCTCCATTCCGATCTTTCCGAGCTAAATCCCTTGAAAGAAAGAGAAGGAAGGTTACAGAACATAAGGAAAAAAACCAAGATACGTTCAACTCCCAAAAACTATAGTCTACCCTATTGTTCTGCCCCAGCTACGAACCCCAAAGAACGCAGCACACACAAAGTCCGTACAAACCTTAGTTTACTAATTGAAGACTACTAATGAGCTTCTTTAGTAGTTGTTCGAACACAAGTACAGTTTAAATCAGTCTTTTCTGAACAAGGGCTGTTAAATTTAACTTCATTAACAGCCGACAAGAATTCAAAGAATAATAAATCTAAGGTACAGTATTTCAGATAACCGTAATCTTACTGTGGTTGGCAGAATGCCCAGAAGCAATTTGCAGGAAAACTGACAAGAAAGAAACAAGAGCCGAATCAAATGTTTCTGGAATCAAGACGCGAAGGAATATGAACGAAGTTGTTTCCTGCAAATTGCATCAGTCGTCATCTTTCCTTAAATAGGCTAGGGGAGTGGCCAATTAGCCCCAAGCCTTACTCTCGAGGAGACCTCCTCCTGAGGAGCCACTCCTGCCTTTTAACAGCTCTGCGCGCTCGTGCATCGAGAAAAGGCTTCTCCTCTTCTTCCTCTTCACTTATGGAAGCTTCTGGAGGTTCTGAAGACCCTGGCTGAACCTCCGCCTGTGGCACCACATCTTCTCCAGCCTCCTCATTGTCTGACTCCAGTGCCAGCTGCACAGGCTGCTGGCGCAGCACCATACCAGCCTCCTCGCTGTCGGAATCAGCTACTAACTGCACAGGCCGCTGACGGGCCACAACAGCTATACATTTGGCATACCTTTGAATACAAGCTGGAAATTGTGTTCAATTCTAGGACACTGCCTGGACCAGTCCCTGCAATTTTCTTGGCAAGGTTTTTGAGAAGTGGTTTGCCATGGCCACATTCCTAGGGCTGAGAGAAAGCTGGCTTTGTGCCTAAGGCAGCAGGATTAGAACTCCCAGTCTCCTGACTTCTAAACTGATGCCTTAAGTACTACAGCAAATTAGTGCTCTCAACGCTGCAGTACCCAAATATTAGTACCGCTTTATAAATCCTAAAGACCACGCCTGGAAAACTGCACCCACTTTTAGTCACCACATTACAAAAAAGATGTTGAGACGTTGGAAAGAGTACAGAGAAGAGCAACTAAGATGATTAAAGGCCTGGAGGCTAAAACATATGAAGATCGGTTGCAGGATTTGGGTTTGGCTAGACTAGAGAAAAGAAGGACTAAGGGGGGGACACAATAGCAGTATTCCAGTATTCGAAAGGCTACCGCAAAGAGGAGGGGGTTAACTTATTTTCCAAAGCTCCAGAAGGCAAGGAAAGAAACAATGGATGGAAACTAACCAAGGAGAGAAGCAACCTGGAATTAAGAAAAAAACTTCCTAACAGTGAGGACAATTAATCAGTGGAACAGCTTGTTTTCAGAAGTTGTAGGTGCTTCATCACTGGAGGCTTTTAAGGAAACGCTGGTCAGCTACGTATTTAAAATGATATAGGGCAGGGATGGTAACATTTCCGGCATCGAGTTCCCAAACTGGAACGCACACGCATGTGCATGCACATGCGCAGGCTGGAGCATCGGAAACCCAAAGACCAGCTGGCTGGCGTGCACATGCCTGTTTTTTGGCCGATTTTGGCCATTTTTTGAGCCATTTTCAAGCTGTTTTCCGGGCTGTTTTTTTTGGGGGGGCGCATTTTTTAGGCTGTTTTTCAGTCTGTTTTTCGAGCCATTTTTCAGGCTGTTTTTTGGCCCAAAACAGCCCAAATAATCAGCCTGAAAACGGCCCGAAAAACAGCCCAAAAATGGCCTGAAACCAGCTTGTTTTTTGGCCATTTTTCGGGCCGTTTTCAGGCTGTTTTCTGGTGCTCCAGTGCCACAAAGACCAGCTGACTGGCATGCATGTGCACGCTGGAAACCAGAAGAGCAGCTGGCGACAGCATGCATGCCCATAGAGTGCTCTGCGTGCCACCTCTAGCACGTGTACCATAAGTTCACCATCACAGATATAGGGCTTGAGCAGGGGGTTGGATTAGAAGATCTCCAAGGTCCCTTACAACTCTATTCTGATTAAGATCAATTGGTGCTCTTCCACCTGCAGGCTCTTGTATACTGCCAAGAAGACGTAGCCACTCCTGAAGGATACAGGAAATTTAAGGGCAAGTCAGTCTTCTAGAGAATTCTTATACTGATAACTCTACTTATCTACTTATGCAGATAAGTAACAATCTGCCTCCTTTGGGAATCAATTCTTTAGCCTTCCAAATTGTTTTGTTTTGGTTGCTGTACAAAATAGCATTTTCTTGACTTCCTTATGATTTCCAGGATGCCCCTCTAGCTCTCAACTCTTAAAAAGGTTCCCCTTGCACATATGTGCTAGTCGTTCCCGACTCTAGGGGGCAAAGCACATCTCAGTTTCAAAGCTGAAGAGCCAGCGCTGTCCGAAGACGTCTCTGTGGTCATGTGACTGGCATGACTAAACGCCAAAGGTGCACGGAACGCTGTTACCTTCCCACCAAAGATAGTCCCTATTTTTCTACTTGCATTTTTTACGTGCTTTCGAACTGCTAGCTTGGCAGAAGCTGGGACAAGTAATGGGAGCTCACCCCGTTACAGGGCACTAGGGATTCGAACCGCTGAACTGCCGACCTTTCGATCGACAAGCTCAGTGTCTTAGCCACTGAGCCACTGCATCCCTTCACTCTCAATCCTTGAAAGTTTGCAACTGTTCAGACACACTCCATTTGGTTTTATCTTGCCCAGCCCATCTTTTAATTGCAAGATGGTTTTTTTATCCTCACTCTAATTACATAGGTCTATAAAACAGGAAGATCCTCCGGGGAGCCTTGGAGAACTGTATTGCTTGGACAATAAACAAAGAGGAATTTTGAGATTCGTGTGATTCAGAAGAACTGGAACACGAATGAACAATGGTAAAATCCTCAATAACGGCACAAAACCTTCGGCTCCCGTGTGGTTCCCCCAGAGCCCCTTTTGTCATTCCTATCAAAAGGGCTTTAAAAATAATGATAAAATGCATCCTGTAAGGAGGCTGCCCACCCTCCCTTTCTTCTTTCTCGCTCACCCTTTCCTGGTGATCTTCTGTGTAATGTTCAAAACAGAAAATCGCTACTCACAGAGGCGGCTTGTAATTTCAAAGTAGTTTCCTTCAATTACAGACTGGGGTTTTATTTTAATGAAAAAATATAGGATGCTTGTATCCAGCAGTGACCTGATGGATTCCAAGGCTCAAGAAAAGAAAGGAAATGGAAAAGTTCACAGTTCTGATTCATGTTGCCAGATCCTTTGCTTGCAGAAAGTATAAAAAATATACATTTCCTCCCCCCCCCCCCCCCCCAGTAAAACACATCTTTTTCAATCTTTGCTCCAATTTTACCCTATTAAAACGGTCTTCTTTGTTATGGTAGCCTGGCTTTAAATTATATTTCTTTGGTTATGGTAGAAGCCTGTCACAAAACACTCAGAATCCCAAGATATGTTCCAGATATGTGGACCGATTCTCCAAATTCTCAGCAATGCCCATTTGAGAATTTAACAAAACAGAATAGCAGAGATGGATGGGACCTTGGAGGTCTTCTACCTCTGTCTGTTCTTCCTGAGAATGCTCAGGAAGATAAATCTATCTCAGCATCTACTTCTGTCCTACTATTGCAGCACCATTGAGAGTGTCCTGACATTTGGCATTCTTGCATGGTATGGGAGCAACTCTGTAGCAGACAAAAAAACTCTACAGAGAATCATTAAAACTGCCCAGAATATCATCGGACTCCAGCTACCAGCCCTGGATGACATCTTTGAATCTCGCTGTTTGAGGAAGTTGCATAACATTCTGAGAGACTCTTCCCATTCTGCTTACAATCTTTTTGGACTGTTGCCTTCTGGCAGAAGATACAGAACAATTAAAACTCGGACCACACGTTTTCTGAATAGTTTTTATCCCAGAGCTATAATTGCACTCAACAATCAACTAAAAGGGCCACCATCGGTGAGCTGTTGGACAGCATTACTTGGTCTGTTGTGTGGATGTTTCGGTGTTTAGGGGTGGGGAATTTGTGGTGGGGGGGACTGTGTTTGGGGATTGTTATGGGTGTTGGACCTGGTCTTTGGGAGTTAAATGAATTTCGTTGTATGGGTATACTGTGTATATACGTACAATGACAATAAAGTTATTATTTACTTTATTCATTAAACATGAAACTCAGTCAACTGAACATTCAAAAATGCATCACAAATACCATTGACTGGTGCTAATGGTTGATACAGGTTGCTGCCAGCGTCCTAGGTATCAGCCAAGTACCTTCTTAAGATGTATGATGTTCCAAGTAGCACAGTTTTTTGCAGTTCCGCTGGTGTTATTGCAGGAAGCTGCAATTTGTTGATGTATCTTATAAAATTCTTGGATATGGTACCAAGTGCCCCAATGACAATGGGTAAGTTATTGTTGTTGTTGTTGTTGTTGTTGTTGTTGTTGTTGTTGTTGTTATTATTATTCTAGTCCAATTCTCTGTTCAACCAGGAGATCCTATCCCATTAAAGACCAAGGGCTAGCCAATCTTTTCTTAAAAACCTGCAATGATGGAAAGCAATCTGGCTAAAAGACAGCAGACTGGGAGACATGGGCCTACTATCAAACTCGCGTCATCATGGTGTCGTCACGTGATGTATCACGACTTTTTCCTCCTTGCTAAACCGGGCGTGGGAGTGGCCAGCGCGTGACACATCCAGCCCGCGGGCTGCGAGTTTGACACCCCTGACCTAGACTGATTAGCCTGAAGTTTCTCAAACTTCAATGACATTAAGGTGTGGGCTTCATTTCCCAGAATGTTGGTTGGGGACATTCTGGGAGTTGAAGTCCACACATCTTCAAGTTGTTGAGGTTGAGAAAGATAAATTGCTGGTTTATTGGTCATTCCTTTGATTTTAGGTTGCTAGGCACAGTTCGTTACTATCAATCTCCTTTTATTGAGGTTAGGGCACGTAGAACAAGAGAGCTACACCGGCTCAGAATGTTCCCAGACAGGAAAGGTTTGGCCGAGTCTCTAAAGCTAGTCGGAAGCTTAAGACCTGAAAACAACAGGACACGTGGAAGTTCCAGTGACTTCTAAGATTAAGAAATTCTGGCAGCAGAACTCCTGTAAAATAAGTCTAGAAACTGTAAACAACCCTCTGTTTTCTATTCCAGGACATGACATGGAGGAAAATGAGGTGGTAATCTTGCTAATGCTAAGCAGGGTTAGGTTTGATTTTGACATCCCCCATAATGAAGGAAGGGGGGGGGGGGAAATGGAAACTAAAAGAAAGAATACTCAAAGGCCTCAATAACAGGATCAAGCTGAAATATCTCCCTAATTTTGCAATTTTCAAGAATGCTAGAGTTTATTTTAAGATTATTATTATTTTTAGAATAGAGAATGTTCCGTTTTCTCTTTGGGTTTCCCTTTTCTTTTCAACCTTACCTGGTTTAAACAACGTATGTATTATAGGGCAGTGGTGAAATCCAATTTTTTTTACTACTGGTTCTGTGGGTGTGGCTTGATGGGCATGGTGTGGCTTGGTGAGGGTGGCGGGGAAGGATACTGCAAAATCTCCATTCCCACCCCATCCAGGGGAAGGATACTACAAAATCCCCATTCCCTCCACACTCCTGGGGGAAGGATATTGCAAAATCCCCATTCCCTCCCCATTCCTGGGGGAAGGATATTGCAAAATCTCCATTCCCACCCCACTCAGGGGCCAGCCAGAGCTGGTATTTGCTGGTTCTCTGAACTACTCAAAATTTCCCCTACCAGTTCTCCGAACAGCTCAAAATTTCCGCTACGGGTTCTCCAGAACCTGTCATAACCTGCTGAATTTCACCCCTGCTATAGAGGTTCTCTTGGCCTTTTTCCAGAATTTTTTAAAAATCTATTTTGGCCTCCACCTCTAGGCAGGGGTAGTATTCACTTAACTTCGCTACCAGTTCACAAATGTGAGCGTGCGCGCGTGTGTAGAGTGTCAAAAACATAGATAAACGGGACGCGATTATGTCCAGGCGGGTGGGCGGAGCCAATCACAGCCTCCGCTACTGGTTTGCCAGAACCAGATAGAACTGGCTGAATACCACCACTGCCTCTAGGGTTTTCTGGTGGTCTTCTACACAACTACTAACCACTTTGCCATAACCGCTTGCTATGTAGACTTAAATGGTTTTAAAAAGAGGAGGAAAACATACAGTTCAATCAGCAATTAGCCATGAGCACAGCAATTGGCCATGAGCAATTGGCCATGAGCAATTGGCCATGAGCAATTGGCCAAGAGCCTTGGATAGTACAGTGGTCTAAAGCCCTGTTATTAACATCAGCTGCCTGCAATTATTGCAGGTTCAAATCTCACCAAGGCTCAAGGTTGACTCAGCCTTCCATCCTTTCTAAGGTAGGTAAATTGAGGACCCAGTTTGTGGGGGCAATAAGCTGACTTTGTATAAATATACAAAAGTATGAAGGCTATTGCTTAGCGCATTGTAAGCTGCCCTGAGTCTCCAGAGAAGGGCGGCATATAAATCAAATTTAAAAAAAAATTACTTGGAGTTTCGACCTCGTCTTCTCTTCCTTCCTTCCTCTGCTTTCTCCAAGGAGTTAAACATTCTCAGTGCTGCCTCCTTGCAAGTCCCTCTGTTCTTTCCTTGGCCCCCAGCCTTACCTGGCATCAAACACAACACAGCGCAACTTCCTTGCAGCACTGTTGCCGATGATCTCGATTTGCAGGTGGATTTCTCCTTGCACTTCCTCATCGGGGTCGATTTCCGTGAGGTTCAACCAACCACTGTAGCCTAAGAACAGGAGCATGCAGAGAAGGAGGGAGGGGGAGAAAACCAAAGGTGTACGATGAGAACAGCAGCAAAGTCTACCCTGCAGGGATGGTGCAAGGTGAGACTTCAAGAAGATCATCAAATACTTTCTTGACATTTCATTCCCACCTCATGATTATCCTCTATTGGTTAAAGTTTGGTGCTGTTTTTCATTCTACAGTTCAAGGCAGCGTTCATTTACTCCCAGCCACGGTTATATATCCCCCTGCAATCAGTCAGGTAGGATAGGCTGAAATAGAAAGTTCCTCCAGGAAAGTTCCCTGCTTATTGTCTGGTTTACACACATTGCACAAAGTCATTGTGTGTTGATTAATCTTGAGTTAATGAATAAGCCGCCATATGTTTGCACAAAATGGTAGCCTAATCCACTATGGCATATAACCACAAAAGTTGGATTGACTCAATAGAATAAACATTGGCATTACTATTACTACTACTACTACTACTACTGTTACTACTACTATGTTGTGACCGAGGCCCACGTAGTGATTACCAAACACAATTCAGCCCTGAACAAACTTATTTTATTAAAACAGTTAGTCCAAAACAAATTCTTCATAACCAGTCCTATGGCCTTATCACCAACTTTTGGTGTCTTTGGCAACCTGCCAAAGGCTTTTCTTGGCAAAACCCCCACAAAATTCAAGAGACGCTGACAAGAAGCACTGGAATCAACGTTGCTTTTCTACAAAGAACCCTACGGCTCGTTGCTGCTCTTTTAAGCCTTATGGGAGAAGGGCCAATCATCTCCTGGCCTTACTCCCGAGTCATCCTTTTTGCTTCAGCTGCTCTTGCCTTCTGACAGCTCTTTGCATGCATGCACTAGGAACAGGCTCCTTCTGTTCCTCTGCCTCTCTGCTGTCTGCCTCTGGAGGCTCCGGAGTCCGTGCATCGCTCCCAGATGGCCCTGGCCCCACCTCTGCCTCTGAGCCCTCTGAGCCCTCGCAGAGCCCTTGTCCGGGCCATCCCCTGACTCCAGCACTGGCCCATTGTCCTCCCCAGCCTCCTCACTGTCCGACTCCGCTGCCAGATCTGCAGGCTGCTGGCGGACCACAACATACTACTATTACTATGGTGCATTTGTGTTGTAAGCGCCTACCAAGGTGCTTCGGGGTTGAAAGGATTAATAAAGGAGGATATTTGTAGCTCAGGGTTGAACTGAGGGGTCCTTGGTGCTCTCTGAGCTTGCTTTTTTTCTTGCAGATGTTTCATTACCTGAACTAGGTAATATCATCAGAGCACAGAGGTCCTTTTCCACTCTGCTTAGGACAGGGGTGTCAAACTTGATTTCATTGAGAGCCACATTATGGTTGTGTTTGACCTTGCAGGGGGCAGACTGGGCATGGCCAGGGTGGGCGTAGCCAGCTCGATGTCACTCATGTCAGGGGTGCTTGTGATGGCCCGAGCACTCTGCCAGCGAAAATGGGCTCCTGAGCTCCGTTTTCGGCTGCCACAACTTCCTGCAACCTTCTTTCTGAAGCCCTCCCGAGCTTCATTTTCCCTGGCAGAGGGTTGCAAGAAGCCGTGGCAACTGAAAACAAAGCTCAGGAGCCTATTTTCGCTGGCAGAGGCACTGTGGGCCGGTCCTTTGCTGTTTCCAGGGCAGCCCTGAGGGCCAGATCTAAGCACCCTGTCGGCCAGATCCGGCCCCCAGACCTTGAGTTTGACATCCCTGGTTTAGGAGATTAAAATGGTTGATTCTTTATTTAAAACATCTGCATCCAGTCTTAGTGAAACTGAATCTTGTTCAGCACTGTGAACCTCCTCCTGTTAGCAGCCAGTGACGTTGTACAGCAGCCGGATACGCTGTATTGTATCTCGCCTTGTGGCTCATTTATTAGTGAAAAACCCAAAACCAACAGCTGCGTTCTCCCAATGGGCTTTGCCTGGTTACCGAAGTGACTCATTTTCTGAATGATAAAGTGAACCATAAACTAAAAACAAAACACAACGAGGGTTTGCAAAACACATTAAACCACGCGCACACATACATAGACGCACACGTACATCTAGCTAAAGTTTATAGGAGCCAAGCATATAGCCTGTCGGGTCCCTTTTTAACTGACTTAATGGTGTTGTTTGAACACAGTGTGTCCTCAGTTCTTCCCCATTCTAATCCCACCTAAACTAGATGGAAGTTGGGGTTACAAAAGGAAGAATGCTTACTCTCTTTTCTTGGAAAGGGAGATTAAGCACCTGAGGGCAGGACAAGAAGCAATGGGTGGGAACTAATCAAGGAGAGAAGCAACTTAGAACTGAGGAGATATTTCCTGACAGTTAGAATAATTAATCAGTGGAACGACTTGCCTCCAGAAGTTGTGAATGCTCCAACACTGGAAGTTTTTAAGAAGAGATTAGATAACTGTTTGTCTGAAGTGGTGTAAAGTTTCCTGCCTAAGCAGGGTCCTCCAAGGTCCTTTCCAACTCTATTATTCTATTCTATTCTATTCTATTCTATTCTATTCTATTCTATTCTA
>WNWU01000013.1:12603812-12616229 GCA_012654045.1 Ptyas mucosa
AAAGTTGCCAAGATTGGGAAACACTGGGTTAACTCCTATTGAGGCTGAGTTATACTTTTAAGATGGATTGTTGGCCCAGCCTCAACAGAGCCTCCTCAATCTGTACAACTTTTTAAAATTAAAATAGGGTCATTTTCAGCCATTGGAGACTTGGATGGGAAAAACAGATACACAAACATAAGAGGGTTGAGGACAAAAGACACCCTGATTAAAGATAACCTAAATGTTTAATACAGGTAGTCCTCAATTTACGATCACAATTTATGAGCCCAAAATTTATGCAGTTAAGTGAAAAATTTGCTAAGTGAATTTGTTCCATTTTACAACTTTTCTTGCCACATTTGTTAAGTGAATCACCGCAGTAGTTAAATTAGTAACATGATTGTTAAGTTGAATGTGTGAAACATGGTCATAACTCACTATTTTCAGTGCCATTGTCACTTCGAACGGTCACTAAATGAACTGTTGTAAGCTGAGGACTACTTGTATTGAAAAATGGATTTTATTTATTCTATGGAGTGACAATGACCACTCCTTCAATTTCTTTCCCTTTGTTCTAGAGGAGCCATGGTGGTCATACATAAAGCTTTGTGGGAATTACCTGTTCTCCAACTCCAGTTTATAGTTTACCCTCCAAAATTGTAGCCAAGGCTCGTGTATATTCCTTAAGTGCAATGCACAATGGTTGAAGAATACAACCTGAAGCAAGGCCAAACAAAATAAGGAAAGTCTACACAATAAGCAGGAGAGGACACCACAAATCCAGGTTCACACACAACAAAGTTAAAATAGGATTTTGTATTCAGTGCATTGTGAGAACCCAACCATTAGCTTAGCACAAAGGGTGAACCAGAAGATGCAATGAGGGTATAATATGGAGCACAAGATGTTCTGTGACACCCATGTTTTGTTTGATTAACTTGGGTTTAGCAAGTTACTGTGAACTCATCCTATAAATCTGGGTGTTGTTAAAAGCTAATGATCTTCCTCCCTCTTCCTCCCCTCTTCTGAGCTACAACCTCTCCATCCAGCTTTAACCATGACACCCCCGGATGAAGTGAGATGAGGTGAGTGCCTCTAAGCATTTCATTCTGCCACTTTATCTGGGCAAATTAATTAGATTTGGAGCTTGCAAGCAAAACAATAAAGGCAAAGGTTTCCACTGTCCAGTCGTGTCCGACTCTAGGGGGCAATGCGCATCTCCGTTTCTTAACCAAGGGAGCTATCATTATCTGAAGATGCTTCCATGGTCATGTGGCCATCATGACTATACACCAAAGCGCATGGAATGCTGTTACCTTCCCATCAAAGTGGTACCTATTTATCTATCGCATTCACATGCTTTCAAACTGTTAAGAGCTGGGGTAAGTAATGGGAGCTCACCCTGTTGTGTGTCACTCAGGTCTCAAACCCGGGCTGTCAGCTTTCCAGCTGACAAACTCAGCATCTTTAACCACTGAGCCATTGCGCCCCCTTTGCAAGCAGAAGTAGTGATTGTTCGGCTTTTAGAAATGAGATACCTGGACAGAAAATAGTTCTAATAGTAGACTCAAAAGGGAAAAGAAATGATCGCATTCAATTCTGCATCCAATCTATTAACTCATTCAAATGAAGAGATGTCTTCCTCAGCCAAGAGGGAATCTCACCTTTCGGATGCTCGGCCAACAAACTTTGGGGGATGCACACCTTCCCAATGACGTCATCCCGGCTGTTACAAGGAAGACAAACAAGACAAGGCAAGGTAAATGGAGTGTCACCACCAATCACCACAGAGTACTTCAGCATTATACAGATGGGGAGCCTAGAGCTGAAAATATATTGATAATATTTTATATGGGAGCCAGAACCCACAACAGGTCACAATGCCCTGTACAATAATCTTTATGGACTTTCACAACCAGCTCTTTCAAAATGTCACAGGAGTTTGCTTGTGCTGCCACCCTTTAATCATTTGTGCCTCTGCCAACATATTTGCTTTCTTCTTCTCGTATAACCCTAAAGTGCTGGAGATGCTAGGAAACTCCTGTATTATATTACTTTAAAAAGCCTATAAAGCACTTTTTCTTCATCCCCACACCCATAAAATCTAATGCCACCTAGTGGATAAACATTGTATAATGCAATTATCCACCCACTTTGATTGGCATTGTATTGTATAGTTTTCTCCTCTTTAGAAAAAAATGAGGGAGAATGCTACCCTCTAAAAACCAGATTAGGATGGACAGTGATCCCTGGTCACAAAATACCTACTCCTGAAAGGGAGAAAGGCCGCAAGGATTAGAATGAAGAATTCTGAAAAAGAGCACCTCACACTACACCTGTTCCCTTCAGATATCTTGAAAAACTAATAAGGGTGGAACCTCTTGAGTACCTGGATAAGGGAACCTGCAAGAAAACAGGAGGAGGAGGAGGAGGAGGAGGAGGAGGAGGAGGAGGAGGAGGAGGAGAAGGGAGATATCAAATGACTTTGTACTACATGAATGCCTCCATGAAGTCACCAGGGGCCAAGCTCCAATGTGAAAGACACTTTTCTTACTCTCTTGTAAAATACACAGTGCACCAGATGGGCTCAGCAGGGAGAGGTCGTCCCACTGCTGCTTCATGAGGTGAAGCATTCTCACTAAAGGCAGGGGACAAGGAGAAGGGATCGTTCTAAAAGGAGGAATATGTCCTGACCTAGGCTTCCCCAAACCACGAAGCCAAGTCCTCATCCCGACAAAAAACCCTTTTATTTAATTTACAGTGAATTCCTCTCTAGCAAAGTCTTTCTTCTCCCACAGTCTTTCAAGATAGTTCACAATTACCGACCTTTATCAGGCTTGGAGGGTGGCCAGGCCGATATCTTTCAAACGCTGCAATAATGTAGTAATGAACTAATTGTCTCCTGATAATTCCACTCCCCTTTTGCTCCTCTTTTATTCCTTCTGGGAGGGGTCATACATTGTCCACCTGTGGCCTTACTCCCAAGTTGACCCTTGTTCTTTAGCTGTTCCCTTCGTCTGGCAACTCTGCACATGCGCACACTGGGAACAGGCTCCAACTGTTCATCTGCCTCACTCATGTCTGCCTCCAAAGGCAGCTGATAACCGGCATACGCCCCTGGTCCTTTCTCTGCCTCCAACGCAGAGCCCTCATCAGAGCCTTCCCTAGACTCCAGGACTGGTCCATGTTCCCCCCAACCTCCTCACTGTCTGAATCTGCTACCAGATCCGCTGGCGGGCCACAACAGAATAACATACCTCAATGCATCTTCATCCATCACGTAGAAGGATACACAACGGAAACTGGGAGACAAGTGGACTTCATATTCTTCACCCCAAAAAGGAAAGAGAGTTTTCCACACTGTGGCTGTCCTGAGGGAAAGAAGAAGTCAATCAAAGGTCCAATTTTTTTGCCCAAAGTGATATATGTAACAAAGAGGGTTTAAAAAAAAATCCAACAAGAATACTTTTTTTTTTTACAACAATGTACTTTTGACAATAATTTAAACAAAGCCCCAGGAATCTATTTAACACCTGTGTAGTCAATTTATTAGAGAAGAAGCTGTATTTTATTTCATTAATTTATTTTGAACCGGCAAATCCTATAGTGTTGGTGTTACCCACAGTCTATGAACCTGAAATAGTCAGGTTACTTTCCAAATTCAGGGCAGGGAAGAGAAAGGTTAGGAAGGTTATAGAATAGCCCACCTCGAATGATTAAGCAGATAGAGAAGGAAGAGTTGGATTTGTTCCCTCAAGTTAATTCGTAGTACTAGGATAGATCATTCTGCCATTCAGATATCAGTTGCAGAATTAATACAGCTACGCGGGATTTGCTCACCTCTGTTTGACTTTTGTTTTTTTACTCATCCACAGGCTAAAAAACTGTGGCCACAGACCAACGTCTTCTAAGAAGTGATAGCTACTGTAATTTCAAACTTCCTTCTAAATAAAGTTTCACCAGGCTAGTAAAACAACAGGTGCTTCCTTAGGCTGGGTTTTTAATTCAGTTCCACAGAGCATCAGAGGGCAAACATTGCATGATTCATCTTTATTGGGAATCATCAGATGTTGGCAGCCAGATGTTCATCTATGACTAATTACATCTGAGAATTCCCAGTAAGGATGAAACTAGAAGTGGGCAGGTAGCATGTGCCCTTCTAGTGAGCTACGTGACTGAAAAACGTAACACAAAGTACACACTGTGTGAAAATAGAGAAATGTTTCACCCCTCCAGGATATGGGATTGGATGGAAGTCACATAACACTTTGTACACATGGGCATGACATACAGATAATCCTCAACGTACGCCCATTCATTTAGTGACAGTCCAAAGTTACAATGGTGATGAAAAACGTGGTTTGAATGGTAGTTGCAGTTAAGACTGTCACAGGATTCCTGGTCATGTGATCAAAATTTGGTGCTTGGCAACTATTTCAATTTCAATTTCAATTTCATTCAATTTATATGCCGCCCCTCTCCGAAGACTCAGGGCGGCTCACAATACATTTAAAATCCTAATAAAAAACTTTTAAGAATTAAAAACATTAAAAACATTCAAACTCATTCATACCAAAACCCATTCATGGACAGATCTTGCCAGATCGCAAGAGCGAGATCAACGGCCCCAGGCCTGCCGGAAAAGTCAGGTCTTCACCGCTTTTTGGAAGGCCAATAGGGTGGGGATGGTCCAGACCTCAGGAGCTAACTGGTTTCAGAGAGCTGGGGCAGCCACAGAGAAGGCCCTCCCCCGCAGGCCTGCCAGCCGGCATTGTTTAGCTGACGGGACCCGAAGGAGACCAACTCTGTGGGATCTTTCCGGTCACTGGGAGCTATGCGGTAGAAGGTGGTCTCGAAGATAACCTGGCCCTGAGCCATGTAGGGCTTTAAAAGTAATAACCAACACCTTGAATTGTGACCGGAGACCAATAGGGAGCCAGTGCAGCTCGCGGAGAATTGGTGTAATGTGGGTGTACCCAGGTGCACCCACAACAGCTCACGCGGCTGCATTCTGGACCAACTGTAGTCTCCGAACACTTTTCAAGGGTAGCCCCATATAGAACGCGTTGCAATAATCTAACCGTGAGGTGACAACTAGCATGTATTTTATGACAATTGCATCACGTGATTGCCATTTGTAACTTTCCCAGGGTCTTCTGACAAGGAAAGTCAATGGGGAAACCTGGATTTGTTTAATGACCATACGTTTCGCTTAACAATGGCAGCAAAATGATCATAAAATCAAGTGTGATTCAACAACCACACTGTTTAGTGATGAATTTCTGGTCCCAATTGTGGTCATAAGTTGAGGACTAGCTGTAATATAACATCTGTATCCCTGCTTTGAGAGCTGACGACTTTATATACCATTCTGGTAAGTTCTGACTGTGGTCTTTTTTGTTCTATGAGGGAAGGAGGAAGGAAAAAAAAGCTTTCTTGGCTTACCTAATTATTGTTTCATTGTCAATTTTCACAATACAGTAGGGGTCACTGCTACCTGTACTGAAAAAGGAAAAAAGAACAATACATACAGTATAAGGATATGTATGACAGTAGGTCAAAAAAGCTAATACACTCCTTGGTTGTATAAACAGAACCATAGAATCAAAATCACGTGAAGTATCAGTACTGCTTTATAAAGCCTTAGTAAGAGCACACCTGGAATACTGCATCCATCCAGTTTTGGACACCACATTACAAAAATGATGTTGAGACGTTGGAAAAAGTGCAAAGAAGAGCAACTAAAGATGACTAAAGTTCTGGAGACAAAAATATATGAAGAACGGTTGCAGGATTTCGGTTTGGCTAGTCTAGAGAAAAGAAGGACTGGGGGGGGGGGGACGGGACATGATAGCAGTATTCCAGTATTTGAGAGGCTGCCACAAAGAGGAGGGGGTCAATTTATTTTCCAAAGCGCAGGACAAGAAATAATGGATGGAAACTAACCAAGGAGAGAATCAACCTGGAATTAAGGAGAAACTTCCTAACAAGTGAGAACAATTAACCAGTGGAACAGCTTGCCTTCAGAAATTGTGGGTGCTTCATCACTGGAGGTTTTTAAGAAGAGACTGGGCAGTCACTTGTCTGAAATGGTATAGGACAGTGATGGAGAACCATTTTGGACCGAGTGCCGAAAAGGGAGTGCGCGCGCGGGGGGACGTCACCGAGTGCCAAAAAGGGAGCACTTCGCGCTGATCTGGGCTGCCACCAGGAAGAGGAGTTGCCCAGAGGGCATGTGCACACCAAAAAAATTACTTCATTTCCAGCAAGTCTTCCGGTTACTGCCACGCATGCGCATGCGTCGATCAGCTGGCCAGCACACATGCTTACAGAACAGCTCTTCCAGTTTCCGGCACTGCCGCACGCACAGAGACCAGCTGATTGTCGCTTGCACTTACGCAACAACAATCTGGAAGAGGAATGGCCAACGCCGAACGTGCCAGGCGACATAGCTTCACGTGCCACTTTGGGCACACGTGCCCTAGGTTCGCCATCATGGGTATAGGATCTCCTGCTTGAGCAAGGGGCTGGATTAGAAGACCTCCAGCTTTACTATGATTCTGATTCTTCCCCTACCGTGTATATAACTAAATGAATATAATAAATTATCCACTCATATATTAGTGAACTCAGAAGGGCAACTTGCCAGAAAGTGTCCCATAATCTTCCTTTCCATTTTGTCAGAAGTTAATTAATGCTTAAAGATGTTTCCTCTAACTCATTTATCCAACTTTAAGTGCCAAGGAACCCTCCCTCAACCAACCTGTCTAAGCTTTGTAAAGTTGTATAATGAGGAAATTTGAGTTTACGTGACAAGCACATACTATCGTTTTTATAGGCAATCTGATCCTGTCTTTAAGGCTTTGGAAACCATGGGAATCCTAAAGTGCTGAAAACGAAGGGCAGGGTTTGCTACCCTTGGGAATATTTGCACTGATTTCTTCTAATTCACAGAAACAAAAGCAGAAAACTAAATTTAAAACCCTGACTCTGCCATGTATATGACACAATCCTATTGCACTTATTAGGACTCAACTACATGTTGGAAGAAAGATTAGCTTACCAGTCTCCGGTGAGGAGGGTAAACCTCTGTTCAAAACTGATAGGTTGATAGTTGGGGATAGCGGGAACTTCATTCCATCACGTTCTTCCAACTAACCAATCTATCCGCTGGCTGTTTTGGGAGAGGCTTACCTGCCTTGCATAAGACTGGGAGGCTGGTGTATTGTTCTTCCTGTCATCTGGGCTTCCCAAATATTGGCAGATCTGTATCAGAAACAGGCCCAAGGGATAGGTTACCTATGTGGATCAGCTCTGAGCCAGAGAGTTGAAGTCCACACTTCTTCAAGTTGCCAAGGTTAAGAAACACTGGCACATGCAACTTAATGACAAACAGAAGCAGTGGTGGGATTCAGCCGGTTCGGGCCAATTTGGAAGAACCGGTAGTTAAATTGCTGGCTGGCCACTCTCCTCCCCGCCCCTTCCAGGAGTCCCCACACCCCCATTTTGGCTCCCAGGAGGCTGCAGGGAGGCCTACTAGGCCCAAAATGGGGTGCAGGGTGATGCACCCCCCATGGCGTTTTCGATCCCAGGAGGCTGCAGGGAGGCCTACTAGGCCCAAAATGGAGCACTGCGGGGGCGCCCCCTGAGGCCGTTTTTGCTCCCAGGGGGGTGCAGGAGGCTGAGTGCTGCCTGTCACACACACTGGCCACGCCTATCATGGCCACGCCCACCCAGCCAGTCATTAAGGCAGAGAACCGGTTATTAAATTATTTGAATCCCACCACTGGACAGAACTAAGTACAGATTTCTTCAAATCTCTGAAAAAAAAATTAGAAAGAACCTACTGTTTTGTTCAAAGTTCCTAGCTTGAATATAAACACTGGATAAGAATCCTAGCTGTGGAAAGGATGTGCCGAGACAAAGAATGGACAGAAAGGATTTTGTTTTTCAATTCATGCTTATACTTATATATATCATCTAATATGTACTTGACAAATAAATAAATAAATATAATAAAATCTTATTTTCTTCCTTTCAGACAAAGAAAATTGGAAAATTAGTGGGGAGACAACAATAAGGAAAAGTCTCAATTGCTTTCTTCTGCCCAGAAGGAACTAGGAAAGACAAACAAAGTTCTCTCTTGATTCTGGAAAACCAGAAGAGCCAAGGCAAGAAAATTATTCCCCGTTGGCTGTTTGATGGACTGGAAAATAATGCCATAAGCCCAGAACCAGAATCTACAAGAAGAGAGACACGGCTCACTGGTTTCCTGATTCAGTCGATAAAAATGGTCTGGAATGCACTCTGAGGACTCGTAACTGGATTTTTTTCATTAATATATTTGACAACAAAAGTGGGCAACATTTTTTGCTTTGGGGGCTGGACTTATGAAGGGAGGGAGTACAGCAAACACTCCATTCATTGGATTTAAAATTAATTAAAAATAAGCCAATTAGAAAATATGGTTCTTTTCCATCATTGAATGATTTTCTCCTTCAGCCAACCTACACAAGACTGTATTATTGATACAAAGAGAGCTTTTGATAGCACTTAGACTTATATACCACTTCATAGTGTTTTTACAGCCCTCTCTAAGCGGTTTACAGAGTCGGCATATTGCCCCCAACAATTTGGGTCCTCATTTTACCCACCTCGGAAGGATGGAAGGCTGAGTCAACCTTGATGATTCAGAAAGGCCCAGAAACTCAAAATACAGGAATAAAATTTAGAATTAATTTGTTGGGCTACCTTGAGCAAAGTTATCAGCTCATCTGATCATTCCAAATACTGAACCATTGTTTGGATAAGGCAACCCGCCATATCCTAATCTAGGGGCAAGAGTTCTCATTGTTCCTGGAAAAAAAACAACTGGATGACATTTGGCAGAGCCAAAGGAACTACCAATCAAGGAACTACCAATCAAGGAACTACCAATCCAGACAAACAAGCTAACCGTAAATAATAGTTTAATCAAGGAACCACCAGGAACATTCCCACCAACACTGTCAGGGCAAACCATTAATATATAAAAATAAGAGCAAACCTCCTCCATTATAGCACTGACGATGTTACCTAGTTTGGTAATGAAATGTCTGCAAAAAAACCACTCAGAAAATACCAAGGACCCCACAAATACAGGGCAGTGTTGAGCTTCAGGGTTTAGTGACCATGGATTTCCTGACGTTTTGTTGGCAATTGTGACAGTTGGCATTTTCAGAGACAAAATAATCTGCTGTGCAGATGACAAGATAACTGAACAAGGACTAACTGTGTTCCTGTCTTCTTAGCCAAGTGACCAGGGGTGGGCTTCAAAAATTTTGGCAAGGGGTTCTCTGCCCGGTTGCTGGGTGGACATGGACATGGTGGGTGTGGCCTAATTGGCTGGAGGGGGGTGCTTTTTGCCCACCCCGGGCTCTGGAGGCTTTTCTTGAGCCTCCGGGAGGGCGAAAACAGCCTTCCCAGGCTCTGGAGGCCCTCTGGAGGCCGGAAACGGGCCCATTTCCAGCCTTCCCGAACTTCTGGTAGGCCCATTTTTTGCCCTACCCGAGCCTTCACGCGTACCCTGCACTTATCTGCATCCAAAACGGGCCATGTGGGGATTCTTGGGAGGGACAGGGCAGGGTGGGTGGGACCAGCCAGAAGTAGGATTTGGGGGTTCTCCGAACTGCACAGAATCTTACCTAGAGGTTCTCCTGAACCCCTGCAAACCCCCAGCAGCCCACCCCTCCATATACATACCGGTATATGGAGTTTGGGACAAAGGATCCACCTGGGTCTCTGACTTTGCGCCACGTTTTATGGCAAGAATGAAGTTTGCCCTTGGAATGAAACTGACTCACATATACAGCAAAGTCAGGTCAGGTATTAAGAAACTGAAGGTACTCGCAGGAAAGACAGGAAGGGTAGAGCGGTGTAGAGGAAGATAAATAGAAAAAGAATATAGTGCTATTTCAGATAAATTATAATTAGAACCCTGGGGTCTATCTCCTAGTTTACTACCTGCAATGCAAAAAGCCAGTATTTTTCTAACAAATGAATTCTAGCCTCTGTCTGCTTATTAAGTGGAGTCAGCTCCATTCCTGCCTGAGGCAGCCTATTTATTCCTCCTCTTAAATTGCTCAGACCTGAGAAATTACCAAGTGAGTTGCTCTTCATTTAGCTTGTGATAGTTGCAAGGGGAGCTATTTCAGCTAATGCTTCTTGTAGACACCCCCCCCCCCCATATCAAGCTCCTTTCTATCCATTCGTCCACCCACTGCCCACCACCGGAAGAACAAAAGCTGATTATACAAAGGGCAATCACTCATCTCCCTAGCCAGAGAACAATAAAGCAGATGGAAAAACCATAGCCAAACAGGAAGCTTTCAATTAACATTAAGGAGGATTTGGGTTGAATGGAACTTATAAACAATCACAGAAGAATGAGGGTCACCAGAAGGGTAATCTAGCATATACTTCTAGCTGCATTGGGATAATCAAAGTATAAGAAGACATTTCATATCAGATGCTTACTCGCATAGCCTGGTTCCTCTAAGTACTACTGTAGCAGTGGTAAAGGTAAAGTCTTCCCATATCCAGTCATGTCGGACTCTAGGTGGTGGTGCTCAACCCCATTTCTTAGCCAAGGGAGCCAATGTTGTCTGAAGACGCTTCCGTGGTCATGTGGTGCATGGAACACTGCTACCGTCCCGCCGAAGTGGTACCTATTTATCTACTCACATTTTTATGCTTTTGAACTGCTTGGTGGTCAGGAGCTGGGGTAAGTAATGGGAACTCACCTCATTGCATGGCGCTCGTGTCTCAAACCTCGGCTGTCAGCTTTCCAGCTGACAAACTCAGCGTCTTTAACTGCTGAGATATCCCATGATCCAGTGGTGAAATCCAATTTTTTTTACTACCGGTTCTGTGGGCGTGGCTTGGTAGGCATGGCAGAAGAAGGCTACTGCAAAATCCCCATTTCCTCCCCATTCTTGGGGGAAGGATATTGCAAAATCTCCATTCCCACCCCACTCTGGGGTCAGCCAGAGGTGGTATTTGCAGGTGGTTGTTGTTATTATTATTATTATTATTATTATTAATTATTATTATTTATTAAACTTTTATACCGCCCTTCTCCTAGCGGACTCAAGGCAGTGAACAGCCAAGTAAAGAAGATAATACAAAAGTTAAAATCATTTTAAAATAATTTAAATACAATTTGGCCCATAATTTAAAACATGTAAATTAAAATCAAACAATATCAAACGTTAAAACCAATAAAGGATCAGGCCAGCCCGGCTAACTGAAAGAGATAAGTTTTTAGGGCCCGACAAAAAGTCCGGAGGTCTGGGATCACTTGTATCTCTGGGCGCAGATCATTCCATAGGGTGGGTGCCATCACAGAGAAGGCTCTCCCCCTGGGGGTCACCAGCCGACATTGTCTGGCTGACGGCACCCTGAGGAGGCCCTCTCTGTGGGAGCGAACTGGCCGGTGGGAGGCAATTGGTGGCGGAAGGCGGTCCCGTAAGTACACCGGCCCTAAGCCATGGAGCGCTTTAAAGGTGGTCACCAACACCTTGAAGCGCACCTGGAAGTCCACCGGGAGCCAATGCAGCTCGCGCAGGAGAGGCGTCACATGGGAATGGCCCATCGCTCCCATAATCCCCCACGCGGCTGCATTCTGCACTAGTTGGAGCCTCCAGATGCACCTCAAGGGGAGCCCCATGTAGAGAGCGTTACAATAGTCCAGACGAGAGGTGACGAGTGCTTGAGTGACCGTGCGTAAGGAGTTCTGGTCTAGAAAGGAGCGCAACTGGCATATCAGGCGAACCTGATAAAAAGCCCCCCTGGCCACGGCCGTCGTGTGTTCTTCTAAAGACAGCCGTGCGTCCAGGAGGACGCCCAAGTTGCGAGCCCTTTCCATGGGGGCCAGTGATTCGCCCCCAATAGCCAGTGATGGCACTACTCAAAATTTCCGCTACCGGTTCTCCAGAACCTGTCAGAACCTGCTGGATTTTACCCCTGATCCCATCTCCTTACTAGCAGTGGTTCTACTGCTCAATCCTTTTGACTGGAGTTGGTAGGAATTAAACTTGAATGTAACTTTGCGATAATGGCGAATATCTGTAGCTCAGGTTTTTGTAACTATTGACTAGGATAGGATAGGATAGGATAGGATAGGATAGGATAGGATAGGATAGGATAGGATAGGATAGGATAGGACAGGACAGGACAGGACAGGACAGGACAGGACAGGACAGGACAGAACAGAATAACAAAGTTGGAAGGGACCTTCTAATCCAACCCCCTATTAAGGTAGGAAACCCTATACCAGTGATGGCTAACCTTTTTGCCACCACGTGCCAAAAGCGGGGAGAGCATGGTGGGGTCACACACACGCGTGCCAACATCCATAATTCTATGCGCCCCCCCCCCCCCCCCCCCCCCCCCCCC
>WNWU01000013.1:12618621-12638856 GCA_012654045.1 Ptyas mucosa
AAGAAAGAAAGAAAGAAAGAAAGAAAGAAAGAAAGAAAGAAAGAAAGAAAGAAAGAAAGAGGGAAGATTTCCCAAATTAAAATTTTTGGAACTTCTACAATTAGTCACTTGGCCTTCTGGCAGGCATTCCCTAGATACAGGAAAAATCATTAAGCTGGTGATTTGCGGTAGATAAGATTAATTTCCTTTGAACTGCAAATAAACAGATTCCATGGAAGCCAGGATAATAAGGGCCATTTCCCCAGAAAAACTGCAATAGCTTTTGCAGCTGCAGAAATACTTTTTTTCCCCAAGCACACAGGCCAAACCTTAGGCAGAGACACATCTGAGTTTGTTTTACAGACAAGGTTGGATTGGGATGGGATTGCTTGTGGCTTAATGTGTTGTGTGAATGTGTCTAATTCTTGCTGTCCACATCTTGCATTGATCAGAAAGGGTGGAGAGCATCCTTAAAATATCATGTTTAATGTGAATTGCTTGGAAATAACTTCTTTCTTTGTTGTTAATGTCTAAGTATGTTTAATACAGATTTAAATAATTTGTATGTTAGATTTACATAAAATCTTCCAATAGAAGAGAATACTGTAGCTCAGGGTTGAATTGTGGAGTCCCTGGTGTTGTCTGAGTTTAGTTGTTTTCTTGCAGACATTTCATCAAGGAAAAAACAAAGTCCAGTTGCCTTTTGAAAAAGTACCTTTGGGGCAACCATGACCTGAATGACTGAGAATCTCCATAGACACAGAATGCATACTTGCCAGTTCCTAAATTCCTGAGAACTGAAGTCTCCACTTCTGGAAGGGTGCCAAGTTAGAAAAGATGACCCTAGTTCAGACTAATTTCAAAATTGAAACCATAACGAGAGATTCCCTCACAATAAATCACTGGACAGAGGAACAGGCACAAGGCTCACCTGGCTTTAATACTTCTTGAGGACAAGCTGAGAATAATTCTGGTTAAATAGGCATTTATACTGATTACCAGACCTTTGCCATCTACCAAGTCTATTGGTTTATATGTTTGCTTTCTTTTGGATAAAGGACCTTGTCAGCCCAACATGGAGAATAGAGGAAGTCCTTGACTTACTATCACAATTGAGCCCAAAATTTCTGTTGCAAAGTGAGACTTGTTAAGTGCATTTTGCCCCTTTTTATGACCCTTCTTATCACAATTGTTAAGTGAATTCCTGCAGTTGTTGAGTTAGCAACACAATTGTTAAGTGAATTTGGCTTCCTGATTGATTTTGTCTGTCAGAAGATCGCAAATGATGATCACATGATCCCAGGACACTAGAACTATCATAAATATAAACCAGTTGCCAAACTGGTTTATATTTATAAATATTATATTTATAATTTTATATATTTATATTTATAAGGGGCATGCATAAGAGCACCAGTCCTGTCCTAATGTTCCCTTTAATTGTATTCATTTTATGTATTCAATTCATGCTTATACATACATATATACATACATACATATATATATATATTATCTAATATGGACTCGACAAAATAAATCAATCAATAAATCCAAATTTTTATCATATGACCATGGGGATGCTGCAATGGTCGTAAGTGTGAACAACGGTCATAAGCAGCTTTTTTCAGTGATGCTGTAATTTTGAATGGTCAGTAAATGAACTGTTGTAAATCGAGGACTACCTGTACTGGACCTCAGCATTCAAAACGTGTATTTCCACTAAAAAAGAACCCTGCCTAAGGAACTGACTTTATGTTGGCTTGGTCATTCAGAGCCATGATGTGCAAAAACTGTGGCTTGTAGAATTCACATTGGATGGGTTGGCACATACATCTTGCTAAGCTAGAAGTGAGAAGGGCTGAATTCATGCAGCCCCAAATCAAAAAAACAATGCTATGGCTTATGATTCATTCACATTTCTGGGATAATGTGCTTTCCTCCTGGGTAGAAAGTATGCCATCAGAGAGGCCATTGTCCACACAGATACGAACATAATGCCAATTGCTTTCAGAGCAGCAGTGGATCTCCCAAAAAGCAGCTCTGTGTCAGGGGTGAAATCCAGCAGGTTCTGACAGGTTCTGGAGAACCGGTAGAGGAAATTTTGAGCAGTTCTGGGAACCAGCAGATACCACCTCTGGTTGGGCCCAGAGTGGGGTGGGAATGGAGATTTAGCAGTATCCTTCCCCTGGAGTGGGGTAGGAATTGAGATTTTGCAGTATCCTTCCCCTGCCATGCCCACCAAGCCACGCCTACCAAGCCACACCATGCCGACCAAGCCACGCCCACAGAACCGGTAGTAAAAAAATTTGGATGTCACCACTGCTCTGTGTGTAGAGAGCAGTGTGTAGACCAACCAACTTTGGCCAGGGAGGTTGTGCTGACAGACGAAACTCAGCACAACAGCCTGTCACACGACAGCCTAAAGAATGAAATCTCCATAGAGTCAAGGAATCAATCAAGCAGTTGTTGCATTTTCTTGATGAAAAATAGCAATTGGGTATGGATTAACAAAAGCTACAAGTGACGAACCTCTGAGGAATATTCACGTGAATCCTGTAATCTTTTGGTTTCAATACAATGGGAATATCAACTTCCTGGTAAACCACAATTGGTCTCCTATGAGGTCAACATTCCCAGAACCAACCGCCTACAAGAAAGAAGAACTAGACTGCACCAGTGAGATTCCAGTCCCTCTGGCAGCCATGAAAGCAGTAGTAATAGCATTTACTCATATATTGCTCCACAGAGTGGTTTACAGATTCAGCATATCGCCCTCAGCGATCTGGGTCCTCATTTTACTGACCTCGGAAAGATGGAAGGCCGAGTCAACGTCGAGCTGGTCTGGATCGAACTCCAGGCTATGGATAGAATTAACCTGCAATACTGCATTCTAACCACTGCGCCACCACGGCTAGTAGTTGGATGGGAAAGGGTGATTCTGCAACAGGCCAATTGCAGTCCAGCAGATCACTGCCTTCTGAAGATTTCTCTGCAACCAGGAAGGTCTTAGCTAGGAAAACTCTGTTGTGGATGAGCCCTTAGGTTACATGGGAATCCAGCCACTATCTCAGAATCATCAGTCTCATCAAGCCTTGGTGGCGCAGTGGTAAGAATGCAGTATGCAGGCTACTTCTGCTGATTGCCGGCTACCAGCAGTTCAGGTCTCAGCCGGCTTAAGGTTGACTCAGCCTTCCATCCTTCCAAGGTCAGTAAAATGAGGACCCAGATGGTTGGGGACAATATGCTGACTCTGTAAACCACTTAGAGAGGGCTGTGAAACGTTGGGAAGTGGTATATAAGTCTAAGTGCTATTGCTGTTGCTATAAAACCTAGTGGTTTTTATCCAAGATCTGTGATAGAGGATTTCTCATCAACTCAATACGTAACACCCTTCTGACGGTCAGATCTGATCTTTGTGCTATATGTACCAGCTGTTCTTCACCTCGCTTCACCACATTCTTACTCCCTTTGCTACAATAGCCATACTTCACAATATGCTTAACCAGGTCATTTAAATGAGATAGGTGGTGGAGAAATGTTAAGAAATACATTTTAAGTTACAGAAGCTGCATTTATGCAATATGCTAACCTTGATTAGAACTATCTTATTTGTTTGTTTTTTTGTAATACACTGTGCTGCAGAAACTGAATCAATAGTGATTTATTCAATAAATCATGGTTCAAATAATCAAGGCTGAATATAACATGTGAATCCTGGCAACACTTAAGTGCTCAACAAATGTTAAGTATTTTTGGACATTCTTTTATGGTGGCAAATATACACCCTCAAAGTGCCACATTATAATCTGTTTAATTTGACCATAAATCTTATTGGCCTTATTTTAATAATATACTGTGCAATAAATCATAGATCTCACTTTGCTACAATCACATTGGGTTGCCTTAATTAAGGATGTCATCTGAAGATAAAGGTTGGATTTATTGAAACAGTAGATATTACAAGGACAAATTTACTTCATGAACAACTGCTTTTGGTATGTGTTTGCTTCAGTTCCCACAATTCGCCATTATTTGCTAAGTTTGCTAGGAATTCTGGGAGCACCATGTTACAGAAAGCTGAGATAGTCACTGTGAGGGTGGAAATGATGTTTTAAACAGTATGTGCCGCATAATTATTCAGAGAAGTGTCCAACAGAAGGCCCAAACCAACAGGGGTGCTAATTAAAAACTCCTTAAAAACACTTCACATCGGAAATTACATTTCTGCACTAAATTAGTAGATTTTAAAGCTTTTTTTTTTCTTCTGCTGAAGAAAATGAAAACCTCAACTTCAGTCTGATTTATGTAGAGCTGGTGAAAACATTACTAGAATGACAATGTGTCCAGGATACAGATAGTCCTCAACTTGCAACTGTAAGTAATGATAATAGAGCTTGCCCATTATCGTCATAAGTTATGACAGTTGTAGAGCAGCTCATCATGTGACCACCTGATTTTATGACTTTTTGTTGTAGTGGTGGGTAAGAAACTCACCATGCTAATTAAATGAGCCCATTGTTCACCACGGAGAGTTTTTGCTGAAGTAAACGCTTCTGTTTTTTTGTTTACAGCAAAATGTTGTAAATTGCAGTCATCTGACCACTAAAGCAGCAAATGGAGGCTGTTTGCTGAATACCAGAATTGCAATCAGAGAAGAGGTGTTTCATTTGGAGCTTTGGAATCAGCTCATAAGTACCTTTTGGGAGGGGTCCATGATAACTTTGAGTGGTTGCTAAGGTACCTATCATAAGTTGAGGACTAGCTGTAAGCCTGGTGCTGATGTTTCATCCAGAATACCACAACTTCGGGAATACTACTGGAAAAACCCCATCATGGTTTATCTGATGTGGCCCATGGGAGACAATGATGGTTTTAAGAAATTTCTGTAATGACTCAAACCTCCGACAGTAGGATATACATATAGAAAGTCTTGCATTTTCCTACACACGACTTCCTCCTAAACCTGAACACCTCACATTTCTGAAGAAGAAACTCGTCACAAGACATTTCTGCATTTTCAGTCCCTGTTCCCAGACTCTGGCCCTCCCAAAATAGTAAACAAACTTAGTCAGACTGCATGACTTCAAGCTGCAACTGGAAAACTCACAAGTGAGAATGCCTGTCCCTTAAACACAGAAAATTACGGCTTGGTTTTTATATATAAACCAGTGTTTCTCAAAGCTAGCTAGGGAATTCTGGGAGTTGAAGTCCAGACATTTTAAAGGCTTTGAGACTGAGAAATACTGAGAAATCATGTCACCATAAACCATAACCATCAGATTATGTAATTTAAGGTTCTTTGTGTTGTAGGAACGCAGGAACTGTCTTCTGTGAATTTAGCCATAACATTAAGACATGGTAATGTTTATTTGTTGGGTCATAGCATGATATACAGGTAGTCCTCAACTTATGACTATAACTGAGCCCAGAATTAGGACTATAAAGTGTGGCAATCGTTCAGTGGGTAACCAATTGACAGCACCTGCTTTTTCTGTGGTAATGTTGTTAAATCTGTTTTCTTCAACGGGCATTTTTTTTGCTGGAAACCAGAAGTAAATAGTGGAAACCGCCAAAAAATGCAGTTGCAAACAGCTGTAAATGTGAATTAGTTGCCAAGCACCCAAAATGTGATTATGTGATTATAGTAGAGATAGGATGTGCAGCTGTTGAAACTCCAGAACCAGGTCGTAAGTAGCTCTGGGGAGACGCTTTGTAACTTTGAACAGTTGGTACGCAACCAGTTGTTAAATGAGGACTACCTGTATGAACATAACACTTGTGTTTAATTAAGGCAGGTTTAAGATTTAGCAGTTGTATGGACCTAAGCCAATTAACATAAACTGACCAATTAACATAGTTCAAGGCTGGAGAATTCTTTGTCGTTCCAAAACAGATGAAAAGTCTTCTGGCAACCTAGAACTAAGGAAAAATTTATCAGGTCTTCTGGCAATCTAGAACTAAGGGGAAATTTCCTAATGGTGAGAACAATCAATTAGTGGATTGCCTTGCCTTCAGAAATTGTGAGTGCTCCACCATTGGAGGCTTTCAAGAAAAGAATGGATAACCCCTTGTCTGAAATGGTATAGAGCCGTGATGGCCAACCTATGGCACGGGTGGCACACGGAGCCATATCTGTGGGCACGCGAGCGTTGCCCTATGTCAAGCACGCATGTGCAAGCTGGCCAGCTGATTTTTGGGCCTTCCGGGCCCACTGGAAGTCAGGAAACTGGCTGTTTCCAGGCCTCCAGAGGGCCTGGGGGGGAAGGGCTGTTTTCACCTTCCCAAGGCTCCTAGAAAGGCTCTGGAGCCTGGGGAGGGCAAAAAATGGGCCTACCAGGCCTACCAGGCCATCACATGCCAAAAGCAGGGGGGAGAGTGGGGGGGTTCATGCGTGCATGCGTGGGGGGGACGGGGTGCATTGAATTATGGGTGTGGGCACACACGTATGCAATCCCCCCCATTACCCCCACTTTTGGCACACAATGGCAAAAAGGTTAGCCATCACTCGTATAGAGTATAGATTCTCCTGCTCGAGCAGAGGGTTAGACTAGATGACCTCTAAAGTCCCTTCCAACTCTGTTATTCTATGTTGTTCTATGTTATCCAGCTTGCATTGCAGTGCTCCTGGCCTGGTGTCATGTAGATGAATTGGGATCATGACTCCCAAAATTCCCCAGCTAAAATAGTTCTACAGATCTTTTTCTTCCTAGTGTAAAATCTTTATTCTAAGACAGTATCATATATCTTGCCAAGCTATGACACATTTATTTCCCTTTTGGAGTCAGTGTATTATGCAAACCGTAGCCACTATGTTTTGCAACTATCGTTTACCGCGCTGAACCGAAACAAGGTTATCTTATTCAAAAAGCTATGCTTCAAAACAAAGCATAATATAATATATAGATCCATCTTAAGTTTCCTTTAGTTTAAAGTAACAGAGTTTGTGCCCTGGAGTAGAGCTTTTTAAAACAAGATGCATGGCATTTCAAGACAATCTCCCAATTCCTCTGATGTCATTTTAAAGTGCAATCAGGATTGATCAGGGTTGTTTTGACTGATTAATGGATGTCAAGATGCTATGAACATGGGCAGGTTTATATGTCTGCCAGACTACAGAAGTTGCATGAAGCCAACCAACTAAACCTAATCAAGGAGAGAACCAACCTAGAACTAAGGACAAAATTTCCTGACAGTTAGAACAATTAACCAGTAGAATGGCTTCACTTCAGAAGTTGCGGGTGCTCCATCACTGAAGACTTTGGAGGTCTTCTAGACCAACCCCCTGCAAGGATACCCTATACCATTCTAGACAAATGGTTGTTTAATCTCTTCATAAAAACCTCCAGCGTTGGATCACCAATTACTTCTGGAGGCAAGTTGTTCCTCTGATTAATTGTTCTAACTGCCTTGGTAAGGTCACGCTTAGAATATTGCATCCAGTTTTGGTTGCCACGATGTAAAAAAGATGTGGAGACTCTAGAAAGAGTGGAGAGAAGAGTAACAAAGGAGATTAGGGGACTGAAGGTTAAAACATATGAAGAACGGTTGCAGGAACTGGATATGTCTAGGTTAACGAAAAGAAGGACTAGGGGAGACATGATAGCAGTGTTCTAATATCTCAGGGGTTGCCACAAAAAAGAGGGAGTCAAGCTGTTCTCCAAAGCACCTGAAGGCAGGACAAGAAGCAATGGGTGGAAACTAATCAAGGAGAAAAGCAACCTAGAGCTAAGGAGAAATTTTCTGACGGTTAGAACAATTAATCAGTGGAACAACTTGCCTCCAGAAGTTGTGAATGCTCCAACACTGGAAGTGGTGTAGGGTTTCCTGCCTAAGCAGGGGGTTGGACTAGAAGACCTCCAAGGTCCCTTCCAACTCTCTTATTCTGATTTCTGTTTTCAATCTAACTGTCAGGAAATTTCTCCTTAGTTCTAGGTTGGTTCTCTCTATGATTAGTTTCCATCCATTGCTTCTTGTCCTGCTTTCAGGTGCTTTGGAAATGGGCACATATAGTTACACAACAGACCTATGACCCACCTGGCACAGAGGTGCTGTAAGCTTCCGCACTGTTTTCACGAACCGGGAAGCGTTGAGTAGGGAACAACGGAATGTAAAACAAAAGCATCTTATTCTTATCAGCCATGGTTCACCGGCTTCATTTGTTAATCATTTGTAAACTGTAAACAACACCTATCTTACCTCTAAAGTCTTTTGTTTTGACTCATTGCTGAATGTTTCTGTCCTGACTCTGTGTGTACAATGCAAGATAAGAAAAGTGACTGCTCGAGGCTCCTAGTTTTCCTCCTTCTCCATTTCCTTCTCTCCAACAGATCACCAGAAGTCTGGTGAAGCACTCCAGCGGTGTCTTGGGCTAAAGTCAAAAACCAATCAAGCAGGCGGCTCTTCCACCCAGAGCCATCCATAAGATCTCAGGCTTTTGTCAAAACGATGAAAGCAAATGTTGGACCAGGACGATACAAGTTCCTCCCCTTTCATACCCAGATGCACAACACAAGTACAAAAGTTGCAAAGCTTGCATCGCAACAGTGCAATGCTGCTTTTCTTATTTGCCCCCTCCCTTCCCCTTGACTACCATCTTGTGACAGAGGACATCTGCAAGGAGAATAGAACAAAGTAAATATTATAATGGAATGTAGTGGGCGATATATTTTGCAGGAGGGAAAGAGAATGAAGACTGTCCCTCCCTAATCAGTGGTGGGTTTCTACCGGTTCACACCGGTTCGGGCGAGCCGGTAGTGGCGATGGTGAGCTGAGAGCGAACCGGTTCGCTCCGACCGTCAGCTGGGCCCTCCCCCCCTCCTCTGAGTTATACCTACCTACTGTGTTTCCCCGAAAATAAGACCATGTCTTATATTTTTTGGAACCCCAAAATAAGCGCTTGGCCTTATTTTCGGGGAGGTCTTATTATTTTGGGGCGCATGAAGCAAGATGGGGCTCCTCTTGCCGTCTTACCTGATTTCCAGCTCTGCATTTAAATATTTTCAGGGATGGCTTATTTTCGGAGGGAGGCTTATTTTAGCGCATGCGCTCAAAAGCCAGATTGGCTTTATTATCAAGGGATGACTTATTTTCAGGGAATCCGGGTATGTTCGTTCATTTTTAGCCCAGCTGATAGGCGCAGCAGAGCAGATTGCAGCGCCTATCAGCTGTTCTGAAATGAAATGCAATGCACTTGCGCAAAGCACACACAAAACGCGTGCACGAAGCAAACCTGTTCTTACACTGGTTGAAACCCACCGCTGTCCGTAATAATTGTCAGCGTATGTGGTAGATGCATGAAGAGTCCTCAGTCTGGCAAGATTCTGTCTGCAGGTGTGGAAGAACTCCTCTTGGAAGAATGAATACATTGACATTTTTGGATTTGGGGCCTGATATTATGGTGGCTGCAGTTTCTGGAGCAAAATTTGTGCTTTTTAACCTTTGAAGCTTGTAATAAAAAGAGTGAGGTTTGACTAGATTCATGATAACCATCTTGAATTAAACAAATAAATGTCCTTGTTTACAAGGTATCAGCCAGAACTCTGCTCAGAGATCTTAAACTTTAGAAAATAATCAAAAATTGGAGGAAAAAATAGAGGCAGGAAGAAGAATTTGCAATTGCTTTATTTGCACTAATTGTTCAGTCTTAAAAATAGCCGGAGTTCATAAAATAATAAAAGGAGATGTAAGTTGCTTTCTAGAGTAAATGACAGCCTAATTTTTCAAAGTCTTATTTGTTAACCTTAAAACATATTTTATTTCATTTTTTTTCCTACCCTAAACTTAAGCAAACTGAGAAACGCATCAGCCTGTAACAAAACATGTTTTCTTCCTAGAGGCCTTTGGCGCAGTTATCATTGAATAAACAATTTTTAAAAGGTCACACTTAAATCATTTCCTCTCTGAAAAATTTTATGCTTTGTTGACAAAGCCACAAGGTCTCCAATTAGCCAGGGAGAGCTTTCCAGTAAACCATACTGGCAAATAAATGGATACCGTAGAGTTCTAATGTAAAATTTAAAGGGATTCATCTGGTAAGTAGAAATCTGAAATGGGTCCTTCCTTCAGTAGATGAGTGCAGAACAGAAAGTGAACAGACTAAAAGTGGTCAACATTCCACTCCAAGTCCAAAAATAAATAACAGAATAACAGACTTGGAAGGGACCTTGGAGGTCTTCTACTCCAACCCCCTGCTCAAGCAGGAGACTCTTCTGGACAAATGGCTATCCAATCTCTTTCTAAATACCTCCAGTTATGGTGCACCCACAACTTCTGAAGGCAAGCTATTCCACTGATTAATTTTTATCACTGTTAAGAAATTTCTTTTTTAGTTCTAGATTGGATCTCTCTTTGATAGTTTTCCATCCATTACTTCTTGCCTTGCCCTCAAAGTGCTTTGGAGAATAGATTGTCCCCCTTTTCTTTGTGATCCTCAAATATTGGAAGACTGTTATCATGTCACCCCTAGTCCTTCTCTTCGCTAGATTAAACCCACCCAGTTCCTGCAACTGTTTATTATATGTTTATCGTCCATCCCTCTAATCATCTTTATTGCTGTTCTCTGGACTTTTTCTAGAGTCTCAATATTTTTTTTATATCGTGAAATTGGATGCAGTGGTCCTCAACTTACGACCACAATTGAGCCCAAAATTTATGTTGCTAAATAAGACATTTGTTAAGTTTTGCCCCATTTTATGACTTTTCTTGCCAGAGTTGTTAAGTGAATCACTGCAGTTGTTAAGTTAATAACACAGTTGTTAAGAGAATCAGGTTTCCCCATTGACTTTACTGGTCAGAAGGTCGCACAAGGTGATCGCATGACTCCAGGACACTACAACCGTCATATAAATGAACCAGTTACGAAGCATCCCAATTTTGATCATATGACCATGGGGATACTGCAATGGTTGTAAGTGTGAAAAACGGTCGTCACTTTCTTCAGTGCCATTGTAACTTTGAACGGACACTAAATGAACTGTTGTAAGTCGAGGACTACCTGTATTCCAACTGTGATCTTACTAAAGCACTATACAGTAGTACTAATACTACTGAGCTTGATACTATTCCTCTTTTTTGCCAGCTACACCACACTGCTGGCTCATATTTAAGTGGCTGTCCACTAGATCCCTCTTGCAGATACTGTTGAGTCAGATACCACCTATTTTACACCTGTGCATTTAAAAAAAAAAAAGATTTATATGCCGCCCTTCTCCGGAGACTCAGGGCGGGTTACAATGCGCTAAGCAATAGCCTTCATACTTTTGTATATTTATACAAAGTCAGCTTATTGCCCCCACAAACTGGGTCCTCAATTTACCTACCTTAGAAAGGATGGAAGGCTGAGTCAACCTTGAGCCTAGTGAGATACGAACTTGGAGTAATTGCAGGCAGCTGGTGTTAATAACAGTGTGCTTTAGTCCACTGTACTACCAAGGCTCTTTTTCCTTGACTCAGTGTAAAATGTTACTTTTCTCATCAATGAATTGCATGTTATTGGATAGGGTCAATATTCAAGCCTGTCTAGAATCTAGATCCGTGATGGCGAACCTATGGCACGCATGCGACAGGTGGCATGCGTAGCCATATCAGTAGGGATGCCAGCTAAGCTCTGGCGCACATGTGCACGCCGGCCAGCTGATTTTCGGGCCTTCTGGGCCCACCAGAAGTAGGGAAACAGGCTGTTTCCTGCCTCCGGAGAGCCTGGGGGTGGGGGGGTGGGGAAGGCCCATTTTTCTTTCTTACCTGGCTCCAGATCCTCTCTATGCATCTGGGAAGGGTGAAAACAGCCTTTCCCACTCCCTCGGAGGCCCCCCGGAGGCCTGAAAGGGCCCATTTCCCAACTCCCGGTGGGACAGGAAGTGATGTTTTTTGCTGTCCCCAGCCTCCAGAGACTCTTAGAGAGAGGCCTCTAGAGGCTGGGGACAGCAAAAAAGTCACTTCCTGTCCCACCCAGAGTTGGGAAATGGGTCGTTTCAGGCCTCCTGAGGGCCTCCACAGGAGTGGGAAAGGCTGTTTTTGCCCTTCCCAGAGGCATAGAGAGGATCTGGAGCCAGGTAAGAAAGAAAAACGGGCCTACTGGGCCATCGCATGCCAGAAGCTGGGGGGAAGGGGGGGTTGCACACGCAGGGCAGGGCGCATAGAATTATGGGTGTGGGAATGCGCGCGCGCAAACCTCCCCCACCCTACCCACCCGTCCATTCCTGGCACACAATGGCAAAAAGGTTAGCCATCGCTGATCTAGATCATTCTGGATCTTCAGCCTATCTTCTAAAGTGTTGACTATTCTGTGCCCTCATCTAAGTCATTTCTGAAGATGTACAGGGCCAAAGACAGAACCTTGGAGTACCCCACTGCATACATCTCTCATGTAGATGTAGTTCCATTGAGGACCATAAGTTATGATTTGTCAGCCAATTACAAATCCATCTGATGGTGATGTTGTCTAACCGATATTTTTCTATTTTACCAAGAAGTAGGTTGTGGTCTACTTTGTCAAATGCTTTTCTGAAGTCCAAATATACCGTATCAGCAGCATTTCACTGGTCCACTAATTTAGTTACTTTGTCAAAGAATGCAACAAGATAAAATAAAGACAAATAATAAAAATAAAGCTTAAAACAATTTTACCCACCGTGACAACCTCCCAATAGATTTGACGTCAGCTTGAAATTATGGATGTTAGGCTCACTCAGTAGCGTTGCAAAAATATTTATAGAATAACATAAACGGAATCACTGTTTTTAGAATTTACGCCCTGTTACTTTCCTAATCTTTCCATTCCTCTGTCAGCTTGATTTATTTGATCGTCTTTTACACTTCTATGGGTGACACACAATTTAACCATTTATCTTTGCTTCTCAAGAGACCATTGAGTCCTTTTACCTATGGCCCTTATGCTCCTCTAGGACCACACTACTCTTCTCACAACTTGTGTGCTTTGGGCAGCTAAGTCCATTTTCCTTTGGTCTGATTGCAAGACAGTCCATATCACAAAGTCTGTAGAGATTCTCAGTCATCCAGGCAGGGGTGAAATGTAAAATTTGTTACTACCAGTTCTGTGGGCGTGGCTTGGTTTGGGGGGTGGTGGTAATGTGAATGGGTGGGCGTGGCCAACTTTTGGGTTTTTTAAAACTTTCCAAGCATTTTTTTCTAATGCTTTGAAAAGCCTCTGCCGATCAGGCAACTCAGCTGGGATCGTCAGAGACTTTTCAAAGCATTTTTTTTTACCACCTCTTCAGCCAAGAGGTTGCAGAAAAAAATGCTTTAAAAAGCTTCTGATGATCCCAGCTGAGCCGTGTGATCATCAGAGGCTTTTTTTTTTTACTTTTAAAAGCATTTTTTGGGCCAAAGAGGTTGTAGAAAAAATGTTTTTAAAAGTAAAAAAAAAAGCCTCTGATGATCGTGCAGCTCAGCTGGGCATGGGGGGGGGCAGGGATTTTTGCTACCGGTTCTCTGAACCACCCGCCGCCATCGCTACCGAACTGGGAGCATTTCACCCTCGCATCCAGGTCATGGTTGTCCCAAAGGTGCTTTTTCAGGAGGCAACTGGACTTCCTTGTTTTTTCTTTGAAGATGTTTCGCTTCTCATCCAAGAAGCTTCCATTCAGTGGGACTCAAGTCTTACCCAGCTTTCTGCTGCAGGAGTTCTCAAGCTGATTTCACAAGCATTTTATTGGTGAACCTGAACTTAATTCTTCTATAGGCAGTCCTTGACTTACAACCATTCATTTACCGGCTTTTCGAAATTACAATATCACTGGAAAAAAAAGTGAATTAAAAACAGTCCTTACACTTACACCTGTTGAAACATCCCTACGGTCACATGATCAATATTCAAGCCCCAGCTTGAATTCATGTATTAATGCAGTGTCATCTGATCATCATTTGCCACCTACCCAGCCAGCTTTTAATAAGCAAAGTCGGTAGGGGAAGGCAGATTCGCTTAACAACCGTGATTCCCTTAACAACTGCAGTGATTCACTTGACAACTGTGGCAAGAAAGGTCGTAAAATGGGGCAAAACTAACTTAACAACTGTCTTGCTTAGCAACAGAAATTTTGGGCTCAATTGTGATTGTAAGTCAAGGACTACCTGTATTATATATTACCTGTATTATGCCAAATCTGGTGAAAAAAAGCGTTCAACCTGAGCAAATGTACTGTGTGTAGCTTAACAAGGAATGCTAATAACATTCATAGTGCTGTGATAGGTTTTACCGTGATAAATATGCACACTAGAAATTCAGGTGGAGAAAAAGTGGAGGAATGCTTTCACTGTTTGAATAATGCAGTGCTGAAGAATAAGAGTCTAAAAATTTATAAGCTTATTTGTCAATGCATATGGGTTACAAAACCTGACAATATACTCCACAATTCTCCTTCTTTCCACTGGTTCAGTGGAATTTCAATTTTGCTTAATGCAAGGTTTGGGGGAAATGTCAGCCTAACATAAAGCATCCATCCATATGTATAGGATGTGCAAAATGCTATTTCAAATACAGATAGTCCTCGTTTTGCGCCACAATTGGGACCAGCCATTCAGTCACTAAATGAAGCAGTCACTAAGTGGAACCACAACTGTGCTTATGATCTTAGTGCAGTTTTCCTTTGCTTGACCGACCTGCGAAGGTCATAAATGTGATGCTTAATTGCAAAGTTTCTTTTTCATTACTATTGTATTTGCAACTAGTCATTGTATGAGGCAGTTATTAAACAAGGACTACTGTCAAGTGCCAGGGAAATCAGAGATCCAGATAGTTCAAATGGGTATAAAGATTTATTGCACGCTTAAGTTTTCTACAAGAATCTGAACTACTAATGGCCAAGGTAAATTAGCGGGAGATAAGAATAGAAGGAATTCAACAAAAGCTGAACTTAGATCTCTTGTCGGTGCAAAGGGTCTCATGACTGATGATGCATTTGACCCCTCCCTCAATCTCAGCCTGGTCATCACCTACAACTACCTGTAATTGGTTTGAGTGGTCTTATAAAAAACAAAGCATGCGTATTTCAAAAAAGAAGTACAGCTCTTTTATAATTCCCCTCCCGACAAGGAAAGGACGAGATTGCCCACAAGTGCTCCACAGTTGTTCCTCATGAGGAGACTTCAAGACAGGAGTCTCCAGCAGGTTTAGAACTCTGAGAGATGAGGGAATAGCCATCGTGCTCTATCCACGGTCAGGAACTTTGAAAGGCCACTAAATTCACATACCGTATTTTTTGGAGTATAAGATGCATCCCCCCCCCAAAAGAAGCTTTTTCAGCCCTAATGAGGCGCTAGAGAGTGAAGAGATCTTCTGCGCTTTGCCTGCTCCCTCTGACTCTCAGCTGTGCTTTAGAAGCTTTTTTCCAGCCCTAACGAGGCACTAGCGAGTGAAGCGATCTTCCGCGCTTTGCCTGCTTCCTCTGACTCTCAGCTGTGCTTTAAAAGCTTCTTTCCAGCTCTAATGAGGCACTAGAAAGTGAAGAGATCTTCCATGCTTTGCCTGCTCCCTCTGACTCTCAGCTGTGATTTTGAAGCTTTTTTCCAGCCCTAACAAGGCACTAGCGAGTGAAGCGATCCTCCATGATTTGCCTCTCCATCCGACTCTCAGCTGTGCTTTAGAAACTTTTTTTCAGCCCTAACAAGGCACTAGTGAGTGAAGCAGATCTTCTGAGCTTCGCCTGCTTTTCTCATTGCTTCTCTCTCCAATGATCAGCTGTGCTTTAGAAGCTGTTTTTTATCCCCAAGCAGGGGATAAAAAGTGCGTGTGCACTCAAAACCAATGTGCTGAAGCTGACCAGACTAAGGACGCTAGCCAGATGAATACCTGGTAGGCAGATTTTTTTTCCTATTTTCCTCCCCAAAAACTAAGCTGCGTCTTATACTCTGGTGTGTTTTCTACTCCCAAAAATACGGTACTTCCTTTTCTACTCACTTTCAGAATTGGCTTGTTAACTGCTTTTCAGCTATTATGAACCTTTGAATTGACAGGTTTTACAGCACCAGATGAGTTTCCTTCAATCCTTAGTGAAAGAAGTTTTACCTACAAATTTAAAAACTTATTTTATTTCCTTTTAGAATAAACAGCAAAAGGTTGACTAAAACTTTGATTTAAAAAAAACACAGACTCCACATAAATTTGAAGTAAAGAGTTGGAATTCATTAAAAACAATCCTTCCCATGGGAAAATGCTTTTGTTTTGAAACATAACACAATAAAATTTTAAAAATGGGACACTAGAGGGAACTAAAGATTGCAATGGAAGGAGAAGAACATCTAAATTTGATTTACAGTTGCAGAATGAAGCAAAATCTAATATTGAACAAATTAAAGATTTACAAAACAGACTTGTTTAAAGTTTTGAAGAACTTTATGAGAAGGAATAAAGAAAAAAAATGAAAAGAAATCAAACTCATTAACATTATTGGAAGGAAGGAACTATAGATTAAGATTGCTAGAAATAAAAGGAATTCAAGTTGGTTTATTCGATCAAGGTTAAAATAATGTTACCTCCGGGAACTTTTAATGGACTTTTGTTGACATGAGGACTAAAACGATGATGCTTGATGGATTTTTTTCTACAATAAGGGATGGGATTTGCGAAGAACAGATTGTTCTATTTTAAGAGTAATAAGATAAACTAAAATTGCTTATACTTATGATGAAGATGAGGAGTCACTTTATATACCTAAGGTATTTATATTTGTACTATATGCTTATTTTTTTTTTCTGTTTCTCTGTTTTTCTCCTTTTTCTTTCATTTCTGAACCTTCTATTGCTTTAATTCTTCTAGTTTTTCAGTTTGCATTAGTTTTTACTGTTGTAACTATAATCTTTAATAAAATTACTGTTTAAGAAGGCAAAACAAATAGCCCATTCCCTTCAGGTTTCAAAACTTCATGTAATAACTTCTCTAGGACAGGGGTGGGGAACTGTGGCCCTTTTACAATCTATGAACTTCAACTCCCAGAATTCCTGAGCCAGCGTGACTTATGACAAATTTTCAAACGTATGACCGCTGTGGCATCCCCACGGTCCCATTCTAAAAATTCAGATGCTTGGCAACCGACTCATATTTATGACGGTTGCAATGTCCTGGAGTCATGCAATCACCTTGTGCGACCTTCTGACCAGCAAAGTCAATGGGGGAACCTGATTCACTTAACAATTGTGTTATTAACTTAACAACCGCAGTGATTCACTTAACAACTCTGGCAAGAAAGGTCGTAAAATGGGGCAAACCTCACTGAACAAATGTCTCACTTAGCAACAGAAATTTTGGGTTCAATTGTGATCATAAGTTGAGAACTAACCATACTCAAACGTACTTCTACGTTGAGATCATCCAAGGTAAGTCCTTCTATATGTCAACATTGGTCAAACAAAATGGTTATGCTGTGTTTAACAGCCAAAAATAAAATGGTTATGCTGTGTTTAACAGCCAAGAAATAAAAATGATTGGTTTAACAATAAAGATAAAGATAAAGATGCTGGGTTGTATAGCAAAAATAAAATGAGGTGGGATAGCCAAAATAAGGAGGAGTATGTTGAGATTAATAGTTGAAATGTAATGAATAAGTTAGGTTTAATAACAGAAATAAAGATTATAATGTTGAAATGTATAAATGTTGAACTCAATAGTAAGAATAAAATGATTATGTTGGAATTCAATATTTTATGAATGTTTATAATAATTGTATGATTTATACTTTAAAAATATATCCATCTAAGCAAATGAAAGAGAAAAAGGGAATGATAATTGGTTAAGATTTAAGATTTAAGTAACGGGTTTTTGGGGATAGTGGCATAGTTAAATAATAGATTTGAGGGAAATAACTGAGTAAAATATTACTCAATGTATTAATTGAAAATTAAGATTTGTTAGTGATTTGTATGAATTTGTGACCGGATCAAGAACTTTGTTTTGAAAAGATGTCTTTTATGTTTATGTTTTAAAATAATAAAAAACTTTTTTAAAAAACAAACATTGGCCAGACTTCCCATTTTGTGGAAAAGAGGTTCTTCCACGTTTTCAGTTCTCAACGTCACACATGCAGACTGGTAAGTAGAAAAATGTGGGGAAACGGCTATGAATTGAAAGGCAGATCCGGGAATCTGTTTTTCCAGCTTGGAGTGTTTAAGGGGGGCATCATGACATTTCCAGGTAGAGTTGCTTCTTGCTGTTTTTTTTTTATTACATTAAAAGGCTTAGCCTTCCTTCTCAGGTATCAGAAAGAATACAAGGCAGAAAGGACAGCCACACAGCTGTACGTAGGCGTGCGAGGTGGGGAAGAGGGGAAACAAGTGAGGATACATTGCACTGTAGTGTTGTAATGCAAACTCTTCTCCTTACACACTTGGGTATGATATTGTGAGGCAAAGGGCAGAGTTTCCACCACGTTGCGTGTCTTGCACTTGAGAAGTTGTCTGGAGAATGACTCGAGGCTTTTGAAAAAATGGGGAGCAGGCAAAACAGACTTCCATTCTGCCAGTGGTGGGCTCCTCCCGGTTCCACCTGGTTCTGCCAAGCTGGTAGCGGTGACGATATGACGTCACCGAACCGGTGCTGCCTCCCCCGCCCGTGTTATTCTTACCTTTTATTTGGCCCCATCCCCAATCTATTGCTGCCTCCTGAGTCCCAGCTGATGGCTAGAGGGAAAAAAACTTTAAACTCTTGGGGGCTTCAAAGGGCCGCCCTACAGCTGATCAGTGTTAAAAGAAAACAAATGAGTAGACCGATGCCTGCAAAAATAAATGGGTAGACCAGTGCCTGCAAAAATACAAGAGTAGATCAGTGCCTGCAAAAATAAATGGGTAGACCGGTACAGCTCTGCAAGCAGTTAAAAGCCTAGTAGACCAGTACCTCTGCTAAATGGGGCTCTCTACATGGGGCTCCCCCTGAGGAGCACCCGGAGGCTCCAACTGGTCCAGAATGCGGCCGCGCGGGTAATTACGGGGGCTACATGGCGCTCCCACATAACACCGCTCCTGCGTGAGCTGCACTGGCTCCCAGTGGTCTTCCGGGTGCGCTTCAAGGTGTTGGTTACCACCTTTAAAGCGCTCCATGGCATAGGGCCCAGTTATCTACGAGACCGCCTTCTGCCACCGACAACCTCCCATCGACCCGTGCGCTCCCACAGAGAGGGTCTCCTCGGGGTGCCATCAGCCAAGCAATGTAGGCTGGTGACCCCCAGGGGGAGGGCCTTCTCTGTGGGAGCTCCTACCCTCTGGAATCAGCTTCCCCCTGAGATAAGAAAAATCCATGACCTCCATGCCTTCCGCCGGGCCCTTAAAACATTTTTCTTCCAACAAGCCGGGCTGGCCTAAGCAAAGCCTTTTAAATGATTTTAAAGTGGGGTGTTTTTTAAATTTCTGGGCCAAATTTAGATATTCTTTTTAATTGGTTTTTAATTGTTTATATTATGTGTTTTTACTTGGCTGTACACCGCCCTGAGTCCCCAGGGAGAAGGGTGGTATAGAAATCTAAAAATAAATAAATAAATAAATAAAATCCTAAATAATTGTCACATGACCATCAAGCCACGCCCACAAAATTAGCCATGCCCACAGAAGCGGTAGTAAAAAAATTTAGAACCCACCCCTGCATTCTGCCCTACATTTGTCTCCTTTTTGGTCCCTTTAATTGCCAAATTATAGCAAAGGAGATCATGGCACTCAAGAGTTTTATGGCAGGAGGAACACGGCAGAATTAATAGGTTTAACTGTGGCTATGCCATACTTTAATCTCTTTTTTTTAAAAAGTAAATAATTAATAATATGAATATGGAATTCAGATTATGCCTAGTGTTGAGAAGGGTGGTGTTTTGTTTTGTTTTGTTTTTTGCTTTTGTGGAAACACTACATAAATGCAAAAAGCATCTTTAATTTCTTTTTTACATTTCTGTATCAGTGGATCAAACAACAATTGGGGAGCATCTGAGAAAGGGTCTCTATGGAAAAACAAGGGAAGCAAACACACACACTTTTTATGACCCTGTAAATCCCTTAATTCAAGGTAGAGTTTGGGTGCCTGGATGGAGCTGATCATTTACTGGCCGGATGCTCTTGCTGACACCTATGTGGAGTTTGCAGCAGATATTTTCTCTTTGCACCCTAGGAGAGAAACATCTGCGCTATTTAGGGTTGAACTCTCAATCTTTCAAGTAGGAGTTGCACGTCTTTACCACTACACCTCCATGCTGTATACACACACACACACACACACACACAGAGAGAGAGAGAGAGAGAGAGAGAGAGAGAGAGAGAGAGAGAGAGAGA
>WNWU01000013.1:12652114-12700676 GCA_012654045.1 Ptyas mucosa
AGCTCCCACCTCTGCAAAGAAAGGACTCCCTAGCCAGCCATTTGCAGGGCCATTTTAAGGAATTGAGGGGGGGGTGGGGTAATTCAACTCCAAGTTAAAGGGGTCTCCCTATCAGGGGTGTCCATGGGGGTGTGTGTCAAAAAATCAAGATGGCAGCCACAATTATGCAAGTGATGCCCTTAAACAATTTGGGAGCTTCAATTTTCTGGTTATGGCTGCCATACTGATTTTTTTTTACTCTCAGTCACCCCTTGTCCCCGTCCCCCCCCCAGCTGATGCATTCTTGTGTTACAGATGGATTCCTACAAAATGAGTTTGCAAAGAAAACAAAGGCTGCAGGAACTGGGTATGTCTCATCAAATGAGAAGAAGGATTAGGGGTGACATGATAGCAGTGTTCCAATATCTCAGGGGCTGCCACAAAGAGGGAGTCAAGCTATTCTCCAAAGCACCTGAAGGCAGGACAAGAAGCAATGGGTGAAAACTAATCAAGGAGAGAAGCAATTTAGAACTAAGGAGAAATTTCCTGACACAACAAATAACCAATGGAACGACTTGCCTCCAGAAGTGGTAGGTGCTCCAACACTGGATGTTTTTAAGAAGAGATTTTAACTACCACTTGTCTGAAATGGTATAGGGTTCCTGCCTGAGCAGGGGGTTGGACTAGAAGACCTCTAAGGTCCCTTCCAACTCTGTTATTCTGTGATCTGTGACGTGCGTTTCCCTCCTGAACATAATGTCTGCTCTAGAGCAAGCAGGATGCATCGATGAGCCCAGCCTCTGCACGTCTGGCATTTGCTCACTGAAAGCTTGCCTGGAATGCATATGGCCTTTTCAGCTGTCACAATCCACGTAAACCCACTGTCAACCAGGGTCTCTGTCTAGCGTTAAAATTCATATATTAGTATAATCTCGTACAACAGAAACATTAACCAAGCTCTTGTTTATACAATCAGGTTTGGAAGGATGTGTGTGTGGAGGGCTGTGTGTGTGTTATAGATCGACAGGAAAGTGATTATTAAGCACGAATCATTGTCGGAAAAGTCTTACAGAGCCCTCTGGATCTATCCATTTAACAGAAAGTTCTTTAGATCTGAATTAAGAACAGCAGCAGCCCCCTCTGCTGTTGGCGGAGAAATAACCACTTAATGTACTTCAATGCCCTTTAGTAACCCCACTAGGGGTGGGTTCCAAAATTTTTTACTGCTGGTTCTGTGGGTGTGGCTTGTTTTGTGGGCCTGGCTTGATGGTCATGTGACAATTATTTTGGATTTAGCAGAGGTACTGGTCTACCAGGCTTTTAACTGCTTGCAGAGCTGTACTGATCTACCCGTTTATTTTTTGCAGGCACTGGTCTACTCAGGCAGCCCTTTGAAGCTCCGGGGCAAGAGTTTAAACAGTTTTTTTCCCTCTAGCCATCAGCTGGGACTCAGGAGGCAGCAATAGATTGGGGGTGGGGTCAAATAAAAGGTAAGAATAACCCTGGGAGGGGCGGGGGGGCAGAACCGGTTTGGTGACGTCATATCTTCATTGCTACCGGCTCGGGAGAACGGCTGAACCGGGAGGAACTCACCACTGAACCCCACACTATTCTAGCACGCTCGGTGGGATTTTAAAATACCAGGGTTATGCAAATGGTAATGGTAATTAATGGCTGCTTTTATTTTTTTCCCCCCAGTACAGTCTTTTTTATCCTTATTTCCAAGAATATATTTGTAGAAACGAGTCATACAAATCTTTGTAGGACACACAAGCAGTCCTTGACTTACAACCATTCAGAGTTACAGTGGCACTGAAAAAAAGTGATTTAGGATTATTTTCACAACTGTTGCAGCCTCCGCACGGACGCGTGATCAAAATTTGGGCGCTTGGCAACTGGCATGTATTGATGACAGTAACTTTCCAAGCTGACTTCCAACAAGGAAAGTCAATGGGGGAAGCCCAGATTTGCTTAACGACCACATGATTCACTTAACAACTATAGCGATTCATTTAACAACTGTGGCAAAAAAGATCATAAAATGGGGCAAAACTCAATTAAAAACTACCTTGCTTAGCAATGGAAATTTTGGGCTCTATTCAGTGGTGAAATTCAATTTTTTTACTACCGGTTCTGTGGGCGTGGCTTGGTGGGCATGGTGTGGCTTGGTGGGCATGGCAGGGGAAGGATACTGCAAAAACTCCATTCCCACCCCACTCCAGGGGAAGGGTATTGCAAAATCTCCATTCCCACCCCACTCTGGGGCCATCCAGAGGTGGTATTTGCCAGTTCTCCAAACTCAAAATTTCCATTACCGGTTCTCCAGAACATGTCAGAACCTGCTGGATTTCACCCCTGGCTCTATTGTAGTCGTAAGGTGAGGACTAACTGTAGTTCTCCTTTCCCATTATGTTTGAAGATGAGCCAGTAGCCAAGTCAAGCTGTAAATCAGTCACATTTCTTATAATCGGTTCTGAGTCTAGGCCGATATCACAACATGGCAATATAATTCCAAATACCAATTTGCAAGAGAAATAGTGGAGTGTTGTTGCATTCATATAGGTAGTCCTTGTTTTACAACCATTTGTTTAGTGCCTGTTCAAAGTTACAACGCACTGAAAAAAATGACTTATGACTTGGTGCTCGGACTTCCAACTATACCGGCATCCCCATGTCATGTGATCAAAATTCGGGCACTGACATATACTTAAGACTTCTACGGCATCCAGCAACATGTGATAAAACATTTGCAACCTTCCCACCTGGCTTCTGAAAAACAAATTCAAGGGGGGGGGGGGAGCTGGATTCATTTAACGATGGCAATGATTCACTTAACCACCCAGGGCAAAAAAAGGTTTTTAAAAAAATCAGGCAAAACAGGCTTAATGACTGCTTTGCTTAGCAATGGAAATTCTGGCATATGTTATGTTTTATTATAACGGCAGGCTGCTTTGATTTACCTGACAGATGTGGCATATTCCTAACTGTGATAAATAAATAGATCAGGTCACAGAGAGGGATAGAATAATGGGCCAAACCGATTCTAGATTCGTAGTGGTTCTATCGTTCTGTGCTGAAGCAAGTTGTGTGTGTGTGTGTGTGTATTTGTGTGCTTAATTCAGCCACTTGGCCTCCCTCAAGAACTCAGTGCATGATTCCCTCTGTATGGCTGCGTGATTAAATGACAGTCTCAGAGGGAATATAGTGTGTTGGTTTCTTTAGATACGTTGCTTGTTTTTAGACGAAACATCTTGTCTCTTCTCTTAATGTGGAAAGGGCACCAGCAATTTTGCTCTTGTTTTTTTCCCCTTCTCTTCAATCTCATCTCCAAAACCTTCTAAATCCTGGGCCCTACATAGGAACTTCCCTTATGTGAATATGCTCTGCTTTTTCTATGTGGAGAAAAGTATTCACACAACATTCACTGCAAATATTCACACAGGATTTGAGTCTGACAAATGTCCAGCAAATGCATTTGAACAGCAAGCTAAAATTAGGGGTTTGTGTATTTGTGTGTGCATGCTCACACATCTGCAAATGCATCCCACTTGGTTAGCTTATATTTCATTGAATTGGGCAACTCAGTTAATATCGTAACCAGATTAGCTATGTTCCATAAATACATCTACTGCCTTGCTTCACATACCCAGGATAGAGCATGTTAAATAAACCTGAGGAGATAAAAGCAAAAATGTTTATTATAACTTCTAATGATTTATGTCCATCTATGCAAGTTTTCCTAGCAACAGGACAAAAGTAATTTGTCATCCCCGTCTTTCAAGGTAGGTTTTAGCAACCTCCAAAATATTTCTTAACCCTGAGATTTCCTAATGGTCTCCTGTCCCAATACGAATCAGACCAGGTTAGTATTTGGACAGGAGACCACAAAGAAATCTCAGGGTTAAGAAATATATTGGAATTTTTTTAGTTTTGGATTTGTATGTTGTACTTGTGTTGATAAGTCTGGGAGAGAAAGGCAATTAAAAATATTGCCTGAAATATTTTTAGGAAAGCCTCTTTCAGATTATTTTGCTTGAATTCATTTTGTATATTTATGCACACAACAGTTGTCACTAGAATGTTGAAGCATGCTTCAGTATCTCCCAGGGCAGTTTTGAAACGTTCTCCTCTTCCTTCTCTTCCTCTAAATCGATTGCATTTGGTACCACTGCTCCTTTCTTCTTCCACGCACAAATTATTTTATGCAGATATGAAAATGATGCAGGGAATGGCAGAACAGAAATCAAGATCTACTGACAGAACTCCGAGAAAGTTAGTGTTCTTACAAGAATTTTTGACACTATTGGAACTGAATCCTTCTGGGTTCAGTTCCAAGTGGGGAGAAAGACTCTTGAAACATGGTAGCTGATTGGAAAGATGGTTTTGAATGGTGGACATTAAAACCACATTTTTTGAGGTCCAGGGCAAAAAAAAGGGAAGAGATGCTGAGAGTGCCTGGGTTTTATGCCCTCTCTGAGCTTTTGAATTTGAGCTTGTATTCTGATTGGTTGTCAGACTCCCATGGGGCCATGCAGAGGTAACTTTGAAGGTTGTCTGTGTCCCAGGCTTGGTTGACTCTTGCTGGGTGATGATGTAATGAAAGGGCTTTGGGCAATTCCTATTACGACGGCTCTGCCTGAAGGAGGTAAATCTTTGTTATGTAGAATAAACTGGCCTTAATGGCCCATTGACAAAGGTGGGGGGGGTGAGTTTCTACCTCCCTTTTAGGGGAAATATTCTGCCCTTTTAATATTTCCTAAAATATCTCATTTTCCTAGGGGAGGGCTGGGTGCTAACTTCCTACAACACTATTCTTTAATGATAACAATGAGAACTGCCTCTTTCCTCCCTTTTTGGTGAAAAAATAAAGAAAAAGAGAGAGAGTTTAGCGAGAAGACATTTCTTTAATGAAGAACATCAATACCTACCCTGTTTCAGCGGTGGGTTCCTCCCGGTTCGGCCCGGTTTGGCCGAGCCGGTTGCAGTGATGATATGACATCACCGAACCGGTTCTCTTTGTTCGGGAGCTGGGGCCCCCTGCCCCTCCCGCGTTATTCTTACCTTTTATTTGGCCCCACCCCCAATCTATTGCTGCCTCTCAAGTCCCAGCTGAACAGCTAGAAGGAAAAAAACTTTAAACTGTTGCCACGGCTTCAAAGGGCCGCCCTATAGCTGATCAGTGTTAAAAGGCAGTGTGGTGGTAGACCAGTGCCTCCAAAAACGAATGAGTAGACCAGTGCCTCCAAAAACAAATGGGTAGACCGGGCCTCCAAAAACAAATGAGTAGACCGGGGTCTCTAAAAACAAATGGGTAGACCGGTACAGCTCTGCAAGAAGTTAAAAGCCTGGTAGACCAGTACCTCTGCTAAATCCTAAAGAATTGTCACATGACCATCAAGCCTGGTTTAGCTCAGCAGACTAAAAAAGCATAGTGATTTAAACCAGCTGTCTGCAATTACTGTAAGTTCGAATCTCACCAGGCTCAAGGTTGACTCAGCCTTCCATCCTTTCTAAGGTACATTAAATGAGGACCCAGATTGTGGGGGCAATAAGCTGACTTTGAATAAATATACAAAAGTATGAAAGCTATTGCTTAACGCATTGTAAGCCGCCCTGAGTCTCCGGAGAAGGGCGGCATATAAATCAAATTTAGAAAAAAAAAAAGCCACGCCCACCAAATAAGCCATGCCCACAGAACCAGTAGTAAAAAAATTTAGAACCCACCCCTGCCTGTTTCCCCCAAAATAAGACATCCCCTGATAATAAGCTCAATCAGGCTTTTGAGTGCATGGCAATAAGGCCAACCGCTTATTTCAGGGTTCAAACAAATATAAGACAGGGTCTTTTTTTCGGGGAAACATGGTATTTGTATTTGAAGCAAATCTATGGATTCAGCATTTGGAAAACGTTACATTCCTGCCTTTTGCACCAAACCCTGGGTGGTGGATCTCTAGGGTTTTAGCAGAAAAGACCTCATAAGCCTAAAATCTGCCCACCCCCGGTAGTAAGCTACAGCAAGCCATATGTGCATCACTCTCTGGAATTAACATTTTCGAAATGTAGTTTGCTTGCTGGTTCAGGCCATAAGTGGGGGAGCAACATTTCTCCTTCCTGGTTGCTGGCCCCAGCCATCGAGGCTCAAGGAAAAAAAAAGTCCAGTTAGAGAGAAAACAACCTTAATCAAAGCTTGCAGCACAACTACTTACTGAGAAAGAAGCACTGCTGTTAGTGGATTAAAAGAAATTAAAGGCAAAACATAGAAAGCCATAATTTTTTTTTATCCTGGGCATTTGGGCTATCAAAGGAAGGAAAGAACAATGCGAAAATAAGAAGCTTTGAGGAAGAAAAGGAAGTAAAAAAAAACCCCACAGGCAAATAGATTTCCTTCCTAACAAGATCCATGGGGGAAAAAAAAAACTCTTCCAAAAATATTTCAATTGAAAGGAGATTCCTCTTCGCTGCTTCCGCCGCAACCCCCTTCCCTCCTCTTTCAAACACGGCTCTGCTGCCAAGTTGGTTGGACACTATTTTTAGCTGGGTATTTTTTTTTCTCCTTTCTATTTTTAAATTCTGGTCAGCGGATGAGGTCATAGACAATGAAGTTTGATGATCAGGAACAAGTTGCGAAGGAAGGAGGAGGAGAATGATGGGGAAATGTCACCTAATTGCACAATTGTCTTGTGTAAGTTTTTAGCAACGACTTAACTCACCAGAGCTTCTCCTGATGAGTTTCTATTCCTTAAATGAAAACTGATGCATGTGTGATCGGTTGGAGAAGTCTCCTGCGTATTCCTGGGACAGCAAAGGTGACTAACAAGCAAGTATTGAAACGCATAACACCAGACATGTCACTGGAAGGAAAAAATTGCAAAACTGCATCTCTCTCACTTTCGCCATGTCATGTGGGGGAACTCACTGGAGAAAGGCATTGTGTTTGGAAGAGTTAGCAGTCAAAGGAAACCAGGCCACCAAAGAACACAGTGGCTGGACATCCTCAAAGCTGACACCAGCCAAAGCATAGAAAAACTCAAAAGAAGCAATTCAAGATTAGAAGATGTGGAGAAACCTGGGCCATAGAATTGCCAAGAATTGAACACGACTGGATATCATCCTCATTATCATTATCATCATCACTACTGTTTAGGAACCAAGGGGCCCGCTTAGGAAAACTACTTGAATTGGTTTTATTGCACCTGGTAGAAGGCTAGACTCAGTGGTGAAATCCAAAATTTTTTACTACCGGTTCTGTGGGCATGGCTTGGTGGGCATGGCAGAGGAAGGATACTGCAAAATCCCCATTCCCTCCCCACTCCTGGAGAAAGGATATTGCAAAAACTCCATTCCCACCCCACTCTGGGACCAGCCAGAGGTGGTATTTGCCGGTTCGCCGAACTACTCAAAATTTCCGCTACCGGTTCTCCAGAATCTGTCAGAACCTCCTGGATTTCACCCCTGGCTAGACTACATGATCTTGTGGCCCCCTCCAATTCTACAAGTCTAGGATTCAGTGATAGAGAGGCCCTAACTCCCACTTAGAGAGTCCTTCCCACACCAGCTCCCAGTTCAGTCCACAGGGAATTGCTTTGCCGATATTTTTTCCAGCCAACACTCAATTTAACACAGAGGCTAAAAGTTGGGCATGTTTGGTCAAGGAGGCCCATGGACGTTCTTACTCAAGTTTTATGTTCATAATAATAATAGGTTCTTCTTAAAGCAATAGTGGGTTAACATCTGTACCTTGCACCTAAATATGTAGAAAAGTAATTTCTTACAAGAGCTACACTGAATTAACAGAAAAACAAAGGTGTAAGGGAGGTCTTCTAGTCCAACCCCCTGCTCAAGCAAGAGACCTTATATCATTTCAGACAAACGGCTGTCCAATCTCTTCTTGGCCTCCTCAGGGTGCCGTCAGTCAAGCAATGTCGGCTGGCGGCCCCCAGGGGGAGAGCCTTCTCTGTGGGGGCACCCGCCCTATGGAATGAGCTACCTCCTAGAATAAGACTGATCCCGGACCTTCGCACCTTCCGCAAAGCCTTGAAGACTTATTTATTCCAGCAAGCCGGCCTAGCTTAAATGGTTTTAAATTGGGATTTTGAATTTTATAGACTTGGGGTTTTAAATTGGGAGGCCGATCAATTTAATATCTTTTAATTTATCTTAATTTTTGTATTGTATGTATTTTAATTCTGGCTGTCCACCGCCCTGAGTCCCTTCTGGGAGAAGGGCGGGATACAAATTAAATTATTATTATTATTATTATCTTTCTACCTGTCAGGAAAAGATGGTTAATATTGCTCCTAGGAGTTAATGATTAACCTGCCCACACAGTGGGTGGTTTTTTCCCCCGTTTTTGGCCTGTGATAAATATCAGGCTGTAGAAATTTCTCTCCAGCCAAGAAACAGGATTGAGCAGAGAGGGCTCAGATGACCACACGGCATAGGTGAGTCAAGCTGCCAAGCTGGGCTATTTTAGCAAGAGTGTCTCATTGTTTCGTGATTAGGTTCCAGGGGGAAAACATGACCTCTGAAGGTAAAAGTCTGATAAGCAAGCAAAAAAAAAAAAAAAAATGGGGGAAAAAACTACTCAGGCTCTACCCAGGCAAGATTAAATTGGTCCCTTCCCTTATTCCATCACTACATCACGGCACCCTCCAGCTTTGTCACTTATTGCCTTGATGGGGAGTCAGGAGAGGCACAGTAGGACTTGGCATTGGAGGCTGCCGATTGCACGCTGCTGGAGTTTTCTGCCCACTCAAAGACAGGTGGGGAAACGTAATAACTCTGCAGAGAGGAGAGATGCTTAGTGGCTTTTGGGGGAAAAAAGGGGAAGAGCTGTTTGGGGAGGGGGAGGATGGAAAAGGGGGGGGGGAGGGTAAGATCAGCTTAAGGCAAAAGCACTCACTGGTGAGGCAGGGCCCGTTCATCAAATGGCATGCATGTTCTTCGTTATATGAATTTTTATGCCAGCTTCCAGGCACCCGGACGCTTCAAGGCATGCTGGTTAACAGTTAAGTGAATCTGACTTCCCCGTTTGTCAGAAGGTCAAAAAAGATGGTGACATGACCCCGGGATACTGCAATCATCCTAAATATAGATAACAGAATAACAGAGTCGGAAGGGACCTTGTAGGTCATCTAGTCAAACCCCCTGCCCAGGCAGGAGACCCTACTGCACCATTTCTGACAGGCGGCAGTCCAGACTCTTCTCGAAAGCCTCCAGTGAGGAACAGGGGTGGGTCCTACTTACCTTTACTACCGGTTCGCAACGATACAAGCTGGGGGCAACCCACCACTGGTGAGGAAGCTCCCACAACTTCCGAAGGCAACTTCTGTTCCATTGCTTGATAATTCTCACTGTCAGAAAATGTCTCCTTATTTCTAGGTTGAATCTCTCTTTGGTTAGTTTCCATCCATTATATCCACGTTAGAAATAGCAATAGCACTTAGACATATATATCTCTTCGCAGTGCTTTACAGCCCTCTCTAAGCGGCTTACAGAGTCAGCATCCTGCCCTCAACAAGCTGGGTCCTCATTTTACCAACATCGGAAGGCTGGAAGGCTGAGTCAACCTTGAGCCAGTCAGAATTGAACTGCTAACAGTTGGCAGAATTAGCTTGCAATACTGCATTCTAACCATTGTGCCACCACGGCTTTTGAAAATGGCGATCACGTCACCCCCAGGACAGTGCAGCTGTCATAAATACACGCCAGTTGCCAAGCAGTCAAACCTTGACCATGTGACCATAAGTAGTTGTCAGGCATCTGAATTTTAATCACCAGTTGTCGATGTGAAAAATGGTTGCAAGTCATTTTTTCAGTGCCACTGTAACTTTGAACAGCCATTAAACAAACGGTTGCAACTTGTAAGTCAAGGATTTCCTGTGTCGGACTCGATTTGAGTCTTCATTTGAGCAACTACTGTTCATTAAGCATCAGCTTCATTCTAGTTTTCATGCTGGTTACATTTCACTCACATAAGCAAAATAGGCATTACAGACCAATAGAGCATGTGCTGGCTGGGGAATTCTGGGAATTGAATCCCACTCATCTGAAAGCTGCTAAAATTGAGAAACACTGTTCCAGAGTATATTGGTCTGTTATTTCTATTCCTCACAGACAGAAGTTTTGTCCCGGTTTTCTTTCTGAGTACAAATTGTTCATTCAGCTATCCAATTTTCTATTAGAGACTTTAAACTGAAATTTGTGACTTTCCTAGGCTGTTATTCTCTATTGTGATCTAAAATCAGCTTGGGAAACGGTTTGAACATTCCCTTAAATAAGCACCGGCTAATGCTCTGGTGGTATCAGAAACATTAATTCTGCAAGCTGCAGAACATGGGAAGTTCCCCCCCCCCCCCCCATTTTCCTTTACTATGTCAAGAGGCAGAGATGTTCCATTAAAAAAAAATAGCAACAATTATAACAACACCCCACAACTTTTATGGAAGCACACATGGTGAAAAAGGGAAATACTTTCCTTTTTCCATTATTTAGAGGGCTGCTTTCATTTTTAAGCGAGTTAAATCCATCACAGATCTTCTAAATATAATATTCTGTTTCTAAATCTTGCAAATGGATGTTGCAGGTTTTATATTCTGGATTCGCCAGTTAACATACAGTAGTTTTTAATGTTTGAATGTGAATATCTGATAAATATTTGAATGCTTTGGTATCTAGTAAAGGTTTGACAACTTAGAACTAAGGAGAAATTTCCTGATAGCTAGAACAATTAACCAGTTAACTCCAAGAAGTTGTGGGGTGCTCCAACACTGGAAGTTTTTAAGAAGAGATTTGGCAACCACTTGTTTGATATTGAAGAGAAACAGTAATAAGGATATAATAAATAATACTAGAATATGATATACTGGTATACTAGAATTAGTAGAAACTTGTTATTCTGTAACCATTAGGTTCCTATAATACATATATAGCCTTTGTATTTGTATCACATATATTATGCCTTTATATTTTATCTCCTGTAACAAACGTATTCTGTTATTAGGCCTCTGTAATGTATCTGGTATTTGTCAAACATATGTTCCTGCCATTTGATCTGAACACATATCAATCTTCTCCCTGTTTTTCTTGTGCCATCTAAGAGCATGGTACGTATCTCAGCTGGAACTGCAGTCGTCACCCGAAGGATAATTTACACTTCAGTCCTAACTTACACCTTTGATCTGTAAAAGCTCCTTCCCTGCAGAACCAGGGGGCCAAATGAGCAATTGGGAGAACAAAGGAATGCTCAAGGAAGAGATAATGCTAATTGGGAGTCTTCTATTCCTTTGCAGGGCAACAAGGAATACACAAACCTAAACTAGGAGGCCAGAATTGGGTACTAAGCTGATGTCTCTGAGGGTATAAAAAGGACGCCATACCTTCCCCAAGGTGTGGCTATCTCCTCATATGCATTGTATCTATATGTTCTGGATGTAGTCCCACCCAGTATTTTGTTTTTGGCCATAAATAAAATCTGCTTCTTTTTGCAAGCCTCGTCTTGAGTCTCTCTCTTTGACATTCTGGTGACTCAAGTATATTTTGGGACCTTACAATATGGTATAGGACAGTGATGACTAGCCTTTTTGCCATCACGTGCCAAAAGCGCGGGGGGGGGGGGGGAACGGCAGGTCGAGCGCAGGCGTGCCGACACCCATAATTCAATGTGACCGCCCCCCCATGCATGCACGCGCTCCCCCTGATTTTGGCACACGATGGCACGGCAGGCACGGCAGGCCTGGGGAGGGCAAAAACGGCCTTCCCCATCTCCCAGAAACTGCCCGTTTCCTGATTTCCAGTGGGCCCAAAAGGTCCAAAAATCAGCTGGCTGGTGTACGCATACATGCTGGAGATGAGCTAGGGCAACACTCGCGTGCCCACAGATATGGCTCCATGTGCCACCTGTGACACGTGTGCCATAGGTTCACCATCATGGGTATAGGGCAGGGATGGCTAACCTTTTTGCCATCGAGTGCCAGGAGCCCCCACCCCCGCTCCTGGCACACGATGGCACAGTGGGCCCAGTAGGCCCGTTTTCCTCTCTCCCCAGGCTCCCACCCCCCCAGGGGTCGCACCGGAAGTTGGCAAATGGGCCATTTCCGGCCTCCGGAGGGTCTCTGGGGGGGTGGGGTGGGCTGTTTTCGCCCTCCCCAGACTCCTAGAAAAGCTCTGGAGCCTGGGGAGAGAGAAAAAAGGGCCTTCCCCACCACCCCTGAGGTCCTCCAGAGGCAGGAAACAGCCTGTTTCCCTACTTCCTGTGGGCCCAGAAGGCCCAAAAATCAGCTGGCTGGCACACACATGCACGCCGGAGTTGAGCTCACATGCCCACCAATATAGCTACGCGTGCCACCTGTGGCACGCATGCCATAGGTTCGCCATCACGGGTATAGGGTTTCCTGCCTGAGCAGGGGGTTGGACTAGAAGACCTCCAAGGTGCCTTCCAACTCTGTTATTCTGTTATTCTACCACCCTGCTTTTGGCATCAAAGCACGAACTGCATGGAAGCCGTGTGGAACGTGCAGAAAATACTGCGCTGAGTAATGCCGAACGATACTTTTAGCATTTCTAGATTTTGCACTCCAAAAGGGCTGGGTGGAAAAATGGGTATTTTGGCACTCTCTGTTATATCCCTTCCCATGGGGAAGGTATCATGGAAATTCCATTACACAAGGTTACAACACGACACCATCTGTGCAGAATCCTTCTTTACACAAAGGGAGCGTTAAACACACACACACAAACACACACACACACACCACCGCACAATTCTGAATGGGTCTGACTCACCACTTATGTGGCGGTGAGTCACCCAGCAGCGTTACGTGGGCACTGGTCGCCCGGCACTAAATTAAATCCCTGATGAACGCCACTTTGCAAACGTTTTCATTTTGTGACCTCGGCTTCCCTGGGAAGCAGCCAGAAAAACCGGCTTTTAGGGCTGGGTGCAGAGGAGGGGGCATTTGTGTTGGAGGGCCCCTGACAAAAGCAAAACGCTTTTGACAAGTTTTCTTTTTTTATAAAAAATTCCAGGCTCTGTTATGTGTAATTATGCAGCCGCTGGGTTTCTGCTGCACAAGGCAAAGCCGTAAACTTAATGGAAACTGAAGTGGTGTCTCCTGCTGCCGGTGTGGTTCTGAAAGGCTGGCATGGGTACAAAAGAGAAATGATGGGTTGAGTTGCTGTTTCTTGGGAGGGGGGGTCTTCAGGGGCACTCATAGTCAGGGAAAAGTAGGTCTCTGCTCCTTCTTTAGGAAGGTTACCTGAATTTAAGGCACTCCATCCCACCAAAAAGGACATAGAAATACAGGTAATTCTCATTTAACGACCAAACTGGCAACAGCAACTCGGTTGTTAAACAATGCAGCCACCAAGTGAAGCCACAATGGTGCTTAGGATCTTACTTCAGCTTCCATTTGCCACACCAACCTGAAAAGTTGTTGGCCTGAGCCAGTGGTTGGGATTCAAAATTTTTTACTACTGGTTCTGTGGGAGTGGCTTGGTGGGCGTGGCATGGCTTGGTGGACGTAGCTTGGTGGGCATGGCAGGGGAAGGATACTGTAAAATCTCCATTCCCACCCCACTCTGGGGCCAGCCAGGGGTGGTATTTGCCGGTTCTCCAAACTGCTCAAAATTTCCGCTACCGGTTCTCCAGAACCTGTCAGAACCTGCTGGATTTCACCCTTGGTCTGAGCCTGAGCTCCAAGTTCACACGGACGGTCCTTAAAATCAAGGACTATGACTCAGCAACTACAACCAGCCAATCACACAACCCAAAATCAGACTAGGACTCGGTATTTAAAGGCCAGTGCCCACCCCTCCAGAGAAGCACAATCCAAAGCGCACTGAAGATGTCTCCTCGAATGGGGATGAAATGTTTGCAACCAAATCGCCAAGCTCGGAGCTCAAACCAACAACGAAACCACTGACCCGAGCTACTAATATTCAAAGAGACCGGAAAAGGTTCTGAATGCAAAGATTGGCTGCAATATTATTTTTTCATCATCGTTGTAACTCTGCTAAATGAGGACTACCTGTTGACACTACCCTGTATATAGATCAGGGGTCTCCAACCTTGGCAACTTTAAGCCTGGTGGACTTCAACTCCCAGAATTCCCCAAGGTTGCCAAAGTTGGAGACCCCTGATATAGATGAATAACATGTAATACTCAATCTCACCACCAGGGGCAGCCTGCAATGAGCCACGATTTAGACAAAAGGCGCATTATGATGTCACAACAGTATGAGTGGGCAAAATCTGACAGTGTGTATAAAAGGAGTAACGTTTGCACTACGGTATCACAATTGACATTTTGGTGCAGTGTTGGCCTCCCCTGTGGACCCTCACATGCAGGAGTGGCTGCCAGGGAAGGATGTCAGATTTTTTGTTGCAGCCATCTTCTGCCTTTTTTGACCCCACTTCCACACCTCAGAGCCTTTCTCCTGGATTAAGCTGCCCCTGGGGTTAAAACAAGACTTTCCCGCAATTCAGTTTTTATTCTTCTCCTGCATATTTTAATATGTTTTCTGCTGCTTTCATTTTTAATCTTTTATTGCTGTCCTAGGGATGTTCCCTTATGAAGGGAGAGGAATCACCGTAAATATTCTAAACAGAAATAAACGCGACGGAAAGTCGGTTCCCTTTCCAGCTGCAAATTCTCTTCCTTACCAACCCGGAAGTCACTTTCCTAAATGCTAAAGGAAGCCAATGCTTTCATAAAGAAGCCAATGCAGGCAGGTTGGGGCGGATTGGTAACAGGTAACAGAGATGGAAGGAACCTTGGAGGTCATCTAGTCCAACCTGTACTAGGGGTTCGAACCGCCAAACTGCTGACCCTTCTGATCGACAAGCTCAATGTCTTAGCCACTGAGCCACCTGGTCAGGATTGAGGGCAAAATATGTGGGCCTGAAGGAGGGATCCTCTAAAGGAGCCTTGAAGGAGCCTTGGTGGTGCAGTGGACTAAAGTGCTGTTACGTAGCACTTAGCTGCCTGCAATTACTGCAAGTTCGAATCTCACCAGGCTCAAGGTTGACTCAGCCTTCCATCCTTCCAAGGTAGGTAAAATGAGGACCTGGATTGTGGGGGCAATAAGCTGACTTTGTATAAAAAAGAACACCGCTTGGGGGGGCCCAAAAGCCCTACTAAGCAGGTCTATACAAAAGTATGAAGGCTATTGCTTAAAAGCATTGTAAGCTGCCCTGAGTCTCCAGAGAAGGGCAGCATATAAATCGAACCAATAAATAAACAGTAAATAAATAAAAACCAGTATATCTCAATTTTGGCAATTTTAAGATGGGTGGACTTCAATTCCCAGAGTTCCCCAGTCAGCATGCTGGCTGTGGAATTCTGGGAGTTGAAATGTCCCCATTTTACAGTTTTACCACAAATGGCAGCCACAGAGGTGCAATTGAAGCCCCGCCTGTAATTTTATTTGTGTCACCATCTTGAAACAGGCAAACTTTGATAACAGCTGTTTCATCATGACCACTATCTTGATTTTTCCTTGAAGGCGTTTCCTCACTGATACCCCTGGGTTGTTCCTGTTCCTATTACGAGTCATTACCAAGCATACCTTTAGTCTCTTTTTAAAACACGAAGAAAAAGCAAAAACTCAGTTCTACTGGCCCGTTGCATTTTAGTCTTCCTAATCACGACGCGTCCTTGAGTATTCAACTCCACAGATTGTCTCTTGAGATCAGCCTTGAGGTGGAAGCTATCCAGCTTAAACTCTGGATCATTTTAGATGTGAAAATAAGGACACCCCAAAGACTCGTACACTGTAGCAGAGCAGCTATTGAGATACCCTGAAAATGCTGCGTGGCTGAATTGTTGGAGTGCACTTCGTCACAGAAGAGAGTATTTGTAGCTCAGAGTTGAACAGTGGTGTCCTTGGTGGTCTCTGAGCTTGGTTGTTTTGTCACAGACATTTCATCATCCAGCTAGGTAACATCATCAGTTACTGATGATATTATCAGTGCATATTATGCACTGATGTGAAGTTACCTACTTGGGTAATGAAATGTGTGCAAGAAAACAACCAAGCTCAGGGAGCACCAAGGACACCACGCTTCCTCATAGAGAGGCAGTTTGGTGTCATGGTTAAGACACCCAGCTAAAACCGGGAGGCAGGGAGTTCTAGTCCTGCCTTCGCCATAGGGGTGAGTTTCACTTACCTTTACTACCAGTTCACTCGCTTCTGCACATGCGCAGATTGTATTTGATGACGTCCGGGCGGGTGAGCAGAGCCGCCACTGCTTCGCCAGCTGGGTGACCTTATGCCAGACACTCTGACTCAGCACTAGGAAGCAATGGCAAACCACTTCTGAAATTTATTTATTGGTTCAATTTATATGCCGCCCTTCTCCGGAGATTCAGGGCGGCTGACAATGTGTTAAGCAATAGCCTTCATACTTTTTGTATATACCTGCTTAGTAGGGCTTTCGGCCACTAAGTGGTGTTCTTTTTTTATACAAAGTCATCTTATTGCCCCCACTATCCGGGTCCTCGTTTTACCTACCTCGAAAGGATGAAAGGCTGAGTCAACCTTGAGCCTGGTGAGATTCGAACTTGCAGTAATTGCAGGCAGCTGGTGCTACTTAATAGCACTTTAGTCTGCTGCGCCACCAAGGCTCTTGCCAAGAAAACTGCAAGGACTTGTCCAGGCATTCACCAGGAATCAAAAATTGAGGCATGCACACACTTCCTCATAACTACATGAATGTAGATTTCTTCCATCTTCCATCCAGCAGAAAACACTGATTACTAGAAAAAATGTTGTGAATTGCCATCAGAACCAGCCGTAAATGTGGGTCGTCGGTTGTTAAGTGCCCACAATGCAATTACTTGACTGCAGGGGGAACTGGATGTTGGAACTTTGAATCTGGATCATAAGTTTAATTGTTGGGGTCTATTGTAACTTCAAACTGTCACTAAGCAACTAGTTGTAAGTGGAGGACTATCTATACTTGAATGGTGCATTGCAAAGTGCAATCAAGCACTTTGATTTCTGATTTCTCCTGCAACCCCCCACCACCTCCACCCCATGGGAAGGCCACTGGAGGAGAAGGTTATTGTATATAAGAGCCGAGGTGGCGCAGTGGTTAGAGTGCAGTACTGCAGCTATGTCAGCTGACTGTTAGTTCAGCAGATCAGCGGATCAAATCTCACCGGCTCAAGGTTGACTCAGCCTTCCATCCTTCCGAGGTGAGTAAAATGAGGACCCAGACTGTTCGGGGCAGTATGCTATTTAGTATATTGTCTTTGGTGTAAGCCGCCCAGAATCCTTGGAGAGTGGGCGGCATAGAAATATGACTAATAAAATAAATAAATAACTATTGGCCAATTGGAACTGAGCAAATGCCAGCCTGTAATTGCATTATTATCCAGATTGTGAATGAGTGCAATAAATCATTTATATGGCAAGATCTATATTGGGAGAAGGTGGGAAACACTACTTTAAAATTGGAAACCTCTAAAGATGATGTTAGGTTCTACAGCGGGTTGTGTCATGAGGACATGTTAGTAGGATTCCCCCCAAGCAGCTTTTAGCAAGTCACGCAGAAGAGTCAGAGATGTTGGTGATGCTGGAGAAGAACACATTTATATTTAAAGCCTATTTAAATCATAGCATCAGCAGGAACGAAGAAAAGGTAGGTTCCTTTCACATTAGAATGGCACGAGCTAACATTGTGACTTGAATCTATGTCAAAAGTTGGGATGGCTAAGAGTTTTGCAGTACATGCATGTGTTAAATTAAATAAATAAGTGATTGGGTAGAAAGAGAGGATGTTGTTTAAAGGAACAAATAAAAGTTTGTGTCAACTTGCAAAGCATCCCTGGCCTGCTCTTGAGTTGCCATAGGCCAGGGGTGGGCAATTGTGGCTCTTTTACAACCTGTGGACTTCAACTCCCAGAATTCTGGGAGTTGAAGTCCACAGGTTGTAAAAGAGCCACAATTGCCCACCCCTGCCATAGGCCAAGGGGGATGGGAAACCGGTGAAATGCCACGGCAGCCAAAGACAGATGCACATTCCATGCTTATCTCTCTCAAGGCTGTATCCCAGGGTTACCCACAGCAGTCGGAGGGGAGTGACCTCTACAACCCCTGAAATTGCTCCGTTGGCGAATGTGATTGATGACACACCCTGGGGGAAGGGGGCAAACAGGGTCATAATTGGGGCATAAATTACATAGGGTCGGAGCTAGCTTTACTTGGGAATGTGCAGACATGAAGCTCCTAATACCTGGATTTCTTTTGAAGCTTGGCTCGAGGCTCATGATTCAATTAGGGCATTGTCAGAACCCTGACAGTTTGAAGGAACATCTAGATCACAGGTGTCAAACTCGCTGCGTCATGTTGCTGTCATGTGACACTTTGCAACGTTTTTTCCCATTTGCGCAGCTGGGATGGGCGTGGCCTGCATGTGACACATCTGGCCAGTGGGTCGCCAGTTTGACACCCCTCATCTAGAGGCAGAGAATAAGAGTCAGTCATTTATTTATCTCATTATTAAATATGTACAATTAAACTTTTATGAATGTTATAAGATCCTTGATGTAAAACAGACTCCTCTACTACAGGATACAGATATCCTCGATTTAAACATAATGGAATCTGACAATTATGGTCATACATTGTGACAAACTTAAACCAGGTCATCACAGCACATGACCCAATTTTACAATCTTTTTTTTTGTGGTGGTCGTTAAGTGAACATCACAGTCATTAAGCAAACCTGCTGTTTGCTACAGGCAGTTTTCTCCAAATCATAAATAATCATCACACAGCCATAAATGCTGGCCAGTTGCCGAGCACCCAAAATGGGATCCCAGGAGGTTTCTTGTCTTTGGAACCTTCTCAGGGGATCCATCCATCATAACTTTGAACACTTGCGACTGGTTGTAAAGCGAGGCATTTCTTCTCTGGAGACATTTAGGTAAACGCAAAGCACGTATCTATTGAGCTGTTGCAGCTGGGTGTATTCATAACATACAATTAAAACAGTCAAGATTGTTGTTATTATTTATTTAAATTTATTGGCTACCCAACTCCAATTTTTATGTGCATTGCATGTTCAATACATATAGAACAGGGCTGTCAAACTCTCGGCCCACGGTCCGGATGTGTCACATGCTGGCCACGCCCATGCCTGGTTTAGCGAAGGAGAAAAAAGTCTCGATACATCATGTGACCATGCCGTGATGCCGTGAGTTTGACACCCCTGATATAGAAAATGGGTGGAGCTTCAATCTCACCACAGTGGTCGCCATTTTGACTTTTTTCATGTCCTACAGACACCCTGACTGTCGTGGCACCTGTGCAATTTAATGCAATATTGCACAAACAAAAATTTAAAAATCTAAAATTAAGCATTTATTTACTACTTGAATCATTTTAGGTACCATGGTAGCAACAACTTTTATTACAGACTTGCTCAAGAAGCTTCTTCAGTAGAAATGTCTAAATGCTAAAGAAGAAGTGGTTCCCCAGCCCGACGAAATTCCATTTTTAGATATTCAACACCATATTTCCTCTTTAGAATGCTTCTTTTCGGGTTACCAGAAGGAGTACCAATCTATTTAGCACAATAATGTGGGCTCCCAATCGGTAACTGCCCTGTGGAGGCCTGTGCAATCCTGTCATTTTCCTGAATTTTAATATTTATGCAACTGTTGGTATCAGGGGTGGGTTCTAATTTTTTTTACTACTGGTTCTGTGGGCGTGGCTTATTTTGTGGGCGTGGCTTGATGGTCATGTGACAATTATCGTCACCGCTACCACTCGGCGGAACCGGGAGGAACCCACCACTGGTTGGTATGCTTGAATGAACCAGTTCTCAAGTACAGGTAGTTCTTGACTTATAGCTATTCGTTTAGCAACCACTCAAAGTTACAACAACACTGAAAAAAAGTGACTTGCAGTCGGTCTCACACAACGATTGCAGCATCCTGTGGTCGTATGATCACCATTTCTGACCTTCCCAGAGGGCTTCTGACAAACAAAGTCAACGGGGGAAGCCAGATTCACTTAACAACAGCATGATTCACTTAACAACCATGGCAAAAAAGCTCAGAAGAATCTATCACTGGACAATCTCCTTGCTCAGCAACGGAAATTTTTATCCCAGCTAGGGTCATAAATCGAGGACTACTGTAAGAAGCTTTATATACAAATATATTTTATTCTTTATACGGTTTCCATCTTTCCCTTAACATATTAACAGAATCCACAATGGTCTGAGAATCAGTGTCTCCACTAGATAATTCTTGTGGCGCATCAGCGGCCTGTGCAGCTGGTAGCTGATTCCGACAGTGAGAAGGCTGGTGTGGTGCTGCGCCAGCAGCCTGTGCAGCTGGCACTCGAGTCAGGCAATGAGGAGGCTGGAGAAGATGTGGTGCCAGAGGCAGGGATTCAGCCAGGGCCTTCAGAACCTCCAGAAGCTCCCATAAGTGAAGAGGAAGAAGAGGAGGACCCTCTTCTTGATGCACGGGCGCGCAGAGCTGCCAAAAGGCAGGAGTAGTTCCTCAGGAGGAGGCCTCCTTGAGAGTAAGGCTTGCAGCTAATTGGCCACTCCCTTAGCCTATTTAAGGAAGGACGACGACTGAGGCAATTTGCAGGGAACAACTTCGTTCACTCTCCTTCGCGTCCTGATCTTAGTTCTCTTATCAGTTTCCTGCAAATTGCTTCTGGGCTTTCTGCCAACCATAGTAAGATTACGATTATTTATTCTTTGTATTCTTGTAGGCTGTTAAGAAAGTTAATTAACAGCCTTTATTTGAAAAAAAGACTGATTTATTTTAGTAAACTAAGGTTTGTACAGACTTTGTGTGTGCTGCATTCTTTGGGGTCCGTAGCTGGAGCAGAACAATAATTAACAGCCAAGCTGAAACTAAGTTAATCAAGTAAAACGGGCAGCTTATTCCTCAAATTACCAGACCTAACCCACATATCAAAGGATAAGGTCTGCAAACACAGAGTTAATTAACTTAGGTCTCCCGGAGAAACTGCATGTTCACAAGAATAAACATACCTACACTCACACATACACACCCCTCAAGTGTCACCCTAGAATCAGCACGTGACACTCTGAACAAACTCCCTCTGCTGCTGTACACAATTTTTCTGCAGCCTGCCCCTAAATGCAAACTGTTTTGCTTTTAGATATAAATATTTCTGCTTTCTCTGTCTAGATCTCATTTTTATTTCTTCTTGCGCAGCCCCAGCTCGAGTTGGAACCCCAAATTATTCTTCTGACATTACCGTATTGGTTTGGAGCTGCCTGTTCTTATCTTTAAAGAGATTTAGGCTTCATAGTCCACCATTGGTTAATCTTGTGACCCAGGCTCACGTAGTCATTCCAAGACACAATTGGTCCCAAACAAAATTGTTTTATTATAACAGCTGAGAATTACTTCATTCCCAACTTAGTCCAAATTAATTCCAAAACAAATCCTTCAGAAAAAGTCCTTTGGCTTATCACAAACCTTTATTTTCTTTGGCATCCTTTGCTTTCTTGGCAAAGCCCCACAAAGTTCAGAAACAAGAGACGCCGACTGGAAAACAGATTTAGCAATGTTGCTTTCCTACAAAGAGCCCAAGAGCCTTTGTTGCTCTTTTAAGCCTTATGGGAGGGGGCCAATCATCTTCTGGCCTTACTCCCGAGTCGTCCTTTTTGCTTTAGCTGCTCTTGCCTTCTGGCAGCTCTGCGCATGCGTGCACTAGGAACAGGCTCCTCCTGTTCCTCTGCCTCTCTGCTGTCCGACTCTGGAGGCTCCGAAGTCCACGCATCAGTCCCAGATGGCCTTGGCCTCATCTCTGCCTCTGATGCAGAGCCCTCGTCCGGGCCTTCCCCTGACTCCAGGACCGGCCCATGGTCCTCCCCAGCCTCCTCACTGTCCGCTGCTAGCTCCGTGGGCTGCTGGCTGACCACAGCAGTTAAAAACCCCAATAAAAAGTAGAATGAATGAGCTCCTCATGCTGTAATCCTAGAATTATAGAGTTTTCAAGGGGCCACTTAAGCTATCACATCCTCCAACACCACACTCCACCCCACCCCTCGCTGCACGATTCCAGTTCAAAGCATCCCCAAGAATTGCCTGTCTAGCCTCCACTTGAAAACATCCAATGAAGGGAATTATTCTACGGTTGCTGCTTTTATTATTAGCAAATTCAATCAGAAGCGCCTTCCCTATAGCCGAAATCCATTACTATTTCCTGTAATTTGGAAACGATTGAAGAGGCCCAAAATTGCCTTGGCCTTTTATGCAGCCAATCACGCTGCTCCGCTCATCATCCTTTGGCTAAATTCCCTTTTTTTCCCCTAAGCCCAGAGGTCACTTTCTTCCAATGAGGGAGGGAGGGAGGCAGGCAGGCAGGCAGCCCAGCTCCCTTTGCTGGGTTCTTGGAACGTCGCAAACATGGGACACGGGTGCTGATGGCTGCCAGCGGCGACTGACATTAAACAAACAAAAAGCCGAAAGGGAACATATGCGGGGGCTGTTTTAGCCTCCGGGCTTTAAGCCTGAATCCTCTCTGAGGTTTTCGCCCTAGAAAAAATTCTATTGAGAGAGTGGTTTATTAAAAGCGTTTTTAGCATTTAGGGAATTAGGGCTTTGAGTAGCTTATGGCAAACAAATAGATAATCCGCTCCATTGGGTTTGCGATTCAAAAACAGACCCGTCCTATTGGACAAAAGGCAAAAGTCAGGATCTCTGGCTTTGCAAGCTCATTCATTCTATGGCACAGGGAGTCCTCGATTTACGACGGCAACTGAGCCCAAAATTTCTGTTGCAAAGCGGGACAGCTGTTAAGTGGGTTTTGTCCCGTTGTTGTTGTTTTTTTCATGCTACCGTTGTTAAGCGAATCGCGGCAGTTAAGTTAGTAACTTAAGGTTGTTAAGTGAATCTGGCTTCTCCATTGACTTTGATTATCAGAAGCCTGCAAAAGGAAATCATGTGAACCCGGGAATTTGCAACCGTCGTAAATATGAGACAGTCGTCAAGCATATGAATTTTGATCATGTGGCCGGGGGGATACCGCAATGGTCTTAAGTGTGCAAAAATGGTCATGAGTCAGTTTTTTCAGTGCTGCTGCTGTAACTTTGAATGGCCACTAATGGAACTGTTGTAACTTGAGGACTAGCTGTAATGTATTCTACTGCCATCTTCTGGCTATTAATGAGACTGCCTCACAAGCTGTAGAGTACAGGTAGTCCTTGACTTACGACCACAATTGAGCCAAGAATGTATGTTGCTAACTGAGGAATTTGTTAAGTAAAGAATTTGTTTGTCCCATTTTACGACTTTTCTTGGCACATTTGTTAAGTGAATCACTGCAGTTGTTAAATTAGTAACACGGTTGTTAAGTGAATCTGGCTCCCCCCTTGACTTGGCTTGTCAGAAGGTCACAAAAGATGATTACATAACCCCGGGACACTGCAACTGTCATAAATGTGAACCAGTTGTCAAGTATCCGAATGTAAATCACGTCACCATGAGGATGCTGCAAAGGTCATAAGTGTGAAAAATGGTCGTAACTCACTTTTTTAATTGATGTAACTTCGAACGGTCACTAAATGAACTGTTGTAAGTTGAGGACTACCTGTTTTTATAATTCAAGTGGCAATACAAGTAGTCCTTGACTTAAGACCAGTTGTTTAGAGGCTGTTCAAAATTATTTCAGCACTGTGAAAAGTGACCTATTACAACAGCACCGAAAAAAGTGACTTATGACCATTTTTCACACTTACGGCCATTGCAGCATTCCTGTGGTCATGTGATCCAAATTCAGACACTTGGCAACTGATTCATATTTATGGCAGTTGCTGTGTCCTGAGGTCATGTGATCACCTTTTGCGACCTTCTGACAAGCAAAGTCAATGGGGAAGCCAGATTCACTTAACAACCCGGTTACTGACTTATCAAACTGCAGTGATTCACTTAACAAGGGTCATAAAATGGGGAAAAGTCTCACTTAACAAATGTCTCACTTCACCGTTAAACAGAAATTTTGGGCTCAGTTGTGGTCGTTAAGTCGAAGGCTACCTGGATCACGAGGGATTTTGTACATGTTTCGTGAGGTTGTGGATGCATGTCCAAAAGGGCTGACTTTATAGCACACACGCGTGATGTTGTTTTTGTCATTTTGACCTGTTCAAGTATGTCAGCAGCAGGGAGGTTGATTTATCTAAAACTCACCTGAGTGACTTCGGGCTACTTACACGATCTCATTTCAATCTCCCCGGATCTCTTTCCTTCAAAAGCAAAGGAACAAGCAATATCAGAAAAGGTCCACGTTCTGTATCTTCACAATTGAAAAAGTCTCAAGTGTTTATTCATTAATTCAACAACCGTTTCTACTATTTGTGTAGGTGAACATACTGCCCTAAATATTACTCTAAACCAGGGGTCTCTAACCTTGGCAACTTTAAGACTTGTGGACTTCAATTCCCAGAATTCCTCAACAAGCTGAAGTCCACAAGTCTTAAAGTTGCCAAGGTTAGAGACCCCTGCTCTAAACTAAACACTTTATTTTCAATAGTTTGCATTTCAATTAGAGATTTTTAGTTGTTTTTTTTAAAAATGCCACTTTATTATTTCTCATTAGGTTTATAATAGTACTGCATAGACATTTTTAAGATATTTTAGTTAACTTTGTTGTAATCATAATTTTATTAACATTAGTGGGGCATTGCCTCTTTGCCTTTACATTCTTTTAATGTCTTTGAACCATTTTGAACAGTTTTCACAGAAAGCTGATCTCTCTCTCTCTCTCTCTTTCTCTCCCCCTTTTTCTACAGTATACATACATATATATATATATTTGCATTTATTTGATATGACTGAACAAAACAGAAGGGAAGAAAAGCAGTAGCAAAAGAAAAAAGGAAGAAAAAAAGTACTATTACAAGAGCAATCAGGATTGTATGTATATGTCACAATTTTGATAATGAATATAAAGTTATATCTATTTTAAACAAAACAATGCTTTTCCAGTTCATTTATTCTATTGTAATGTTTTCTACTGCCATCTTCTGGCTATTAATGATACTGCATCACATGCTGTACACAGTTGACTTAAGACCAGTTGTTTAGTGACTGTTCAAAATTATTTCAGTACTAAGAAAAGTGACTTACCAGTCCTCACATTTATGACCTCACAGCCTCACCACAATAACACGACCACAATTCAGATGCTTGGTAATCAGCATGTATTTGCAATAGTTGCAGCATTCCAGAATCCAGGGTCACATGATCATGTGACCTTTCCAGAAGCTTCCAACAACCAAAGTCAAAGGGGGGAAATTGGATTTTTTAACAACCACATGATTCACTTAATGTCTGCTGTGATTTGCTTAATGCTCATGGCAAATAGTCATAAAATCAGATGTGACTCATTTATTTGACCTCATTACTTAGCGACGAAAACTGTGGCGCCAATTGTTATTAATCGAGGACTATCTATATGCCTTAGTCTAGCAAATTCAAGAAATTTAGTGTTTCCATGCATGGAAGTCCACCCTCAAAGCACATCTAGCTGTGACTACAAGAACATTTTGTTCCTCTTACATCTACATAAAGTAAACCAAAAATGTTTACTTTCTGTAACTGCCTCAGATTATAAAATGCCCAATCAATAAGCCATGGAGTAAAACGTAGTGGCCTCAAAATCTTTGAGGCTGGCCAATTCAGGAACAAGAACCACCTACATTTCTGAATGTATTAGTATAATACGAGGGTAACACAACAGAATCTTGAAAGTCTGCCAAAGAAATTCTTCAGATCAATTATCCTCTTCTTCTTGTGCCATATCCGTCATCGGACGTTGGCGATCATGTTGGCGATCCTATTTTTATCAACAGCCGCACGAAAAAGTGCTGTTGAGTTTTGTCTAAACCAATCTCTTAGATTTTGAAGCCGTGATGATGTTCTTCTGCCTGGACCTCATTTGCCTTCAATCTTTCCTTGGAGGATTAAGTGACGTATATTTTTCTGGGTGTCGCATCACATGTCCAAAATATTCTAACTTCTTGCTTTTCTATGGTTTGGATGATTTCCCTTGGCTTTCCCAGGCAGCTTATCACCTCCTCATTTCTGATTTTGTCAACCCAATTTATACATAACAGCCGCCTGTAAATCCACATTTCAAATGCTTCTAGTCTTTTCAAGTGGCTTTCTGTCAGAGACCAACTCTCCACTCCGTAGAGCAGGATAGAAAAGATGTAGCATCTGACAAGCCTGATTTTCAATCTTAGGTTTATGTCGTGACTGCAGAAGACCTTTTTCATTTTGAAGAATGCTGTTCGAGCTGTCTCTATCCTTGTTTTTACTTCAGTGGCCATGTTCCAGCTTTCATGTAAATTAGAACTTATACCTAGCAAAATTAAAAGGTAAAGGCTTCCTTGTCCAGTCATATCCAACTCTTAGGGCACAGTGCTCATTTCTGTTTCTTAGCCAAGGGAGCCTACATTTTCTGAAGACATTTTCCATGGTGATGTGGCCAGCATGGCTATACACTGTGATTATATGGAACGCCGTTACCTTCTTACCAAAGTGGCACCTATTTATCTACTCGCATTTGCAAGCTTTCTAACTGCTAGTGGGGCAGGAGCTGGAGCAAGTAACATGAGCTCATCCTATCACACAGCACTGGGATCTCGAACCCAGAGTGTCAGCTTTCCAGCTGACAAGCTCAGCATCTTTTATCACTGAGCCATCGCACCTTCAGGTGAACTCATTCTGAGTGTCTGTCTCATGTCTTCCACCCCCTTCGGACTAAGAAATCTTTTTTGATCCTGCTCTCTCAGGGACATTGCATCCCAAATAAAAGCAAATTACTTGGCTACCACATTTTTGGCAGAGCAGAAGCAGTAATGTGATCTGTTTCTTTTTCTCGCAAAGGAACATAGCAATAATACGACCTTCAAGTTGTTTAACTGTTCCTGCTAGGGTGGCCTGCTGGGGGTTCGCAGGGGTTCAGGAGAACCTCTAGCTAAGATTCTGTGCAGTTTGGAGAAACCCCCAAATCCCACTCCTGCTGACCCCGCCCACCCCACTCCGCCCCACCCCTCCCAGGAGTCCCCACCTGGCCCATTTTGGACGCAGGTAAGTGCGGAGGCTCGGGGAGGGTGAAAAATGGGCCTACCGGAAGTTCGGGAAGGCCAGAAATTGGCCTGTTTCCACCTTCTAGAGCTGTGATGGCGAACCTATGGCACGGGTGCCACAGGTGGCACACGGAGCCATATCCGAGGGCACACGAGTGTTGTCCTAGCTCAGCTCCAGCGCACATGTGCCCGCTGGCCAGCTGATTTTTGAGCCTTCCGGGCCCACCAGAAGTCGGGAAATGGGCTGTTTCCAGCCTCCAGAGGGCCTCCAGGGGGGTTGAGGAAGGCCGTTTTTGCCCTCCCCAGGCTCCTAGAAAGACTCTGGAGCCTGGAGAGAGTGAAAAATGGGCCCACTGTGCCATCACGTGCCAAAAGCGGGGGGAGCACGGGGGGAGCACGCGTACATGCGCGGAGGGTGAAGCAGGGGTTGGCATTGAATTATGGGTGTCGGCACGCACACGCATGATCCCCCTGCTCTCCCCCCACTTTTGGCATGCAACAGCAAAAAGGTTAGCCATCACTGTTCTAGAGGGAGGGTCTCCAGAGGGCCTCCAAAGCTATTTTCGCCCTCCTGGAGGCTTGAGGAAAGCCTCAGGAGCCCAGGGAGGGCAAAAATGCCCCCCCCCCCCATGGTGCAGGAGGCCGACTAGGCCACGCCCACCATGGCCATGCCCACCGAGCAACCGGACAGAGAACCCCTTGCTAAAATTTTTGAAGCCCACCCCTGTACACAACCTACGTAGCAGAGATCGAAAAATAAACAGAATTTGAATATTCCTTTTGTTTTCCAGTGTTGAGGTTCCTTCCCACCGGCAATTTGAAGGGCAGCATTTCTTTGAGAGGCATTTTCATTTCCAATTAAATCGCCATCTGCTGGCTTCATGCCTATGGCAGGACAGGGAGCAGCCACCAATGCAGCAAATGACACGCTGGTAAAGCTTTCTGCTGACTCAGAAGTGATGGAAAGAATCCTGTAGCGGAGCCTTGAAGCTATGTGATTAATCAGTCATTCCCCCACGCTTCCCAAAAGAACCAGCTAACTAAAAGTGACAAGAATCGAACTAAAGTACAGCTGCCTTTCATTCACAATGACCTAAATTCTCCTGGTTGGGGCCAGGGGTGAAATCTACTTATGTTCCCAACCAGTTTGGAAGTGCACGCGCCACGCGCGTGTCACATGTGCTTCGCTCACTCATGCACATCACATACACGCTTGGACCCTCTGTAAAAAACAGGTTACTTCCTGGTTAAAAAACAGGTTACTTCCTGGTTAAAACCAGGAAGTAACGACGACTGGGCGGGTAGACGGAGCCTCGCACCACCATCGCTACCAGTTCTCCAAACCACCGGCCGCCATCATTTCCGGTACGGCCAAACCAGTCCAAACTGGGAGCATTTCACCCCTGGTTGGGGCTGGATTTTAAAGCAACGTGGAACTTTCATGGGGATCCCTTTCTACAGGTAGTCCTCGAGTTACAACAGTTCATTTAGTGACTGTTCAAAGTTACGACAGCACTAAAAAAAAGTGACTTATGACCGTTTTTCACACTTACAACCGTTGCAGCATCCCCGATGGGCATGTAATCAAAATTCAGATGCTTGGCAACTGACTCATACTCATGACGGTTGTGGTGTCCCGGGGTCATGTGATCACGTTTTATGACTTTGACAAGCAAATTCAATGAGGAAGCCAGATTCACTTAACCACCATGTTACTCACTTAGCAACTGCAGTTATTCACTTAACAAGCGAATCCAGGTCATGGTTGTCCCAAAGGTGCTTTTTCAAGAGGCAACTAGATTTTCTGGTTTTTCTTTGAAGACGTTTCACTTCTCATCTAAGAACCAGAGTGGAAGAAGCTTCTTGGATGAGAAGTGAGACGCCTTCAAGGAAAAACAAAGAATCCAATTGAAAAAGCACCTTTAGAAATTCTATCCTGTTTTGAGCCAGTGAAGGGTTTTAAATATTGGACATACATAATCTCTCTGCTTGTTTCTAACTTCAGAAGAAAGACTCCCCACCCCATTGCACCAATTATGAGTCACTCTGTTTCCAAGTATCCCCCTGATCCTTAAGTAGCTCATGTCTTTTCTTTACTCCTACTTAGCCTGGCAACAAGACAAGGAGCCGAAATTCCCTGCAAGCACAAGAAGCAGAGAATCCAGATGGAGGTTTCTTTCATCCTCCTTTTAGGAACCATCTCTTTACTACAGCCAAGGTGTCAAACCCTGAAAATAATCATTCAAGAACTGACAGGAAAAATAGCTATAATAAACAGTGGGACATTCTGCTCTGCGGTTTGGAAGGAGTTGTAAAATCTACAATACGTTCACCTTGGTGTATAATCAGGGGTGGGCTGCTGGGGGTTCGCAGGGGTTCGGGAGAACCTCTAGCTAAGATTCTGTGCAGTTCGGACAACCCCCAAAACCCACTCATGGATGGCCCCGGCTGCCCCTCCCTGGAGTCCCCACGTAGCCCGTTTTGGAGGCAGGTAAGTGCAGGGCGCACGCCAAGGCTTGGGGAGGGCAAAAAATGGGCTTACCGGAAATTCAGGAAAGCCAGAAACTCCTCTGGAGCCTGGGAAGGTTGTTTTCACCCTCCTGGAGGCTCAAGGAAAGACTCCGGAGCCCGGGGAGGGCAAAAATGCCTCCCTGCTGTTGTGCAGGAGGCCGGCAAGGCCATGCTCACTATGGCCACGCCAGTGATGGGTTGCCCCCGATTCGCACCAGTTCTATAGAACCGGTAGTAAAACCGATGGGAGGCCCCGCCCACTGACCCTGATGTCATGAAAACACTTCTGCACATGTGCAGAAGTTCTGCGCTTGTGCAGAAGAGCGCACACACACGCAGCCCCGTTGCGAACCGGTAGTAAAGGTAAGTAGAACCCACTCCTGAGCCACGCCCACCCAGCAACCTGGGCAGAGAACCCCTTGCTAAAATTTTTGAAGCCCACCCCTGTGTATAATTGGCTTTTCTAGTTTTCTTCTGGGGGTCTGGGTTATGAGTTCTAAAGGTGGAGCGATTGTATTGTATAGTACAGGCAGTCGTCAATTTATGGCTACAATTGGGGCCAGAATTTTTGTTGCTAAGCAAGGTAGTTGTTAAGTGAGTTGCAGCCAATTTTATGACCTGCATTGTGGGGGGGGAAAAACTGGCAATGGAGCATCAGATGAACACGATCCAGACCAGTGATGTAGCAGCAAAAAAAGGTGCATGCAATCCTGGATGATATTAACAATGCTTTCCGCTGATTTATGCTAATAGTTCCACTGTACTTTTTGCTGGCTAGGTTGCACTTGGGAATATGGAGTCCATCTGGGTAATGCAATTCCAAAAGGATATGGAGAAACTGGAACACAGCCATAGGACAACAGCCACAATAATAAGGCATTTAAACACCAAGCCTGTGGGGAAAATATAAAGAAACAACTGATACTGGGTTTGCAAAAGAGAAGACTAAGTAAAGGGAGATGCAATGTTTTGACAAATATTTTTTCCTGGGCCATTCAAAAAGTGGTATAATTATGTAACTATCATGCTATTCAAGGGTTAACGTAGAATAGCTTATATTAGTGATTTTTCAAGTGTGGCCCGAAGATGCCTGAAATGGAAATCTTTTGCAAGATATTGAAGGTATTGGCACAAATAGGAGCCTGAGTGGCATAGCAGGTTAATGCCTCCTATTAAGGCAGCATTTAACACCCAGCTGCCTGCAATTACTGCGAGTTCTAATCTCACCAGGCTCAAGGTTGACTCAGCCTTCCATCCTTTCTAAGGTGGGTAAAATGAGGACCCGGTTTGTGGGGGCAATAAGCTGACTTTGTATAAATATATAAAAAGTATGAGGGCTATTGCTTAACACATTGTAAGCCGCCCTGAGTCTCCGGAGAAGGGCGGCATATAAATATAACTAAAAAAATAAAAAATAAAAATTTGAAACGACGTGTCAGCTTTACCAGGTAGACCAAACAGGAAATAAGACTAGATGAGCTAATATTACTTTACTGTGAAGCTATATTAATAGAACCTTTCAAGTCTGAAAGTACAATTCTTGTACTTTCTGTAAGCAGTTTACAGAGTCAGCCTATTGCCCCCAACAATCTGAGTCCTCATTTTATCCACCTTGGAAGGATGGAAAGCTGAATCAAACTTGCGCCTGGTGAGATTCGAACTGCCAAATTGCAGTCAGCCAGCAGTCAGCAGAAGTAGCCTGCAGAACTACACTCTAACCACTGCGCCACTGCAGCGCTTATTATTTGAGATATAGCATACAGCTTGGGGATGGTGCTTTATATCTATTTGTGTGGTTATCCAGCAATTGACCTTATTTGTTAGGAAAGGATGACAGTAATTGATGGGAGCCAGACTATTTGCCATCCTGTTCAGGAATGCCTATTCATTAAGATGATGGTCAAAACCCTGGTACTAAAGGTCTTTGGAATGCTTTGAGTGTAGGAATGTTATTAATCAGGTAAGGGCATTCACCTCGTTTGTAATATTCAGTTGAAATATGTTACTATGACCACTGAAATATATGCATGTTGTTGCTTTTTATTATTGGTTTACAGGGGTGCATGTTCCCATAATTGATTCATACCATAGCAATGTTTCCTTTGAAAACTATAAAAAGAGGTCCATTTCGAACAGAGGTGTGCAGGGTGGGATCCTACCGGTTTAACAACCGGTTTGCTGAGCGCGTGCTTCGCGCAAGTGGCTCGGTTCACTTCACGTGCATGCGCATTTAGGAGAAAACTCACCTTCTGCATGACTGCCGGTGAGGAAAACACCTGAGGCATGGCAATCCACTCTGCTGCCCAGATCAGCTGGGCTTCAGAAAAGGAAATATAGGTGAGTATAACGCAGGGGCGGGTGGGCCCACTTCAAAGACATAGCGAACCAGTTTGCTCCCAGCTGATGGTCGGAGCTAAAGATTTGCCCGAACAGGTAGAATCCCACCCCTGGAGGTGTGTCCATTTTGGAACTTGCTTCTGGGCAACCTTTTATTTGAAAATAAAAGTCTTGTTCCTTTCTACCCATCTGGGGTGGTTCATCGAGTCGCATGCTTCCTGGGACAAATTGTTGGGCATCTGCATAACAGCTGTTCTCAGAAAGAAAAAAAGTGTAGGAAGTTAGCACCCGCCCCTTTCCTAGAAGAATGAGATATTTTGGGGAAATATTAAAAAAGGCAGAATATTATATTTCCCTGGATGAGAAATGGATAAGCATGTTTTGAAGCAGCTCCCATCTTCCTGCCCCCACCCTTTGTCAATGGGCCATTAAGGCCTGGGCCAGTCTATTCTACATAGCAAAGATCTACCTCCTTCAGGCAGAGCCATAGTAGGAATTGCCAAAGATCCAACAAAGATAGGATTAGCCCTCTACACAATAGCAGCAGAAACTCACCACACGTGACCTGGGAAGCATGTGACCTGGGAAGCACATGTGACCATCAGCCAGCAAGGCTAGCTAAGACCCCACCCCCTGGGAGTCTGACAACCAATCAGAATACTGTTTCGGGGCCCCAGGAAATGCAAAGTCAGAGAGAGCATAAAAACCCGAGGATTTACTGTATCTGCCCGTTTCTGTTCAGGAACTCAAGCCATGTGATCCTGTCCACCATTAAACCATCTTTCCAAGCAGTCTCCAGTGTCTTTTTCCCCACTTGGAGCAGAACCCAGAAGGATATTTCTTCCAACAAAAGAAACATAAATATGCAAGATATAATATTCCCATCATCCCTGTGGGAATGGCTCAACTCTCCACTCCCATTTTCTGACATCAAAATGCACAGTGAGTTCTATAGCCGCCATAAGCTTGCCTAGTCCTCTGTTTTAAAAGTACAATTTTCATGTGAACATTTCATTTCATGTAAAATGTTTACATCTTCACAGGCTACATGATCTGAATTAGAGGAAGAAGAGGAAGAAGAAGAAAAACCAATTGGTAGCCACACTTGTTCAGCACACACAGCTGCATCAATCCTATTTTTTAAAGTCGGTTTTCACGTTATCCAAACGTAACAGTAAAAGGAACCAAGAAGTTGTTTCTTTGTGTAGTGGTGTTGTGACTCTCACCTTTTGCTATCTCTAGAGTTATAATTTTTGCCTCCTCCCAGATCAGAGCTTTGCTGGTTGAGGAACTCTGGGAGTTGAAGTCCACAAGTCTTAAAGTTGCCACTGTCCCAGATCAAGGACCGAGAGGTTTTTATGTAAGGAAGGTAGAACCTTGGACTGTACAGTATTGAGTACTGTAATGCTAATTAGGTTATCTAATCAGTACTTAGAAAAGCGGGTTTCCATGGAAAGCAGGAACAATTAGAGTGCAACCTATTAAATCTAAAAAGGGAGCAGGAGAAAGCAAGAAAACAAGCAAGCAAAACCATTTTTAAAAGACCAGAGTGCAATGTTGCAGATTTGTCTTTTAAAATGTGAGCTCCGCTGAGTTCAGTGGGTCTTATTTTGGAGTAAGACATTGATAGTGAAAGGGAAACAATAATAAGGATATAATAAATACTAGAATATGATATACTGGTATACTAGATTCTGTAACCATTCGGTTCCTGTAATACATATATGCCTTTGTATTTGTATCACACATATTATGTCTTTACATTTGTATCTCCTGTAACAAACATATTCTGTTATTATTCTGTAATGTATCTGGTATTTGTCAAACATATGTCCCTGCCATTTGACCTGAACCCATATCAATCTTCTCCCTGTATTTTCCTGTGCCATTCAAGAGCATGGTACATATCTCAGTTGAAACTACAGCCATCAACAAAGGGATAATTTACACCTCAACCCTAATTTATGTTTGATCTGGATAAACTCCTGCTTTCCAGAGCCAAAGGGGGCCAAAGTGGCCAATTGAGTAAACAAAGAAATGCTTAAGGATTACTAATTGGGAAGTTTCTATTCCCCCTTGCAAGGCAACAAGGAATACACAAACCTAAATTAGGAGGCCAGAATTGGGTACTAAGCTGATGTCTCTGAGGGTATAAAAGGACACCATACCTTTCCCAAGGTGTGGCTATCTCCTCACATGCATTGTATCTGTATGTTCTGGATATAGTTCCACCCAGTATTTTGTTTTTGGCCATAAATAAAATCTGTTTTTTTGCAAGCCTCGTCTTGAGGCTCTTTGGCATTCTGGTGACTCAAATGTATTTTGGGACCTTACAATAATAAGGACAGAAACAGCCTGGTTCCTTCCCACCAACCCCCAACCCCCAATAAACTTTGGCTTACAGTCCATCAGATGCAAAATTGACATGGCACAATAATTGAGCATTTGAAATACATCAAGTTTCTGTTTGCTGAAGATAATACTGCTTTTGATAGCTACTTAATATATTGAGCACTAGCAAGGAGTTTCTAAAACAAGGAATGTATTAACCTGAAACAGGATTTTTAACAAAGAAAGCATTTCCAGAATTAGATTTTCTAGGACAAAAACAACCTTTTAGGACTTCTACAGTGTATTTATCAACATCTAAGAATTAACCAGAATGTCAATATCCGAGTGTCAGGTACAAACAATTGTCAATGCATGCAAAACAACAACAATCAAGACTAAAACATGTTCAATGCATATTAAATATATATATATATATATATAAATTGGTATTACTGGAGGAAGAAGCCACCAATTTATTAATAAAATTCCATTTTACAACCCCTTAAGGTAGCTTAGAATGATTGAACACTTCTATATTTTAACTCAATTGTTGCTATTTTGCATGTATCTATTGTATTAAAAGTTATCTTTTTAAACAAATCTTTCCATCTAGCGAAACTGGTTTTTCTCTCAAAGAAGAGTGTGTGATTTTCTTTGTCAAAGGGTTACATCCAGGACCACAAAGGGATGCGCTATAGAGTTTATTTTATTTTTGTCATCTTTGCCCTTATTACAGAATCACAGGTGGGAAGAGAACGGAGATCATCTAGAATAGGGATAGGGAATTATGGCCTTTTATGACTTGTGGACTTCAACTCCCAGAATTCCTGAGCCAGGGAGTTGAAGTCCACAAATCATAAAAGGACTATAGTTCCCCACCTCTGATCTAGAACATAGAGTAAGAGGGCTGAAGGAACCTTGGAGGTCTTCTAGTCCAACCCTGCGCCAATAGCAGGGGACCCTACACCAGTGGTGGGTTTCAAAAATTTTTACTACTGGTTCTGTGGGTGTGGCTTGGTGGGTGTGGCATGACTTGGTGGGTGTGGCTTAGTGGGCGTGGCAGGGGAAGGATACTGTAAAATCTCCATTCCCTCCCCAATCTAGGGGAAGGTTACTGCAAAATCCCCATTTCCTCCTAATCAGCTGGGACTTGGGAGGCAGAGAATAGATGGGGGGCGGGGCCAGTCAGAATTTTTACTACCGGTTCTCCAAACTACTCACAATTTCCGCTACTGGTTCTCCAGAACTGGTCAGAACCTGCTGAAACCCACCTCTGCCCTGCCCCATTCTGGACAAATGGCTGTCCAGTTTTTTTCCTTGGGAGTCCAACTAGTCCAATCCCTACTGAGGGAAGGAATCCTGAGATTATCTCAAGCAAAGGGCTAGCCAACCTTTATTGGTATTAACCTGAAGCAGGATTCTTAACAAAGATCTTCCAGAAATTAGATGGGCTAGGACAAAAGCAGTCTTTAGGGCTTTCTCAGAATATGTATTAACACATAAGAATTAACCAGAATTAGAATTAACCTCCAATGATGGAGCAGTCATAACACCAGAAGCTGGGGGATTCTGGGAGTTATAGTTCACACAGCTCAAAACTGCAGAGGGTGAGAAACTCAGTCTTAAGGAATAGTTTCTTGACTATAAGAACATTTTTTTTTCAAACTTGGATCTCTTTCTGTAAAGCTTCCCCCCATTGGCTCTTATCTCCCTTCCGGCGAACCAATCACAATTGGAAATACGATGCTAAACTATCCCTAAAGCGGCCCTCCGGTTTATGCACAAAGGAGCCATTCCGCGAACTCCGTCCCGGTTTTTCCGCCTTCCCGTGTGTGTGTGTGTGTGTATATTGAAGGCGGAGGTTGCCAGAGGCGACGTCAGCCACCTTCCCGTCTTTCTCTGTCAAAGTTTAGAAGTTCTTCCACCGCTAAGAAATGGCCTCTCGCCTGTTTGAGGATAAAGATCACGCTGCTTTCTATAAGAAATACAGGCTCTCGATTCAGGAGAATTTGCAAGCCGTGATCCTCGCGTTCCTAGAGAGAAAGGTAAAGATGGGAAAGCGGATTCCGTTGGGGCTTTCAGAGATGCAGTCGCGCAGGTGGAAAATGGTCCACTGAATCCAACTGCAGCAGGGAAAATTCCTTCTCCAGTAAGAACAGCTCCTGTTTGTCGGGGTGGAGAACCCCCAATTAAAAACAAATAAACCTCCAGCACTTAGAAACGTGAGGACTAGAATCTTTGTATTTCTGAGAAGAGGTATTTTTAAATTGCTCTTTGCAGAGGAGCGAGTTACATCACTCAACAGAGTTGACATTCCGAAGTGATGAGAAAGTGATAGTCGGACCAATGTTTGATTTGGAACTAAAGCAATTTTTGCCTGTGACTCTGAGGCAGAATACCTTTTTTAATTTATATTTCATTTATATAGTCTGCGTCCTCTGTTTTTGGCTCAAAAAGGTGGGACGCGCTTTCATCTGGCAGCTTTCTGTGCTCCCAAACAATAAAAATGAGCATGTAAGATTTAAAAATATATATTGCAGGCATATCAAGTTTTCAACATTTCTGACAAACTTATAGCATTTTTAAAAATCATTCTTTTATTCTCTGGGTAGAAAATTTGGTGGATTAGTAATCCGGATACCAAATGTTATGTTATTCCCTAAAAGTAAATAAAAGTAAAACAACTGGGAAAAGCAATTAAAAGGAAAAAGATGGAGAGAACGTTTTTCATATATTTCAAATGTATGTAAATCTAATTACATAAATTACATTGTCCTTCTCTCAGGTGCTCTGGAGAATAAGCCAATGCCCTCTTCCCTGTGGCAACCCTTCAAATGTTGAAAGACTGCTGTCATGTCTCCCCAGAGTCTTCTCTTTATTAAGCTAAATATACCTAACTCTCTGAAATGTTTATCATAGGATTTAGCCTCCAGGCCTCTTATCATCTTTGTTGCTCTTCTCTGCGCTCTTTCCAGGGCCCGAGCATCTTTTTTGTATGATAGTAACCAGAACTGGATGCAATATTCCAGATGTGGTCCCACTAGGCAGTATAGAGCAGGGGTCTCCAACCTTGGCAACTTGAAGCCTGGCGGACTTCAACTCCCAGAATTCCCCAGCCAGCTTTGCTGGAAGTTGAAGTCCGCCAAGCTTCAAGTTGCCAAGGCTGGAGACCCCTGGTATAGAGGGGTGCTGTGATTTCTAGTTATCTTGATGCTAGTTATCTTGATGCCAGTTATCTTGCTGCTAAAAGGACTATAGTTCCCCACCTCTGATCTAGAACATAGAGTAAGAGGGCTGAAGGAACCTTGGAGGTCTTCTAGTCCAACCCTGCGCCAATAGCAGGGGACCCTACACCAGTGGTGGGTTTCAAAAATTTTTACTACTGGTTCTGTGGGTGTGGCTTGGTGGGTGTGGCATGACTTGGTGGGTGTGGCTTAGTGGGCCTGGCAGGGGAAGGATACTGTAAAATCTCCATTTCCTCTCCACTCCAGGGGAAGGGGAATCCCCATTTCCTCCCAATCAGCTGGGACTTGGGAGGCAGAGAATAGATGGGGGCGGGGCCAGTCAGAATTTTTACTACCGGTTCTCCGAACTACTCAAAATTTCCGCTACCGGTTCTCCAGAACTGGTCAGAACCTGCTGAAACCCACCACTGGTCAAGATTCACTGGTATGAATGAGTTTTAATGTTTTTAATGTTTTTAATTCTTAAATGTTTTTTATAATGATTTTAAATGGATTGTGAGCCGCCCTGAGTCTTCGGAGAGGGGCGCCATACAAATTGAATTAATAATAAGTTGAAATAATAATAATAATAATAATAATAATAATAATAATAATAATAATATCCTTCTGAACCTTGAGTCTGTCTTCCAAAATGTTAGCAATTTCCCCCCAATTTGGCATTCTCTGCAAATTTTATGAGTGTGCCATCAATCTTCTCATCTAGCTCATTTATGAAGTTATTGAAGAGCCCTTGGACTGAAGTCAGAACCTTGAGGTACCTTCATGCATGCTTCCCTCCACATAGATGTAGTTCTATTGAGACTCACCAGCTGAATCCATCTGGTGGTGGTACTGTCTATGCCACAAGTGTATCTTAACCTGAACAACTTTAAGATAAATGAACTCCCAGAATTCCCCAGGCAGTCGTGGAGTATGCTGGGAGTTGAATCCATTATCTTAAAGATGCTGAGGTTGAGAAACACTGGCCTAGAGGGAGGTGGAATCAGTGTGAGGCCTAAGAATAAAAACACAAGTAGGCATTTATGGTACAAACTGCTTTTTTTTTTTTTTTGCCTGGATGGAGAATAGGGTGCATGTTTTTACGCATTTTGCTTAACTTGTCTTAATATACTATGGGATCTTTTCCTGAATTTAGTCCCAGGTTGGTAACTCATGATCATAATCTCTTGATAGCCTCCCATCTGTATCTCTGAGCCACCCAGCCCTGCAAAATTTCTGCTTTTTAGTCAGTTCCATATGCACAGATGAGTGACCGCCTAACATTTTTATTTTCTGAAAATACAACTCAGGCAAGCTGTGGATTTCCATGACATCAAAGTAGTTCCCCAATGGCAAGAAGATAATATAAATTAAGTGGCAACAATTGGTTTAAGGAGCTGTTGTTGAAAACTAAGAAACTCTTCTTTTGTAAAATATTGAAGAAGATAGTGCTATAAATCATTCTGTGACTTTGAGATTTATTGCTATTTTTCCTCCAAAGGTGAAATGCTTCCAGCTGGGAGTGGATGTGGGATGTGGTTCAGGTCAAAATACTCTCCTGCTGGCCAAGTATTTTGAAAAGGTGGTTGGAACAGATGTGAGTGAAGCTCAGATTGAGGAAGCTAAGCGAGCAGCACATCCTGTCAATGTCTCATATCTGTAAGTATGATAGTTCAGGATAGTTGGACAATTTTGGCTCGTATATGTCTGATTATGTGCCACAAAAATCTTTGCTCATCTTACTTGAAATAAGCTCACTAATGATTAGCAAAGACTTTTGTGGCACATAATCAGACATGTAAGGAGCCCACCTTTGGTAAGCAAGTTGAAACAGAGCGCAAAAGCTTAGGGGCGGGGGGGGGGGGGGGGGGGAATGCAGCCACAGTTTCACCAGGAGATGATATAGAAGGCAAATGCGATTGTTCGTTGGCAACGAAGGAGTACTAAGTAAAGTCACTGATTTGCTGTTCTCTCATAGTGCAAGTCCTGCAGAGAAGCTCCCATTTGAGGATAACTCTGTGGATCTCATCACAGCTTTTAGTGCTGTGCACTGGTTTGATATCCCCAGCTTCATAAAAGAAATGGACCGGATTCTCAAACCATCTGGCTGCTTTATCTTGTGTTCCAACACTCTTGATATGCAGTGGCACTATGGAGATCAGTCGGAGAAGCTGACGGAGATCTTCAAGGAGGTAAGCACCCTGCACGCACTCAGGTGAGTGATAGCACCTATTGCCGCATGCATACAGGTAGTCGTTAGCCTTCAATCAGCCATTTTACAATCGTTCAAAATTACAACTTTAATGAAGAAAGTGACTTAAAACCTGTCCTTGCAATTACAACACTTGCAATATCCTTGACATTTTGTCAAGTTAACAAAATTTGGTTGCTTAGCAACCAGCATGCATTTACAACAGTTGCAGAATCCCAGGCAGGGGTGAAATGCTCCCGGTTTGGACTGGATTGCGTGATCCGGTAGCGATGCCGGCGGATGGTTCAGAGAACCGGTAGCAAAAATCCCTGTCCCCCCCCCCCATGCCCAGCTGAGCCGCGCGATCATCAGAGGCTGTTTTTTTTACTTTTAAAAGCAAACCTCTTCGGCCAAAAAAATGCTTTTAAAAGTTTTTTTAAAAAGCCTCTGATGATCGTGCGGCTCAGCTGGGATCGTCAGAGGCTTTTGAAAGCATTTTTTCTACAGCCTCTTTGACTGAAAATGATGTAGAAAAAATGCTTTTAAAAGTAAAAAAAAAAAAAGTTGGCCACGCCCACCCAGTCACATTACCACCACCCCTAAGCCACACCCACAGAACCGGTAGTAACAAATTTTACATTTCACCACTGATCCCAGGGTATTGTGATCGCTGTTTGCAACCTTCCCAACCAACTTCTAACAAGCAAAGTCAGTAAGGAAGCGAGATTCACTTAACTGTGTTATTAACTTAATTGCAGTGATTCACCTGATGACCGTAGCAAGAAAGATAGTAAAATGGGGGGAAACTCTCTTAACAATTGCCTTGTTTAGCAACATAAATTTTGCACTCAGTTGTGATCATAAGTCAGTGACTAGCCGTACAGTACATCAAGAACACTTCAATTATTCATTAAAGGTTTGAATCTTAACCCTATAGTTACATGACCTCTGCAAAACCTGCAGGAATTTTAGATGGCAACAAAGAGGTAATACCAATGTCTTTGCTGCCACCTAATGGTGGTCTAGATTTTGCAACCCAGATATGGTTATCTTGCTTCAGCATCCGGCAAGGCATCTGCGTCATTTGAGAATGAGATGGATTGAATGCACTCTTTCCTTTTATCTGTTTGACATCCATCAGTTTCATTAGGCAATGCTGAATTTTGTAATTAAGGAGAGAAAATGCACATAGGGAAAATTCATGGAGAAAAAGACCTTGATGCTATTGCTCTGACTTCTAGGATAAAGGGAGTGAGCAAATCTCAGCGGTGTCTACTATGAAACCACATCTAAGTCTTTCTCCCTTTTCTTTTATGCAGATTCAAGCCCAACTTCTTCCTTATACACATGAAAGGGTCAAATTCGTTGCAGATGACTACAAAGCAATATTTGATGCTCTGCCCTTCCAGGATAAGGAAAGGTGAGTGGTAGACGTATGAGTTTCTATGAGTGTAAAGCTAGCAGATTGTGAGGTCCCGCCCATGTACAAAATTACAAGGACGAATTATGCATGTCAAAGTTGTAATCCCATTACCCATGCATCTGGTGGCTGCAGGGATATTAGAATCTGATAGTGGGTCAGTGGTGGGTTGCTCCTGGTTCTGTCCGGTTCGTTAGAACCGGTAGTAAAAGCGGCGGGAGGCTCCGCCCACCCGCCCGGACGTCATAATTGACGATCTGTGCATGTGCAGAAGCGCGACCTAAGCAAGCGCACACGTGCACTCCCGTTGCAAACCGGTAGTAAAGGTAAGTAGAACCACCCCTGTGGTGGGTCCAAAAGCAAAGCCCCAACAGTGCTGAGACAGACCATGCATTTTTAAATGTTTTTAAAAAAATTTTTAATTAACTACCTGGAGTCATTGGGAATTGGGCAGCATAAAGATTTAATAAATTATTCTTCGTTGCACAATCAGCCAGATGCTTAGACTGGATTTGGTATTTTTTTAATCTACCTGTCGATTCCTTCTCAATGACCTGGGATAGGGAGATTTTGTTCCTTGATAATATTAAGAGTATCAGCGCAGGATGTAAGCTGTTCTAAGTAAAACTGCCTTATGAAATTGATGGTGATTTTATCAATGCCGTTACAACTGACCATGCTACTGCTGAAAAGGGAAGCCGTTTCTATTCAATGGGACATTGTCCTAAATAGACAAATTGCATTATTTTCCCCAAGCACTAACTGCAGCTGCCCTTTCCTTTGCTAACCTCAGTAAACCTAGGATCATTCCATTAATCTAGACCAGGGGTCTCCACTCTCCAACCTTGGCAACGTTAAGACTTGTGGACTTCAATTCCCAGAATTACTCAGCCAGCTGCTGGCTGAGGAATTCTGGGAATTGAAGTCCACAAGTCTTAACGTTACCAAGGTTGGAGATCCTTTGTCTAGACTGCAGAACCCAGGGGATAAAGTTTATGATTCCACCCTAAAAGATATTTTGCTTTTTTACAGAATCACAGATATTGTTGATAAAGTTCCCAAAAGTGTCTCTGGATTACTGGGATATCTCCAGTCCTTTTCTATGTACCACAGTTTGCTAAAAGCCCAGCCTGAGGCAGCCAAATCTCTCATTCAGAATGCTGAACAAAGGTAATATAATGACAAATAATTCAACAGAGAAAGCCTAATTAGATAAGATCAAAGAAGGGATTTTCCCCCTAATAGTATTGCTTTGTACTAAAACAGCAACCTTCAAAATAGTCAGCATAAAAAAATACAGTCATAACCTATAGGCAGATAAAATTACGGTATACTCCGAATTAGTAAATCCATTTTCTTCCAACCCTGTGCTGCATCTGCAACTGTCAATATTCCCAGCAACAAAGCAACCCCAACATATTTAGAAGGGCAAGTTAGAGAAGGTTGAAGACATCGTCATCAGACATCCAAATGGTAACTGTGAAGTATTTTGTAGGTTTTCTACAAAAGGGAATTCTAGGGGCTGCAAGGTAGAATTAAGTCGCTTTACGGCGAGATGGACAACAAACAAGTTTAATAATAATATCCTTAAATTATTCTCTTAATGCAAAATGTTAGGAAAGTGTATGTTGAAACCTGACTGCCAGCTTCATTGGATTAACTAGCTAGGATTTACAGCCAGATGAGCGAATTCTACTCTATTGTAAAGCTACATTGATAGACTCTTGCAAGTCTAAAAGTGCAATTCTCCCACGGTCTCCTTTGCAGCCGAAGAAACTAGGGAGGGTGCCTTACGAGCTTATTGCCCGGAGCACTATGCAGCTGTAGGCAATGCTGTTTCATATCTGACTCTTTTGTAGGCAGTGTCTCTTGGTCCTGGCTTTCCCATATGCCGTTACGCTGACATTATAATTTTCTGGTTTTTAGTCAAAAAATGATTCAGATAACCTGTACTGGCAAAAATAATTCCTTATTGGGGAATAGATAACCCAAAATAGACAAACTATGTTCCCCAAGTGTTTAATTAGTGCATACATCATGCCCTAATGTGAAATTCAGCTGGTTCTATCCGGATTGCGCGATCCGGTAGGGTCAGTTGCGCGAAGCCAAACACCCCTGCAGATGTCATGACGTCCCTGTTTGTGACAATTTTCAGTCTCTGAGCATGGGTAGAAGGCTTTGCGCATGTGCTTTGTGGATGTGCGGACGACGGCATGCGCGAGCAAAGTGAGCACGCGTGTGGCGCGCACACATTTGCAAACCGGTAGGGAAGGTAAGTGAATTTCACCCCTGGCATACATGCCAATCAAGTTCATTCTGATACAATTATTCTTAAGGATTATATATTGCACTGGACTTTGTGACTAATTTTTAAAATTTCCCCTCTGTAGAATTCTGGAGACAATGGGAGTTTCTTCACCTGAAACCATGCTGGAGATTTGGACTCGACAAGTTTGCATTCTGGGTAGCAAAAAGTAATTTTGGCCTGCTTGGGGTATGCCAGCAGGAAAACCCCAACCCATTTCAGTGCCAAGCTTTAGTTCAATGATTACTACTTTTGCACAGCTTTCTAATAAAAGCAATGCCCTGTTTATTTCTGAGAGGAGTGGAAGGCAAATGTAAAATTAAGTAACTATTTTAAAAAATGAAAGCAGAAAGTGAGGTGAAAGGAACATTGGACTTTAAATAGCTATTCGATTTTCTATCCATAACACTCACTGTGTAACCTTGAGCTAATTATTGACTACTGGTAGGTTTAAATTACTAATTAAACTAGACTGGGGGTTGATTTCCAAACTTTTTTTTAAAATTTGATTTATATCCTGCCCTTCTCCAGAGACTCAGAGCGGCTTACAATGCGTTAAGCAATAGCCTTCATACTTTTGTATATTTATACAAAGTCAGTTTATTGCCCCCACAATCCGGGTCCTCATTTCACCTACCTTAGAAAGGAAGGCTGAGTCAACCTTGAGCCTGGTGGGATTTGAACTTGCAGTAATTGCAAGCAGCTGATCTTAATAACAGTGAATTAGTCCACTGCGCCACCAGGACTCTTTTAAAGTTGCTAAGATTAAGAAACACTGGACTGTTGAACACACTGCATGTGACTCAGCAACTGCAGTTGGCCAAACATGACCGTCCAGCTGCTGTCAAAAACCAGTGTAATAGTGGAGCTAAAGTTGCTGCTTTGGTTACCAAAAGATCTCTAGGTTCAATTTAAAATGCAGGTTTTCGTCGTGACTCTGGTGTAGGTTCAGGATTGTTTGCAGTTAGAATCTGCCTGTCCTACAGTAGTGGCCAAAATTGTGGAAACCTTTTGGGAAAAGTGTATTTTTGATGGCTAATAACACCAGGGTTTTTTTTTTAAGAGTTTCAAGATAATCATATTCGACTGCTGGAATGGCCTGGGAATAGCCTAGACCCATGATGGCGAACCTATGGCACGGGTGCCACGTGGAGCCATATCGGTGGGCACATGACCTAAGCTCTGGCACGCATGCATGCACCAGCCAGCTGATTTTTGGGCCTTCTGGGCCCACCAGAAGTCAGGAAACACAGTTTCTGGCCTCCGGAGGGCCTCTGGGGGAGTGGGGAAGGCCGTTTTCGCCCTCCCCAGCTCCTAGAAAGGCTCTGGAACCTGAAGAGAGTGAAAAACAGGCCCACCAGGCCATTGTGTGCTAAAAGTGGGGGGAGTACGGGGGGGGGGGGCACATAGAATTATGGATGTGGGCACGCGTGCGTGTGACCCCACCATGCTCCCCGCGCTTTTGGCACACGATGGCAAAAAGGTTAGCCATCTCTGGCCTAGACCTTAACCCAATTGAAAATCTATGGAGCCGACCAAAGAAACTTGTTAGTCAGAAGTGACCCAGCAATAAAACCCAGTTAACAGAAGCAATCATTCAATCTTGGTTTCACATGATAACAGCTGCAGAACTAAAAGACTTGGTTCACTCCATGGGAAGACGTCGTAAGGCCGTAATTCATGCTAAAGGTTGCCCAACTAAGTGTTAACTGACATGGTGATAATTTTTGTATATCTCATTTTTTTTCTATGTGTTTCACTTTTCTTCTTTATACTGTAACTGCTATTCTAATAGAAAATGCTTCATAACAGTTATTGCATTACATTCTTGATTAAATTATCTTTCCATTGATATATAATTTTATGGTACTACTCCCCAAAAAAGTGGTGTTATTAGCTAGTTTTAGAAAATATACTTTTCCCAAAAGGTTTCCACAATTTTGGCCACTACTGTATGCGTTTATTCCAAAAAGAGATGCTCTGGGACTCATATAAGGTTTTAGGGAAGGGGACCTAGAAGTGGTGTTTCTCAAGAGCTCCAACATAATGGGACAGCTGAGAAAGTTTGGCTGCCAAACCAGTCTGGTGTTTGCAAAACCTTTAAAAAAACCTGAAGGGCATTTGAACTTATCAAACATTTTTCTTTCAGTGGTATGTTTTTTAAATAATGGATTTTAGGGGTGTTGGAGGAATATTTTATTTGCAATGATTGCATCTTTTAATAAGCCGCCTAAGTGTTTTGTAAGTGGGCAGTATACATATTGTAATAAATCAATAATAAAAAGCCACCTATTAAAGACCTAAGGACAGAATCTAATTGCCATTAATCATGAAACTCTGTAAGATTACACTATACCATTCATTCCATGGATCAACTTCAAGGATTTTCCCATAATGCCCTCTTTTATAATCAGGATTAATTATTTTGGTGCTTTTGGTTTCCTTTTAGATGCTGCTATTTATCTTCATTCTACATATTTTCTACATAGATCTGTTTTGGACTGATTAAAACATTCAGAGGGTTCTTTCAGTTAAAAAGAACTTTAGAGAAAAATGATGCTTTTTTATTTCAGGGATTCATAAATATACTTCCCTATTGGACTTGATGAAGTAACAGGCTCTTTTCCCTTTCTCAAACAGAAAACAATGCAGGATATATATTGCAATAAAAATAAAAATTATTCCCTCAACGCTGTCAAACTAGTTACTAAGTCTGCATTACTATTAATCTTCTCATCGTTCCTATCACCCATCTCCTCCCACTTATGACTGTATGATCATAACCTTGTTGCTGGTATCCTTAAGATTTATATTGACTGTTTCCCTATGACTATCATTAAGTGTTGTACCTTATGATTCTTGACTAATGTATCTTTTATGTACATCGAGAGCGTATGCACCAAGACAAATTCCTTGTGTGTCCAATCACACTTGGCCAATAAAGAATTCTATTCTATTCTATTCTATTCTATTCTATTCTATTCTATTCTATTCTATTCTATTCTATTCTATTCTATGTCTAAATGTGACAGGCTGAATAATTTTGGTTTAAAATCTATTGCTTTCCAGACAATGGGCTGGATTCATACTTTGTCAAAGTTGTGCCACTAAAATCAGTGAGATCTGTTAGATTCAGTCCTGTTGATTTCAAGGGGACAAATCTATTTCAAGGCCTATCCTAAACACAGTCAGGTTGCTTCCAATCTCTGACTTTACAAAGCAAATAGCACACTATTAAACTGCTCAGCAGTGCTGAAGTGCTTAGTGGAGCTTCTAGAACAAGAGACCAGCCACATCCAAAGAGTATGGCTTTCATGCAAAAAATGACAGCTTTAGTGATTGGTTTGGTAGCTTCCTAGAGACATTGTGTGGCATGGATGTAGGTCACAAAGGTGGATGAGCAGGTGACCTTTGATAGGAGGATAAGGGAGGCTGGTCATCTCCTTGGGGATTCTAGTGGCTTTATGACTTCGTCCATGTAGGCTAAAGTGTCAGTTACTGTCGGTTATCAGTTATCAGAGTGAACCATGCCTTCTCAGAGGTGAGTTGGTTTTCAGTGGGGCTCCTGGACTCTGGGGAAGCTTCCCTCTTTTAGTAGCCAACTCTTAGAGCGGTAAGTGAGGGTGAGAGTTTGGGTTAGGTTTAGGGTGGAGGTGAGGGTGAAAAGGTGAAAGGCAGGCTGAGAGGGAGGTTGAAATTGAGAGTCAGGATCAGAATCAAATTCAGAGGGAGGGGGATATTGACGGAGAGGAGAGAGGACAGGCAGAAACGAGATGGGGGGTTCTAATGTCTTTATGCCTTCATCTACTACAGGTTATTATCAGAGGAAAGGGAGGATGAGGGACGGGGAGGAGGTTGATGCTAGCAAGCAATGGAGCTGGAGGAAAATGTTTTATGCCACAGAAACCATTTCCCTCTAGGACCAAAAAGAGAACAGCATTTCCAAGCTCCAGGATTTTTATTTTTTAAAAAAATTGATTTATATGCCGCCCTTCTCCAGAGATTCAGGGCAGCTTACAATGCGTTAAGCAATAGCCTTCATACTTTTGTATATTTATACAAAGTCAGTTTATTGCCCCCACAAACCGGGTCCTCATTTTACCCACCTTAGAAAGGATGGAAGGCTGAGTCAACCTTGAGCCTGGTGGGATTTGAACTTGCAGTAATTGCAGGCAGCAGACGTAAGTGGATGTTAATAACTGCCTTAGTCTGCTGAGCCACCAGAGCACCAGAATTTTCTTTAACAACTTTCCAGTTTATCCAATACAATAGTTCTGTGATTTCCTGTTGGTCTCCTATCCAAATACTAACCGGAACTTCTGCTCCTGCATAGTTTCCGAACTGGCACTTTCAGCTGCCGATACACACCGCGCGAATATGCAAATACGTAAGGACTAAATCCTTACTTGGCGTCGTAGCCTCTTTGCTTTGCTTTCCGTCGCTTATATTTTCTGACCGAATGGGAAAACCATTAGAAACCCTGAAGCTCGGAATTCGTGCTTCTCTAAACTTTTTTTCTGTCTAGAGTGACACAGGAGCCTTTTAACATAGCGGCGCAGAAAAGCCAATCAGAGTCCTCTAAAACCGGCGACCAATGACCTTACAGGAAATCGTGACGCGTGTCCCGTTTCCTTAACTCTCCAGGGGCCATTTTGAGTGCTGGCCCCTGCCCTTCTCAGCTGTTCAGTGCCCGCCTCATGCTGCGGCCGGCGCTGGCTGTTCTGGCTCTGGGCTGGGCGGTCGCTTGGCTGGCGGCTCGCGGCTTCGCTCCCTGGTGGTGGTGGCTGGGGCAGAATTGCAGCGGGGAGGCGGTCCTAACTGCCGCCGAGTTAAGCCGCTACACGGGCACCGAGAGAAGCCCGGGACTTTACCTGGCCGTGTTGGGACAGGTGTTCGACGTGCAGCAGGGGCGCAGGCATTACGGCCCCGGAGGCGCTTACGGCTTCTTCTCAGGTACCCCCCGCCTCCCAGTCCCTCTTTCCCACCCAGGTCCGGGTAACGGGGTGAGCCCTTTCTCCCCCGCGCGCGTGTGCGGTGCAGGGGGTGCAAATGGACATGATCTACACCAGGGGGTCTTCAAACTTGGCCGCTTTAAGACTTGTGGACTTCAACTCCCAGAATTCTCCAGCCAGCTAAGCTGGCTGGAGAATTCTGGGAGTTGAAGTCC
>WNWU01000013.1:12701076-12736793 GCA_012654045.1 Ptyas mucosa
CAGAACAACTAGACACAAGGACAGTTTTTTCCTGAATGCCATCACTCTGCTAAACAAATATTTCTTTCAACACTGTCAAACTATTTACTAAGTCTGCACTACTATTAATCTTCTCATCGTTCCCACCACCCATCTCCTTCCACTGATGACTGTATGACTGTAACCTTGTTGCTTGGATCCTAACAATTTATATTTATATTGTTTCCTGATTGCTTATTTGTACCCTATGACTATCATTAAGGGTTGTACCTTATGATTCTTGATGAACGTATCTTTTATGTACACTGAGAGCGTATGCACCAAGACACATTCCTTGTGTGTCCAATCACACTTGGCCAATAAAATATTCTATTCTATTCTATTCTATTCTATTCTATTCTATTCTATTCTATTCTATTCTATTCTATTCTATTCTATTTTCTATTCTCTTCTATTCTAAAACTTAGAATAACTTTATTGTCACTTTGAATGTACACTAATCGGGCATACATTAAAATGAAATTTTGTTGCATGCAGCTCTTCAAAGGGTCTCCACCTCCAATATACATTACATAAACATGACTAAAATAAAAATAAATAAGCCAATAAAAATAAGAATAGAATACAGAGTTGGAACACATGACTGTGACTTCTGACTTCCTGCTGGCATCCTCACTGACTTTGCTTCTGGGAAATCAGCAGGGGAAAATCACAAATTGCTATTATGTGATTGTGGATGATGCAACAATAGCTATAAGTATGAGGTCTGGTCTAACGACCACTCATACAGTGGAATTGTAAGTTCGAATGGTCACTGAATGACTGGTCGTTAAACGAGAACTAATTGTAAGAATTATTTTTTAAATTATACAGAATAAGAGTTGGAAGGGACCTTGGAGGTCTTCTAGTCCAACCTCCTGTTCAGGCAGGAAACCTATACCACTTCAGACAAATGGTCATCCAACATCTTCTTAAAAACTTCCAGTGCTGAAGCATTTACAACTTCTGGAAGCAAGTTGTTCCACAGATTAATTGTTCTAACTGTCAGGAAATTTCTCCTTAGTTCTAGGTTGCTTCTCTCCTTGATTAGTTTCCACCCATTGCTTCTTGTCCTGCCCTCAGATGCTTTGGAGATTAGCTTGACTCCCTCTTCTTTGGGAAGAGAGATTCTCCTATTTTCCTCTTTCCAAGGGGGCTGATTGAAAACTGAAATGTCTGGATTGAGATTCCAGGCTCCATCACCCACCTTGACACCTTCTGACTCTAGGTATTCTCTATGAAGGCACCCCCTTTATATCCTTCCAGAGGACCACTGTGCCCTATTTTTGTTTCATAATATAAAGCACGACCACTGATGGATTACGTGCCATTGGGTTGTTTTTGACTTCTAGCAACCAAATAGATTTTTGCTCCCTGCCTCCCCCCCATCATTATCTGTCCCTAACCTATTTCTTCAAGTCTTTCCAAGGGTGGACTCTCCACCATTGCAACTGAGCCCCACCCACGTTGCTACTCGTTATCCTCTTTTCTTCCATCTTTCCCACCTTTAGAGCCTTTTCCAGAAAGCTGGGTAATATACAGTGTGGTTAATTATGAGGCAAATGCATAATTTGTCTGAAGTAGGATAATTTCAGCATGCTCCATTTGTCCCTAGCGTGAATTCTCTGGACTGATTTGGTCGATGATCCAAAGGATTGTTTTCTTGCCATTCATGGTATTCTCAGGAATCTGTTCCAACAGCAAAGTTCAGAGGTGTCAATACTGTTTCTGCTCTACCTCTTCAGTCAAACTTTTGCTTCCATATCACCATGGCTTGCATGATTCTGATCTATGTAGGGATACACGCATCATGGTATTTGAATATCTTTTCCAAGGCCTTTGTGGCTGCTCTGTGAAGAGAATTCATTTACGGTAACTTAATTTACTTTACTATTGTTTTTAAACGTTTTAACTGCATTTATAATTGTCTTGTTTTGTTATTGTGTGCACTACAATAACAAGAGTCACAAGTGTGAGTTGGGCAATTATATAAATAGGGAACATTGGTATCAAGAGCCTGTAGAGATTTTGCAAATGTGTGTATTTAATTTATGGGCTGCCCAACTCCCAGATTACTCTGGATAGCTTACAATTAAAAACTAACTTATTTAAAAGAAAAATACAATACACTAGAAGAGCAAAGTACAAAAACAAAACAAAAATGTCCTGTTCCTAAGCCCTGAGAGAACCATCAGGTAAATGGTTATTTGAGGGACTGCCTTGATTACATCTGCCCCTCCCATTAGATCTGTGCAGATGGGATCAACCCTTGTTTTTTGATCCTGTGGTTGCTAAGTAGCTGGATTCAAACAAAATGGTTCATCTGATTGCCTAAAAAAAAAAGAAACAGTTTCATTTGCCTAGTGCAGGCGTGTCAAACTCAAGGCCTGTGGACCAAATCTGACCCGGGGGGTGCTTAGATCTGGCCCCCAGTACCACCCTGGAAACAGTGGCCCTCCTGAGCTCCATTTTCCCTGGCAGACAGTTGCAGGAGCCCATCCCAGCCGAAAACTGAGCTCAGAAGCCCGTCCGTTTTCACTGGCAGAGTGCTCGGGCCACAGGCGCCCCTGATCCAAGTGACATCAAGTTGGCCACGCCCACCCTGGTCATTCCCACTGTGGCTCCCCAAGGTCGAACAAAACCCTGACGCAACCCTCAACGAAATCGAGTTTGACACCCCTGGCCTAGAGAGTCAAATTTTAATTTTCGTTAGGTTTTATGGCTTAGATGTATGCAGAGCTAGTCTATTTTATTAGCTGATGTACAAGTATTATACAAGGTCAGAAATTGGGTTAATTGGGTGACAAAGAGTTTATTTATTTATTTAATTAATTAATTTATATACCGCCCTTCTCCCCAAAGGGACTCAGGGCGGTGAACAGCCAAAATTAAAAATAGATACTAATACAAAAGTTAAGACAATTAAAAATATATTAAATCCATCGGCCTCCCAATTTAAAAACCCAAATCTTATAAAATTAAAAAACCAGTAAAAAACTATTTAGGCTAGGCCCGTTATAGTTTTGGTGGTATAACAGCCTTGGTGGCGCAGCAGACTAAAGTGCTGTTAAAGTAGCACTTAGCTGCCAGCTGCCTGCAATTACTGTGAGTTCAAATCTCACCAGGCTCAAGGTTGACTCAGCCTTCCATCCTGGCTGGTAGGTAGGTAAAATGAGGACCCGGATTGTGGGGGCAATAAGCTGACTTTGTATAAAAAAGAACACCGCTTAGAGGGGGCCAAAAGCCCTACTAAGCAGGTATATATAAAAGTATGAAAGCTGTCGCTTAACGCATTGTAAGCCCCCCTGAGACTCCGGAGAAGGGTGGCATATAAATCGAACCAACAAACAAACAAACAAACAAACAAACAAACAAACAAATAAATAAATAAATAAAGCAGGTGTTTTGTTTATTTGTCCAGGGAAAGATGCCTCCAGAGCTTTTGCCACAGGTGACTTCACCCCAGCTGGCCTAGTGGATGATGTTTCAGGATTGTCACCACCACAAATGCTGGCCATTCAGAACTGGCTTTCCTTCTACTGTAAGAATTATGTGCATATTGGTATGTAAAGATGCCTTAAAACGACAGACGCCAATCCATTTTGTTTGCACCAACTTTTCAGCCACATCTCAGTGTAGCGTGTTCTTAACTCAGTTGATATAGATAGCTGCTCAGAGTTACCTTGAGGTAAGACGGACGGCCTATAAATTTTATAAATAATTATCTCTTACCAGCCCATCTTGCTATGAACAGTCAAAATGTGGAATTCCTATTGGGGTATGTAAGAATATCAGGTTTATTAAGAGAATGTAGAGAGTTTAAATAATTTAGGACACTTCATGGAATTTGCCTTAACCTATCGATTATTATTTTATCAATCTGGAAGAAACTTGCACTCTGGAAGCTTTTATTTTTGCTTCCATTTCAAGTTGTTTTCACAATTCAGCAAAGAAACAGGATCTGATGTAAAACAATAGTAAGTAAACTTGCCAAATGCACCCAAGCTGCATACTTTTAAAAGGAAAAGAAATCAAACAGTGGAGAGCAAAAAACTATTAGCCTAACCATTTTCCCATTAAAACCCAGTTTATTATTCAGTGTATAACAAAAAATTAGAGTGAACAAAATCATGATTAAGCCAAACATGGAAATGTAAGTACGTGTGGGTTGTATGTGTCTCAGGGATGAGTGTATGGTGACACGTATTATCTATTACCTCATTTTTCAAAAGGCAAAGTAGCTGGACGATTTTACCAAGAAAATGGGGAACCTACTAAGGTTTTGGAGGAGGCCCAAGCTCTCATTGAAGAAGGGGAGAAGCTGCAAGCCCGGGAGGTTAAGCGAAAAAACCAGTTTCCACCTTGTAACTCTGAATGGAGCTCAGCTGGAGGAAGCAGAGTCTGGTGTTCCAAGCAGAGGTAGGATTTGCAGTTACAACATTGCAGGAGGACACGATGATAGTGAACCCACCGAGTATAATTGTATGATGCAGATATTGGATCTATGCATCATAGTCATAAGCTTGAGATTCATTGGTAACTCTTTGTTGTGTCATTGTGAAGGTGGGTAGTCTGTTGATGGCAGGGAGAAAGGTTTTCTATTTGTCTTACCGCTTGTGGTAGTAAAGTTATTTAAAAAAATAAACTGGCAGTGCTCTTTTAATGCTGTAGTGGGGATGTGATGGCTCAGTGGTTAAAGATGCTGAGCTTGTCGGCTGGAAAGCTGGTTCGAGACCCGAGCACCGCACAACAGGTTGAGCTCCCATTTCTGCCCCAGCTCCAGCCCATCTAGAAGTTCAAAAATATGCAATTGCAAGTAAATTAATAGGTATCATTTTGGTGGGAGGCAACAGCGTTCCATGCCTTTGGCATATAGCCATGCTGGCCACACGACCACAGAAAATGTCTTAGGACAACCCTTGGCCAAGAAACAGAGATGAGTACTGTGCCCTAGAATCAGACACAAGTAGACAGAGAAACCTTTATTGTTTATTACATGTAGTCTTTTTAACAGTAGTAATAGGGATTGGAGCTCTAAACAATGTGGTTGTAAAGTGCAACATCATGTGACTGCTTGATTAGCAACAGCAGTTCTGGCAGTCCCCAGTTAGTGTTAAGCAAGGACCTCGTGTGATCACAACTGCCAGTTTTCCCATTAGCTTTGCTTGTGGGAAGCAAACAAGGAAGATTGCAAATTGCAATTACGTGATTGCAGGATGCAACAGTGGTCATAAATCTGGGCTATATTACAATGAGAAGATTGAGGGGATGCTGTGATGGCTGAAACTTTGAAGACCAGCCATAAGCATCATTCCTTCAGTGCCCTTAAATGTTCAAGCAGTCACTGAACAAGTGGTCATTAACTGAGGACCATCTGTACAGTTCTTACCTTTTTAAAAAATAGCAGGAAATCATTTGCAGCATCAAGAGCTGGAAAATACAGCTTGAGAGTGCCTGTGGCAATAGATTATCCATACTTGCTATACACTGCGGTTTAGAGCTTTGTTTTTCAACCTTAGCCATTTTAACACCTGCGGACCTCAACTCCCAGAATTCCTGGGAATTCCTCAGCTGGCTGAGGAATTCTGGGAACTGAAATTCACAAATCTTAAAGTTGGTTTAGAGAGTTAAGTGGCTCAGTTTGTAATCAGAATGGGAAAGATGATTTTTTTTTCATTTGGCTCAGTATCTATAGCATAATAATATCTATGTATTAATAGTCTGAGTTCTGGCCACAGGCTATATGACCACACCGTTAACATTAGGCTGAGTTAAAACATGGTTGCAATGCAGCAAAGAAATGGTAGAGGATGCAGAAGCACTATCAGTAGCTTTTTTAAAGCAGCTATGTTTTTTCCAAGGTTGCATAGCCGTCTTCAATTAGCATGTGATCTTGGGGAAAGACATAGCTTTTAAAAATTGCAGAAGCTGCTGTGTTCACACACACTACAACACCACTGTTAAACATGTCCATTCTTCCCGCTTCATTCATTTCTTCTTTTTGTGCTTTTCAGTGGCGGCATTAGCCGAGAATGGTCTGGTGTACCTAGGAAGCTATATGAACCTGGGTCCAGTCGTAGCCATTGCGTTTGCATAAAGACAGAAGAGCGGTTTCCTGGGCAAGAGAAATCCACCCGGCTGAGCAACCAAGGAAAGTTGAACAATCCTAACCTTCAGGAATATGAAGGGTGTCACCCACTTTCTGAATGGTGTGCTTTGAAAGAATGAGTCAACTGTACCTCACTGAAGATGAAACACTTCTACACAATCCAGGTATTAAAGGAAGCCACTTTTAAGGAAACTTAACTATGTATTTTGACACACTGTCCTAACCTAAAATTATAGCTTGCAAAATTTGAATTTGCAATTAAAAATCACTCTTTAAAAATATGGGTTTGTAAAACATAAGGTAAAAAATAGGAATGGAGAGAGCGCTTTAAACAGTGTGTGTTTAAAACCATGGCAGTTGATGATGCTTCCCTAAGCAGAGGATTCTAGCACTGGAGGAAGAGAGAGATTCATTGGCCCTGAAGAATGGAGATGTAGAACGGGCTCCCAGCACCTGCTTCATAGGTCATGGATTCCAGCATTTGAACCAGAAGTATACAGGTAGATCACAATTTGTGACTGGTCGCTTAGAGTTACAATGGACCTACCCTGGGGCTATGACAACTGACATTTGGGTGCTCGGCAGTTGGGCAATATTTATGGCCATTTGCAGTGTCCTATGATCATCTGAGAGGGGATGCGGTGGCTCAGTGGCTAAGACTGTCGATCGAAAGGTTGGCAGTTCAGTGGTTCGAATCCCTAGTGCCGCGTAATGGGGTGAGTTCCCGTTACTTGTCCCAGATTCGGCCAACTTAGCAGTTCGAAAACACATAAAAAATGCAAGTAGAAAAATAGGGACCACCTTTGGTGGGAAGGTAACAGTGTTCCACGTGTCTTTGGTGTTTAGTCATGCCAGCCACATGACCACGGAGAAGTTTTTGGACAGCACTGGCTCTTCAGCTTTGAAACGCCCCACCCCCTAGAATTGGGAATGACTAGCACATATGTGCAAGGGGAATCTTTACCTTTACCTTTTTATGGTCACCTGACCACATTTTACAACCATTTTGCCAAAAACTGGCATTTACTTCTGGTTTTCAGCAAAATGCACCCATAGTGAACCATGGGTTTACCTGATGACTGCAGCAAAAAAGGATATAATCAGGTCAGTCACGACACCAACCCATTTTATGACTATCACGACTTATCACCTTGATGGACAAGCTCTATTATGGTTGTAAGTTGAGGACCACCTGTAATTGATTTTCTAACTCATATAAAATGGCTGCATTGATATCACAAAAAGACAAAAAGAAAGGTTTTCCCATCCAGTTGTGTCCAATTTAGGGATGGTGCTTATCTTCGTTTCTTAGCCAAGGGAGCCAGCTTTGTCTGAAGATGCTTCTGTGGTCATGTGGCCAGCATGATTATAACCCGAGGCGCATGGAACTTTGTTCTGTTCCCATCAAAATGGTACCTATTTATCTACTTCCGTTTGCATGCTTTCAAACTGCTAGATTGACAGAAGCCGAGGCAAGTAAACTCATCCCACTGCATGGCACTCATTCTTGAATGAGCTTTCAGTTTTCCAGCTGACAAACTCACAGTCTTTAACCGCTGAGCCACCCTGCCTCTTATTTTGATATAACATGCAAGGCTAAAATATTGGATCTGCACAACGCATGAGTTCTAAACTGATCCTTTTATAAACCATATTTAAGTAATAACTTGATTCACTTGTAAGGGGGCCATGATGGCTCAGCGGTTAAAGGCGCTGAGCTTGTTAGCCGGAAAGCTGACAACCCAAGTTCAAGAACTGTGCACTGCGTAACAGGGTGAGTTCCTGTTACTTGTTCCAGCTCTTGTCCACCTAACAGTTTGAAAGCATACAAATGTGAGTAGATAAACAGCATCCTGTGTCCCTCAGCATACAGTACGGTATAGTCATGCTGGCCACGTGACCACAGAAATGTCTTCATACAACCCTGGCTCTCAGCTAAGAAATGGACATGAGCACACTACAGTCGGATACAACTGGACAGGAGAACCATTTACCTTTATCTTTAGATTAACCCTGCTAAATTATGGTTTGTTAGATAATTTAAAAGAAGTTTAATGTTCTTGCTGCTCTTCAGTAAAACATGCTATTGAACTCCCACTTGATGCGTTGTTACTGTTTCCCATCTGGCTTAATTTACCACTTCAGGTTATAGTTTGTATTAACCCTCAGACAAACCTCTTATGATCTTGAGAAAATTATAATATCAACACATCTGGAAGATATTTTTTTCTGGATAAAATTGGGCATTACTAGTGTCAGTATTCAGTTTGCAGCAATATACAGTTCTTCTGCTTGACTTCTGTAACCATGAACTTACTGGTGTCCAATTCAATTAAATTGCTTTATTAGAAGAAATTACAAGTTGGCATATAAATATTAGAAAAATACATTGCTTTACAGGGCTTTTGAAGGAAAGATTATAGAGTAATAGCTTAAAAAACGATTAAGACTTTGTTTCTCAAACTAAGAACAGCTGAAAAACAGGCCATATTACTTGCAGATGTTTAGTTTCCTGCTATGAAAATGGTACTGTGGTGTGTTGACTGAAGTAACCCCAGTCTGGTAGGGACAAGACTACAGTTTTGTACAGTCAATCCATAAGGAGAGCTATGCCTTTTTTTAAAAAAAAAGTATAGGCAAAACTTATTTAATGCAATACAGACGCTCCAACTTTCAAACAAAGTAGCATGTTTGCAAATAGCTACTGTATATTGGACATCATAAGCTTAATTCTGTTACCTGATGTTGTGATACCTAGGTTTAGTACCTGAGTTGCTGTGGGGGAGAACCAAGGGTAGAAAAGCTTCCTCTTCCACTAATGTCCCTCTGACTGGAATACAAGACTTCACAACCACTCTTTCATAAGCCAAGCAGTTATCCTTTCCCAAACACAGATTAGTCCTTTTAGTAATCTGCACTGCGAGCAGTTTAATGCTACTATAAAACTCATAGCTAGGCAGCTTCAGAGAAGGCTGAACTTAAGCCATGCTGAAATGAAGTTTGGTTTTAAATTACAAACAAGCACAAACTCCTAGAGTGATCATGAGTTACCTCTATAGATTGGTTCATACAACTTTTTTTTTAACATCCTAGGAAATGAACAAAAAAAAATCAATTTTCAGGATCTTAGGCTCAGAGCTAATCAAGAAACAGGTCAGTGCTCTCAGAATGCTGAAAAAGCAAAGTAATTTGACAAAAATATAATTTCCAGACTGCCTGCATTCCACAGATTTAAATTATATCAAGTTGGGCTTACATGTTTTCTAGCTAGAACTATCTTTTTTATGGCACATGGTGACCATTCAGATAAGGCAAGGGGAGGGGATGGAGAGCAGGTTGTAGTTTACAGAGGTCTGAGATAGGATGAACTGGCTTCAGAGTAATGCTGAACAATGTCTACAAAACCAACAGTAGATTTGGTGTCCAAAACTATTCACAGATGAAACGTATAAATTCTTTCCATGCTCACATGCTGGATTATACAGTAAGTACTGTCACAAATTATAAGACTGGAGCACAAGACTTTTGCTACCATCAGTTTCACAATTTAATGATGAAAAGGGGAAGGGCTTATGTTAACTGGATTCACAAGCTGAAATCATATTCCATGCCTGTGCTTGAAGTACAGAATAAGCAGTATGGGGAAACTGACCAAAGACTGAAGTTGTGCAGAAGGGAGGGATGGGAGAAGGGGATCTAAATGTGGTCACTTTAGTTTAAGAATCTTAAACCTAAGACCATGAAGAAACAGATCACCTTTGAAGATGAGAAACCAAGGACATGTGACAGCATGAAAATTAGCAAGAGTTATAGTTGCTTCCAAACTTCTTAAAAGTTGCTCTTTTGTACTGTTCCTTGAAGACAAATAAAGCACATCTCCATCCCATGTGAAACAAAGAAAGCAAGATTCGATGCCATGGCCAAAGCCAACACAGATAAAAGTGTCAGTTGAGTTACAGTTCCGTAACCATCTTTATAAATAGCGTTAACAGTGGCTCAAATTCTCACATTCTTTCACAACATTTAGCCAATTTTCATCATATAATTTGCAGATAAAAATATACCAAGGAGGAAATACTTCAGCATTGGTAACGAGTGGTGAAGCCACCACTTGCAAGACCACATTTCTTAATAAATCAAGAAAATGCAGGCAGTGTTCTCCCCATCTCCCCTTGTGTTTCATTCAACAGCAATTGCCATTGTTTAGGTCGAAGTACAAGCCAGAAGCGGATGAAACTTGCTGGATCTCAAGACAATTAACCAAAGTATCATTTTTTTCTCCAAGAAAATGAGTTTGAGATGACAAGTTCAGATCATTAGAACAAATTAATATCTCAGCCAATTTATAATCTACCATGGTACAGTATTGCACATGTGAAGCTGTCAGGTCCTCAAGACTAGCAAGAACATTTTTCTTTAAAATAAAACAAAACACTAATTTTGGGCCAGTCAGTAGAATAGGCTCAGATACAAGTGTTTTTATTAAAAGTGCTTTACAATTATTTCTTTTGTGCAATCCACCAAGTCCATTTCAAATTCAAGCACACTGCCTCAGGAGAATCTCTTTAACTGGGAAATTCCATAGCTCAATTGATACTGAGAGAGGCCTGCTTAATTTTGGCATGTTAATGATCTATCGTATATACAATTTACAACCCGGAAGTGGTTACATAATGTCCGTAATGCCAGTGCAGAAATATGATCATGTGTCTATGAAAAAATAACTCTTAAAAAATACCAGAATCACCAAGGTAAACTGAAAAACTAGCAATTTGTTCACCTTCCACCTACATTTGCCCAGATGAAGTGTGACGAGTTATCGGGTGAACTATTGCATTTCCCATCTAGTTATCCAAAACAAGCTGCCTGCCGACAGCCTCACAACGTAGCTTATTTCTTTGAGCGGGTAGAGATTGCACTGATTACAGGTTAAATGACAAGAGGTTCATCCTTTTGAAGCAAATAGATACAAGCAGGAACTTTAGAAAAGGGCAAATAATTACTAAGGATCCCCTGATCATCCCTGAATGTCACTGAAGGCAGAATTCCAGTTTTTCACCCAACAGATCAGAAGGGCCAAGCAGCAAACTGGGATCCAATCTGCACTGTAGCATTGACTTCTTCCCCTTAAGTCTCTTTCTACTCCATTCCCCCCGAGATTTTGCTTAACGTGTAAAGCTGTTAATGTCCCTCAAATCACAAAAATATATTTTAAAAAGTAACACACTGTTTGGTGTATTGTGTATACACTCACCCATGTGATAACATTACAGGACGCATTAGTACTCTAGAAAGGAGAGAGAATGCAATTTTTAGTTAGTTAATATTTTTCTCTTCCCTTACATACATATAGACACTGAAAAGTAGTGGTTACTGAAGGGAAGAGTGACACGTGTTTCAATTAACCCATTCATGAAGCCATGGAAGGGCTGGCTTATCTTCCAGGGTTTGGTTCTGTTTATAAGATTGCACCAACCCACCCTAATCCTCTACTTTTAAGTACATGGTGGTTTGAACCCAAGAACCTCCCCCCCTCCTTTTTTTTTTTTGCTGTGTTAAACATATGACCAAAAAAAAAATCCCTTGTATATATTCCAAGATTTTAGAAGAGAGACCTGCTGTGGCACCTGACAACAATAAAATGTCTTTGTCCAAGGAAAAAGGCCCACAGGAGACAAAACCATAAGCCAATTCTACTTTATCTGGCTCAAGATAGGCTTCTCCTTACACATGGACTTGATGTGAGCTGCAACAATTATCTTAATGCATAAGGGGTTTTGTAAGAAATCACCTTGGACTATCTCAAGATTTATGGACAGAGATGACCAGCTCCAAGGGTCACTGTCTTACTGTTGGCTGCTTTACTGGCACTATTCTACCTCTCCTGGTGATCCCTGTCTCATCATCTCGGCCTCTAGTCGTCTTGCCCCATAGTAGCATCATCATTGCATCGGGAGTTAATCCCATAGCATTAGACCTTCCTTCAACATCACTGTAAACATAGGACTATTTGCAAAGTTTTTGATACATTACTGAAAGACAGCTTGGATTATTAATCATTTCTTAAGAAAACCTGATTGAATTTGATAGCAAAGTTGGCCTCATCGTTCCCCGATTTTGACGCAGGAGAGCAAACAAGGGTTCTGAAAATCCAGGAGCTTTAGTCAGCCTCCTTTTCAACAGGAGAAGTGGTAAAGCTTTCATTATAAGGCCACACAAAATTTTCAGCAATGCATTAAACAAAAACTTAACTTGCGGTCAACCTGTTTTTGGGTAAAAGCAGTTACTATGCCTGGCACAGCTGCCCTTTGTAAAAAAAAAAATACATATCAGAGAACACGAGAATGTTCTCTCCAGGAAGGTAACAAAAGGGGCAGATCAGCTCATACTTACCCAGAAATATAAGTGCTAACAATATTATTTCTTTTCTTTAAAAAAGTGTGATAAGACTTTAGAACAACCAAGTCACAGTTTTATCACCAAGGAAGGCCTTTTTTGTTGCATGATCAGCAAGTACAAAAATCTTGGTTTGCAATGCTCTGAAACTGGAAACAGAGCAGCTCCACCAAATCATGTTGGTTTTCCCACAGAATCTCTGTAGCATTCCCAGTTTGTTCCCAATGCAGTTTCTATCATATTCATTGTTAACATTAATATCCCCCACACACACAAAAAAATTCATATATACTGGAATATAGCATTTGCATGGTCCCTTAAGTTGGTCAGAGTCCACTGTAACAGGAAGACAAACTATGAGCTTCCCCTTCTCTATGAGACGTGTCTTGGGATAGGCCTGTTACAAGGTGAAAGGGGAGGCATTCCCTGGGAGTCATTTCCCTCCTCACAGCCAACTAGGAAACACCCCCAACAGTCAAGACGTCAAAGCAGGTGTTGCAAACGCGGACGGGCTTGTTCAATTCAAATTTGATGATAGGAATCTCCTTGGTTGAACACTTATGGCAGAGTAGACGCCCACAATGCCGGCTGCAAGGAACAAGGAAGGAAAAAGATGTGTTTACTTCATCCCCGTGACCTATTTACTATAAAAAAAAAAAATCAAGGGATCTATTTAGGAAGAGAAGGTTAAGGAAAGAAAACTATTAGAAGTTTCCACAACACTAAAAGTTGTTGGGATTTTTATGGCCAATCGTTAGAGCTAGGCAGTGGTGAAATCCAAATTTTTTTAGTACCAGTTCTGTGGGCGTGGCAGGGGAAGGATACTGCAAAATCTCCATTCCTACCCCACTCCAGGGGAAGGATATTGCAAAATCTCCATTCCCACCCCACTGGGGCCAACCAGAGGTGGTATTTGCAGGTTCTCCAAACTGCTCATAATTTCCGCTACTGGTTCTTCAGAACCTGCTGGAACTAGGTGTCCATAAACATTTAATAAATAATAACTAATATGGTCTCTTTTCGAATCAGGATGGTTGACTCTGTAAAAGCAGAGGCTGGAAGAAAATGAAGGATTAAAAAAAAACAAAGTGTGGGTTAAATTGAAAAAAATCTATGTAGTTGTTGAGAGTCAACACTGATTTCATGGCACATTGCCTGTCTGTCTGTCTGTCTGTCTGTCTACCTGCCTATTTGCCTGCCTGCTTGCTTTCCTACCGAATTCCTATAAGTGCTCATCACACAGAGTGAATTTCATCTGGGTCTTTGTATTTGTCTTCCATTGAAACCAGTGCTTGCTTCCAGAAGCCAAAAAGGTGAATTTGAAAAGAAACTGGAAATCATTACTTGCAGCTGTCTTTTCTGGGATAACATATTTTATGCCGATCTCTATTTTGTGTGGATGACATTGTTATTTTTGTTTTTGTATTTATTGTACATTTTTAACCTGAATTCCCAAACTGAGATTTGTAAACCATCAGTGTGGGGCTTCTGGAGAAAAGGCCCCCTTTCTTCCTGAAGAGTTAGCATCTCTGAAAGATGGGCAAGAGGAAAGGCCTCATTCCTGATCGCAGGATTTGGACTAAATGAACGAAACAGCACAAGCTGCTTTCTGGACAGTGAAAGGGCCAGATTTCAATAAATAGCACAATGAACTCTATTGGCAGTTGCACTGTCCATCTCAAAAAAGCAAGGCGGGACAGAAAGATTCAGAACGGCAGGTTACAAGTCCTTCACTATATTCCTTAAATGTTAAAAGAAATTAAAAAACCACTTTCATTTCTGCAACAATCCATCATTTGGCATTCTTAAAATATCAACACTCGAGACCAATTACCAGTGATGCTTTCTCAAAGTGACACCAAACTTGGCACTGCATTCGTAACAATTGGAGCCATCACACCAGGGAGGTTCCTTGGACAACATGTCTGCAAAAGAAAGAGCGACAATGCGCGCAGGAAAGCAAGACTTAAGTGAAGCGTCTTGAGGGCTGTTTTAGTTGATGGGATCCATACTAACTTCTTCAGAATCTTTAGCTGGGCTAAACCACACAGAGGAGAAGTTGTAGAAGTACCTACCCAAAGATCTCTCTCGCTTTATTCTCTTAAAAGGTCTGCTCATAAAGGAGATTATCATCAGGGCCATCCCATTAGCAGGTGACCAACAGATAAAGAGAACTATGGGAAAAGTGACTACCTGTATGATAGAAGCAAAATATAGCCTCTCAGTTCTAAGCCCACTTTCTTCAGCTATTAAATCACATACTGATTCTGAGAAGACACTGTAGGAGAGTCATGTTAGGCTGCACAAAAATCAGGAGGAGGCTGGTGGCACTTTTCCCAGGTAACAAGTTTTATCGAAAGGGGCACGTTTTTGTGAGCTGTGCCTTTTTATAACATCTGTCAGTCTGCTATGCTTCAATCTGCTTGACAATCTTCTTCACCTGTATTTTCTTTCAAGAAATATAAGATTCAAACCACATGATATGGAGGAAAGAAAAGATCTATACTTTCCCCCTCGTTATCTCAATTTAAAAAAAAAACAATTTCGGAGAAATTTGATGGGCAAGCAATGGCTATTTCTACCTTTTTCAGGGAGACGATTTTGGGTTAAAACAGCCTACAGCCTGTTTCATGACAGAGAAATCTATGAAAAAGTCCTGATCATGCGAAGTTGGTCATTTATAACTGTTTACTGAGGACAGACTTTGGACATGCAACTTTCCAAGAGCCTTACCCAGAAGCCGGAAGAGAAGCTGTTTAGTTGCTACTTGATAGTTGAAGATATTGATCCCTTGATTGTTGTTGATGCCCAAGCGAGCACCAGCTCTCACTATAGCCCGACACAGGTTGGCATTTCCCTTTGTATAGGCCAAAAGGAGCACTTGGAGAGAAAAGAAAAAGGAAGTATTTAGATCCCATCCTAGCCAATTCACTATCATCACCATCATCAGTACTTCATTCACTCTAGGAAGTTAAGATTTCCCCAGCAAGTCATATGGCATTAAACAATTTTTCTTAATTGGAGAAAGAAAGAAAGAAAAAAGAACACCGAACCCAGCCCCAGATGCAAACCAACTCTTTTGGCAGGTATTACTGGAAGTGATTGGGGCACTTACAGTAGTTGATACTGTATCAGTGCCTACTTTTGCTATTCTGCCAAAAACCTTTGACATGAGCCACCGGAGAACTCTGCAAGTTGCACACTATTGCACTAATGTATACTTCTGCCCTAAATAAAGCTACCACAAACACTAAACACAAGAGGGAATCTGGTAAGTTCAGAGACATCATTCCACCCCAAGAAATCTAAGAAATTCCTTTGATTATGTTAGCAAAGAGGATAGCCACTGTTTTTCCCCAACTGAAGAATACAGATACCATAAGCTGCCATGCCGGTCTTTTGTCCTCCCTGTCAAAAGACTGTATCTTCTGTAGCCACAGGAATCCTGTGAGATGCTAGGCTACACTGACAAAGTTTTATTTATTAAGATATCTCCATAGCATTCTTCAATTTGAATGTTTATAGTGGCCTACAGTACATACAATTAGAGAGATGGAAGAAGACATGAAGTCTGACACTTGTTTAGTCAAGAATCAGAATTAAAGTATATCTGAATTAAAGCTCAAGAATCTGAATTAAAGCTAATGTAGGCTCTTCAACCTTTACAAGAAAAGGTACCGTGTTTCCCCGAAAATAAGACCCTGTTTTATATTTTTTTGAACCCTGAAATAAGCGCTTGGCCTTATTTTCAGGGAGGTCTTATTATTTTGGGACGTGTGGAGCAAGACAGAGTTCCTCTTCCTATCTTACCTGATTTCCAGCTCTGTCTCCCTAACCCTAACCAGAGGAAATGGCGGGGACCGGCTGTGCATGCAGTTAAGTATTTTTGGGGAGAGCTTATTTTCAAGGGGGGGGGGGTATTTTAGCACATGCACTCAAAAGCCCAATTGGCCTTATTATCAGGGGATGTCTTATTTTAGGGGAAACAGGGTAGAAGCAGAAGCAAATCACAGCACTGGGGTAAAAACTGCAGATGTGTATACATTTTATACATGTATAAAATGTTTAAGGGGGAAGCGTCTCGTACCTCCCTGATCTTGTACAAGAAAGCAAGAAACAAAAGTATTTTTAATGGAGTGAGATCTCATTGACATAATCTAATCCCTTTTGCCAAGATGGCAGTTACTCTGTTGGGCTGGGAAGAAGCTAAAACAAGTTCTCTATCCTGGAGGAGAACTGTGGGAGCTACAGTCTCAACATGTGGAGGGAAGGGCAAATTTTGATTTCAACAAATCTTATGAAAGGGCCAGACCGAACTTGCCCTCTTTTGTGAATGGGGATCCTTCGGCAACAATTAAACACAAGAGGCTGAATCAAGGAAAGGATGGCATTCTGCACTGTTGGGCAACAGCATAAAACAGTGTTTTTAAAACTTGGCCTTTTAAGATGTGTGGATTCAACTTCCTGAATTACCTAGCCAGTATGCTCACTGAGGAATTCTGGGAGTTGAAGTCCACACATTTCAAGGTTGCTGAGTTTCAAAAACACTGGAATAAAAGTTCTTACCCGTGTTTCCATCAGTATCTGGCTTGTCAAGCGGATATTCTGGCATACATTCCCGGAAAAAATCAAAGATAGTTGCTGCATTCTCTTTCCCATATTGCCCCAGGATGTGCATCGGGGACTGGCCTCTAGTAATGAGATGTTGATTGTGTTACATCCAGAGCAAATTCCAATGGCAATACAAGAAGCTTTCTCCTTTCCAAATCAGAGTTCACTTTTTTACACACATACATATACACACATACATCTTTTAAAGGCAGTTGGTTAGATGTTAAACACAAATCACTTTTCAATGATGAGTGCACACTAAATGCTCGTACTCAAAAAATTCTACAGACCAGGAAAAGAAGGTCTATTTCATCTCCCTGAAGCAATTCTTTCTACCTTTCCTCCAGAGAAGCCTTACTAGGAAAGCCTGGTTACACATGGCTACTTCTCCCAGTGGAATTGCATAACCCCACACCCTGAAACAGTCTGAAAATCCAAGGTCAGATACAGGTATGTAAACGTGGCAATCATGTGCGAGTGTAAACATATATACACAGACCTATTAAAAACATGAGTACGGAAACCCTCCTAAATCTGAAGCAACCTTACTGGATAAGGAAAAAGTACTCCCATTAAAAGATATTTGTTTGGCCTTGCTTTTGAAGCAAGGAGAATAGCAACCCACTCTTGGATAGTTTTCAGTGCTAAAAAAAGCCCCAGCTAATACAAAGATGAAAAAGGCTGTTCTTCTTACCTGGCATTAATGGCTTCTGCATCTATATTACACTCTGTCAGAAGGACACGAATGTTTGACAGACGTCCATGCATGACCGCCAAGTGGAGAGCTAAATTTTGACAAGAAAAAAGAAGGCAGGATTCAAACAGAACCTAAAAAAAAGATCTGTACATGATTTTCACTGATACTTAAAAGTAAAGTTTATATTCAGTATTATTATTGCTATTTATTTAATATGCAAACTTATATGGCCATCTTTCTTGTATCAAACCCTAGCAAAGATAGGAAACCTTTTTCCTTGGGGAGCTGCTTTTCCTCAACTTACAAGGGCTACAGAAGCACAGTAGTAATGCTGGGGTGTCTCTGCTCTGTCTGGTATTAAAATCTTCTTTGCTGTTGGTTTGAGGTGGAATGTATAAAATAATGCTGGCAAAATTAGCTTTTTTAGTTATCAGATTTCAGAGGAGCTCTATGGCTTCAAAAAATGGCTCAGGAGCTGCAAAGCTATATACACTACAAATAATTCCCTTCATTGCTGTAAGAAGCAATGCCCGACTTAAAGTGTTAAAGTGACAAGTTTTATTGCAGTTGCCATACTGACTTGGATCCCACAAGGTGTACAGGTAGTCCTTGTTTTACAACCATTCATGTAGCAACCATTCAAAGTTATAATGACTTGCAACTGGTCCTCGCACTTACAACCATTGCAGCCTCCTCATGGTCATGTGATCAATATTTGGGCACTTGGTAACCAGCATGTATTTACAAAGGTTGCAGCATCCCGAGGTCATGTGATCCCCATCTGATTCCTTCCCAGCTGGCTTCCAACAAGCAAAGTCAATGGGGGGAAGCAGGATTCACTTAATAACTGCATGATTCACTTAACAATTATGGCAAAAAAGTTCTAAAATCAAGCACAACTCATTTAGCCACCTTGCTTAGCAACAGAAATTGTGGTCTCAATTGTAGTCATAACTCAAGGACTACCTGTAGTCAAAATGCGTCTGCAGCGTACCACTTTGCGAAAGCCTAATTAGAAAAAGTCAGCCAATTCAAACACTTCTGTTTTTACTACTTTGGACTATTAAGCATCATCTGCACTAAGACTCACCCACCCCAACTGAGAGAGGTGGCAAACATAAATAATACTCCTTCTTCTTCCTATTTTCCCACAACAACCCTGTGAGGTGGATTGGGCTGGGAGTGAGTGACCAGCCCCCTTTCATATTTAAGGCGGGATTACAACTCCTGGTTTCTAGCCTGATGCCTTAACCACCAAACCAAACTGGTACCAAGACTGCTAAAAGGGCCCCAAAAGTATAAGCATGGGCCCAAAAGGAGAACTGTGCCACAAGAGAACGAAAGTGTCTTCTGATGCCAAGGAAATGCTCTGTTTAAGAAAAACTGAGAGGGAAGTGAGCTTGGATAATGCGGAATGAACCTTGGAGTTCACAAGACATACCATTGTTTTTGTTTTCATCCACAGCAGCGAAGTCAATGCCATTCTCCAGAAGGACTGAGCATATTGTGGGCAAGTCTTGCTGGGCTGCAAGATGGAGGGCAGTCTGGCGATGCTTGTTCAACTCATTGACTCTGGCACCTGCCAGCAGCTGTGAGGAAGGGAACACATGAGAAAAGGGGGAATTGTTCCAGGAGTGATAAAATGTAAGCAGCAGATTATCTGGAAGAATATCCATCTACTCCATTATTAATAATTCAATATCTTGTTTACTATTAATATGATGCCAATGCAGGCTATAGTGCATTAAAGGAATCAAAAGCTCACATGGCAGTTGACAGTAAGAACTGTCATGAAATCATGACAAATTGAAGCAATTTGGCACAACTTTACTTGATTTTACATGATTTTGATTTTTTTAAACAAAATCCTCTTAACAGAATAACAAAGTTGGAAGGGACATTGGAGGTCTTCTAGTCCAAACCCCTGCTTAAGCAGGAAACCCTACATCACTTCAGACAAATGGTTATCCAGTATCTTCTTAAAAACATCCAGTGTTGGAGCATTCACAGCTTCTAGAGGCAAATTGTTCTACTGATTAATTGTTCTAACTGTCAGAAATTTTCTCCTTAGTTCTAGGTTGCTTCTCTCCTTGATTAGTTTCCACCCATTGCTTCTTGTCCTGCCCTCAGGTGCTTTGGAGAATAGCTTGACTCCCTCTTCTTTCTGGCAGCCCCTGAAATATTGGAACACTGCTATCATGACTCCCCTAGTCCTTCTTTTCATCAGACTAGACATACCCAGTTCCTGCAACCGTTCTTCATATGTTTTAGCCTCCAGTCCCCTAATCATCTTTGTTCCTCTTTTTGCACTCTTTCTAGAGTCTCCACATCCTTTTTACATCGTGGCTACCAAAACTGGATGCAGCATTCCAAGTGTGGCCTTACCAAGGCATTATAAAGTGGTATTAACACTTCACGTGATCTTGATTCTATCCCTCTGTTTATGCAGCCCAGAACTGTATTGGCTTTTTTGGCAGCTGCTGCACACTGCTGGCTCATATTTAAATGGTTGTCCACTAGGACCCAAGATCCCTCTCACAGTTACTACTATTGAGCGAGGTACCACATATACTGTACCTGTGCATTTTGTTTTTCTTGCCTAAATGTAGAATCATTTTCACCATTGAGTTTCATTTTATGAAATTCATCTTTCCAGTCAAGTTTGACTGTGCATGACTTCAAATACAGTCATGGCCGTAAATGTTGGCACCCCTGAAATTTTTCCAGAAAATGAAGTATGTCTCACAGAAAAGTATTGCAGTAACAGATATTTCGCTATACACATGTTTATTCCCTTTGTGTGTATTGGAACAAAACCAAAAAAGGGAGGGAAAAAAGCAAATTGGACATAATGTCACACAAAACTCCAAAAATGGGCTGGACAAAATCATTGGCACCCTTTACTTAATATTTGGTTGCACACCCTTTGGAATAAATAACTGAAATCATTTGCTTCCAATAACCATCAATAAGCTTCTTACACCTCTCACCCGGAATTTTGGACCACTCTTCCTTTGCAAACTGCTCCAGGTCTCTCTTATTGGAAGGGCGCCTCTTCCCAACAGCAATTTTAAGATCTCTCCACAGGTGTTCAATGGGATTGAGATCTGGACTCATTGCTGGCCACTTCAGAACTCTCCAGTGTTTTGTTGCCATCCATTTCTGGGTGCTTTTTGACGTATGTTTGGGGTCGCTGTCCTGCTGGAAGACCCAAGATCTCCAACGCAAACCCAGCTTTCTGACACTGGGCTCTACAGTGCGACCCAAAATCCGTTGGTAATCCTCAGATTTCATGATGCCTTGCACACATTCAAGGCACCCAGTGCCAGAGGCAGCAAAACAACCCCAAAACATCAGTGAACCTCCACCATATTTCACTGTAGGTACTGTGTTCTTTTCTTTGTAGGCCTCATTCCGTTTGCGGTAAACAATAGAATGATGTGCTTTACCAAAAAGCTCTATCTCGGTCTCATCTGTCCACAAGACCTTTGCCCAGAAGGATTTTGGCTTACTCAAGTACATGTTGGCAAACTGTAGTCTTGCTTTTTTATGTCTCTGTCTCAGCAGTGGGGTCCTCCTGGGTCTCCTGCCATAGCATTTCATTTCATTTAAATGTCGACGGATAGTTCGCGCTGACACTGATGCTCCCTGAGCCTGCAGGACAACTTGAATTGCTTTGGAACTTGTTTGGGGCTGCTTATTCACCATCCGGACTATCCTGTGTTGGCATCTTTCATCAATTTTTCTCTTCCATCCATGCCCAGAGAGATTAGCTACAGTGCCATGGGTTGCAAACTTCTTGATAATGTTGCACACTGTGGACAAAGGCAAATCTAGATCTCTGGAGATGGACTTGTAACCTTAAGATTGGTGATATTTTTCCACAATTTTGGTTCTCAAGCCCTCAGACAGTTCTCTTCTCCTCTTTCTGTTGTCCATGCTTAGTGTGGCACACACAGACACACAATGCAAAGACTAAGTGAACTTCTCTCCTTTTTATCTGCTTTCAGGTGTGAGTTTTATATTGCCCACATCTGTTACTTGCCCCAGATGAGTTTAAAGGAGCACCATATGCTTGAAACAATCTTATTTATCCACAATTTTGAAAGGGTGCCAATGATTTTGTCCAGCCCATTTTTGGAGTTTTGTGTGACATTATGTCCAATTTGCTTTTTTTCCTCCCTTTTTTGGTTTTGTTCCAATACACACAAAGGGAATAAACATGTGTATAGCAAAACATGTGTTACTGCAATACTTTTCTGTGAGAAATTCTTCATTTTCTGGAAAAATTTCAGGGGTGCCAACATTTACAGCCATGACTGTATATCTCAAAGCAGTTTTCTCGGCAATAGAAGGAACTGGTTTATTATTCTATTCATCCAAGATGCATTTCAATTTTCTACAGCTTTGGGATTTTCTTTGGTCTCCCACCCAAATATTAGCTAGGCCTGACCTAGTTCATTTCTGGGTCCAGGAAAGGTCAACTGGTAGGTGCTGCAACCTGCTGAGACGGTTTTAAAATTAAAGGATGCACAGTTAACTTTGAAGGAAAACACTTTCCATTTCACAGCAGCCACATCTTAAGCAGATGCTTCTGCATGATAGGGGGGAAAAGAGGGTCCTTTTTCTAGCATTTATTATCTGCAAGCTAGATGATGAACTTATGAAAATGTTGATGAGGAACCAGATGGTTGAGGGCAATATGCTGACTCTGTAAACGGTTTAAAGCACTGTGAAGCAGTATATAAGTCTAAGTGCTATTGCTATTGCTATAACTTCCTTTATCAACACAGAAATAGTTTGTCTTTTTCTGCCTCTGGGAGGTGCTATGGTTCAATGCTTTCTTGGTGCTCTCAAATCCAAGTACTAATCAGATTTTGAAGTCAACTAATGTTGGTTAGGTGCTCAGTTATAGATTTCTCAAGTGCATCTGGCAAACCTTGCGGAGTACATAAATTGAAATGGGGGAATAAACATGGGCCACCAGGTACCAACTCTGCAGTAAAAAAACCCTCTGCCTTACCCAGCAATCGCTATGGAAACTTCTCTTCCCTGAGGTGAAATAGCCTTATCATTTCTGAGCTTCCAATGATCCTTTAAGACTTGGTTATGTCATCAAGTCCAGGGAGACCATGGAACAACTGAACTTGTAAAGTGGCTCCATTATTATTAACACCCCTTTGTCCTGTGATCTTGCTTGCTTTTCTGTTTTTATAGTTTTTAAAATGCTTTTTATAATTAATAATGATCAATGATTTTAATTACTTACCATTTCTCCAAAAATAAAGACCCAACCAGAAAATAAGCTCTAGCATAATTTTTCAGCATGCTCGTAATATAAACCCTACCTGCCACATAAGCCCCAGTTAAGATTGTCAGCCAGATGGGTGCATTTAGTATCGTATTTCCCCCAAAATAAGACCTAACCAGAAAATAAGCCCTAATGTGTCTTTTTGGAGCAAAAATTAATATAAGACCCGGTCTTATTTTTGGGGAAACACATTTTTTGATGAAATAATCCTAATTTATCAAATATCAAGTTAAAGAATGGAACTTTAAAGCAAGCCAAGACTGAAAGATATTTGTAAGACAGAGGTAGCCATCCAAGACCTGCAAACATCCTTCGTTTGCTCACTTGAAGCTACATAGAGGGATCAGGTCAACAAACACAGATTGTCCTAAATCATTGCAGAAATGTTTCTGCTCTTCTGTCTAATCTGCAGAAGTTGTTAACATTGAGGAAATGGTTATTTTGTTTACTATTTATCTTCTTCCTTTTGTTCTAAGACCAAAAAAAAAAGAGGCTCTTTCTCCACACCAAAATTTGAAAATAAAGTTTGCACCGCATACCAGATTGCGCACAATAATTTCAGAGCCGGCTTGGACAGCAAGGTGCAATGGTGTCAGCTTGGAGGTGTCCTGGACTCTGGAATTCACATCTGCTTGGACACTGATCAAGAAGAGGACGCTTTCAATGTCTGAATTCTGAACGGCCAGATGGAGGAAATTCCGACCTTTATTGTCCACCTAACCAAACAAAATACCATTTTAAGTCAACTGAAATAATTTAATCCTTCTTCAGACATGATTACCCAAGCTGTGAAGGTTAGTGCTTTAGAACCCATGCCCTGTGTTTGCAATGTAAGACTCAGCTTAGCCTGCAAGCAGTCTTCATAGTCCACAAATATTCAAATTGGCAGAAAATTCTGGCCCTACAAAGCAAATTGACTGCTTTCTTAGATGCAAAAAAAGTTAAAAGGGGATGGGGGAAAAGAACACGGAGAAGTAGGATGCAAAAGGAGGAATGTGCCATCTACTTCTATGATGCTTTTGCTTTTGGCTTCTGATGTTTTTTGTAATACACCATTTACTCAGAACATCTCAGAAACCTAGTTGTTTTTTAAGATAGCTCTTTAACTGAACAACAGTTAACTTCTAGGGAAAAAGGCTGAGATTTCTGAAACATTTGATGTGTATCCTGTATTCCAGCTTGCTTTAGGCACCCCCACAGGTAAGCCAAAACTCTTAGCAAACCCAGAAAATTGCTATTTAAGTAAAGGATGGGATTTTGGTTTCTTGTAACGGCTGATTTCACAATCAAAGTGACAATTGGGGGTTTTATGGTCAAAGAAAACAAAATAGTTTCACTCAGTGTCTATGGAGATTCTCAGTCATCCAGGTCATGGTTGTCCCAAAAGTGCTTTTTCAAAAGTCAACTGGACTTTGTTTATTCCTTGAAGACATTTCGTTTCTCACCCAAGCAGCTTTGGTCAGAGCTGAAGTAGCTTCTTAATTGAGAAGCGAAACGTCTTCCAGGAAAAAACAAAGTCCAGTTGTCTTTTGAAGAAGCACTTTTTAAAAAAAAATCTTATTTATATGCCGCCCTTCTCCGGAGACTCAGGGCGGCTTACAATGCGTTAAGCAATAGCCTTCATACTTTTGTATATTTTATACAAAGTCAGCTTATTGCCCCCACAAACCGGGTCCTCATTTTACCCACCTTAGAAAGGATGGAAGGCTGAGTGAACCTTGAACCTGGTGAGATTCGAACTTACAGTAATTGCAGGCAGCTGGATGTTAAATGCTTCCTTGTAGGAGGCATTAGCCTCCTACACCACTCAGGCTCCTCTGAGTGACATAGGGAAACTTTTGGGATAGTTTCACTCAGGTTTTATTTCCTAAATGAGTCCCTTACTTACATACTGAATATTATCAAGCTGTGGAATTAACACTGGCATATCGATGCATCTCCGCAATGGATAGACTGCATAAATGTGCTTAATAGATAATTGTTGGCTCTCTCCTCTACCTGCTCAGCAGCTCCAGGCTCCCGCTTGAGAATTGCTTCTGCTGCCTTGTTGTTCTTATACGTCATAGCGCAGGCAAAGGGGGTCAACCCTTGTCGGTCCCTTAAGTTGAGCTGGATGGCAGAGTGCGAGATCATCATCTGGATAATGGTGTTGTGCTGATTGATAATGGCAACATGGATTGGGGTTTTTCCTTCTGCATCCTGCAAATACAGTTGAGTCAGTGGTGCAAAACAAATAACCGGTGCCCACAGGGTCTGCCTTGTGGACAGATTGGGCTAGATTTGCTAGGAATGCTGACAATGTATAGCATAATAGATTAAGTACAGAGGCTCTGAATATGAAAGGACAGATGGGCAACTTGAGGTACTAAACCCATTTGGACTCCACTCCCCAAAGCCCTTTCAAAACAGACCTACTTAATCCTTCACAAGGTTGCTCCCATTTTGAGGCGGGAAGCAAATCAAAACTGCCATGTAAATTCTAAAAGAGACTTAATATCATTTTCAAAGTGCTAAACAAACAAACAACATTCTCTTCTAAAATCTAAAGAAAAGAACCAGAAAATCCTACTTCCTACCACCATGCTCATTGTTTCCACCCCATTCAACCTCTATTCAGAATCAAACCCAACTTTATATTTTTTATGCAATTTGAAACAAACAAGCATGCATCAATGAAGTAACAGAAACTGTGGCCTGTAAATGTGGTTATTTATTCTACAATTATACATCAGGGGGTCACATATCCAAAAAATGTACCCAGGAGAGTGAAACAAATGAGTCCATTTAACCTGTAGCCTCACCTAATTTAAAGAATAGAAAGGATTTAGCTAGTTTCCAACCGAAGGACAGATCTGATAAGCAAGCAAGGATGGATTTATGGGAAAGGACTGGGTTCTTGACAGAAATGATAAACCTGAGCACAATGTGGAACCAGAATGTTTTCGTAGCAACTGTCCATGAGGAAAGATTCAAAGAGCAGATGCAAAGAAATTAGCATATCAGCAATGGAAAAAAGGGCTGCCAGCAGAAGCTGAACTAGTATAACTTTTCTCACATACCTGTGCATTTACGTTGGCACCAAACTCCAGAAGGCATTGTACTGTTTCTTCGAGTCCCCAGCAAGCTGCCAAATGCAATGGTGTCTGTCTATCATGAGCCTCCTCATCACCCTCTCCATTGGCACCTGGCTGCCTTGGGCTATTCACATCACAGCCACTGGGAAGAAAGTAGCATTAAAAGTTCAGCCTGAAGCATTCAAAATTCCAGACCGTAAGAAAAATGGAACTTATTCCATATGGAGGAAAATTAAAAGGATACCCACCAGTCCTCAAATGGGAAGAGAACTATATCTGCATAAAATGTCATGTCCCCACTAGTGATCTCCATCCTATTATTGCACTTTACTTGCACCACACCAACGAATTATAGTGTCCAATTTAGAAAGTACAGGGATCTTTAAGGATAGAGAGACTGGCTTCCCATCCTTCCAACCAAGGTTCACCAGCTATGAGAACTTCCAGCAATAACTCTCCTTAATTAGGGCAGTGCCATAGCTGGGGGAAGGACATCCATCCTGACACCCAGCTAGAGCATTTTCTTCAGCACGAGTGCTTTTTGCAGGTGTTTTCAAAGGGAATCAGGTGATATGCTTCACTTTTGGTTTGCGTTTAGCATTATTCTGGAATAGCGTTAAATCTCCTTCCAAAAACACAACTGATCAACAGATCGTTATGTTTCTTTTGAACGTGAGTTTAATGCTATTTTAGAAAAGCACTAAAGCTGTATTTAAAAATAGCCTGAATAGCAGCTGATGGGCATTGAAAGAGCTATGCTGTGAAATAGAAAAGACTTGGCTTTCTCTCTCCTAATACACTGAGTAACCTACTCTCCTGCAGCACTACTAAGTAGCTGCTGTTCAGGCTGATCCAGGTTTCCAAGCTGGGAATCTGCTCAACCTCCTGGGAGAGCATGGAAAGAGCTGTTTGAAAGCATTAGTCTCTTCTACTGCCCAAATAGAATGGCCCTGCAAAACTGTGTCCATATTAGTCTAAAGAGGCCAATAGAGGTAGTCCGCAACTTGTGACTGTTCAATGTTGCGAAGGACCTATCTAGGAATACTTACGACCCAGTTCTGAAGTTCTAACTCGGTCACCCCCCTGACACATGACTACATGTAAGGTGCTTGGCAACTGGCCACTATTTACAGCAATCATGGTCACACAATCATGTTTTATGACAGTTTTGCTGAAAACCAGCATTTATTTTGCTTTTCAGCAAAACCAGCTCATAGCGAACCAAGAATGGCTGGATTTATATGATAAACATATAAATCACAGCCAGAAAATGCTGTAAACTTTTGTACTATAGATTTTTTCCCCCCTGACCTGCGAATCAAGAAGCAGGCAATCTGTTCACTGTTCTCATCAATGGCCCGGTGCAGCAATGTCTGTAAACAACCACTTGGTCCTGAGCCCCAGCAAGTTGCATCACAGCCGTGCCTTACCTGCAAGCAAGAAATAAAGAGACTCACTCTATGTATAAAAATGTATAAACTCTATGTATAACTCTATGTATGAAAATTGATTTTTTTTTAAAGTCTTAAACATGGAAAAGTGATTCCTGGAATGAAAAACAGACATCTTTATATCATAATCTGCCTTTCTTATGTGTATATATAGACAAAGAGTATACGGGCTGTTCAACCTGGAAAATTGCATTTATTTATTTGGTCTCTAATAAAATGCGCTTTCCTGAACTTAGGCAGGGGAAAAAAAATCAAATGCACAAGTTGAGTCCTGGTGGCGCAGAGAACTAATTCACTGTTATTAAGATCAGCTGCTTGCAATTACTGCAAGTTCAAATCCCACCAGGCTCAAGGTTGACTCAGCCTTCCATCCTTTCTAAGGTGGGTGAAATGAGGACCCGGATTGTGGGGGCAATAAGCTGACTTTGTATAAACATACAAAAGTATGAAGGCTATTGCTTAGCGCACTGTGAGCCGCCCTGAGTCTCCAGAGAAGGGCGGCATATAAATCAAATTTTTTAAAAAAAAGTATTGGTACCTGGCTCAACAGTAGTAACTGTGAGACAGATCTAGGAGTCCTAATATACCACTACTTAAGTATGAGCCACCAGCTTCAGCTGCCAAAAAAGCCAATGCAGTCATTGGCTGCATCAACAGAGGAATAGCAGCAAGATCATTAGAAATGACAGTATTACTTTATACCTCACTAGTGAAGCTACATTTGGAATACCGTGTATAGTTCTGGTCGTCATGATATAGTAAAAATGCTGAGAGTCTAGATAGCATGCAAACAAAGATGATAAGGGGTCTGGAGGCTAAATCATATGGTGTCCAGGTAAGGGAGCTAGGTATGTCTAGCCTATCAGAAGGATTAGAGGGAATATGGTAATGGTCTTCTGGTATGTGAGAGTCTTCACAGAGAAGAGAGTACTGACTTATTCTCCAAAGAACCAGAGAGCAAGACAAATAGTAGTGGGTGGAAGCTTCTTAAAGAGAGATCCAATGAGAACAATTAATCAGTGGAATAGCTTGCCTCCCAGAGTTGTGGGTGCTCTATTGCTGGAGGTTTTTCAAAATACGTAAGATTGTAACATTTATTCTTAACTTTATCAGTTCCATTCCCTCTTACCAGCGTTGAAGCAATATCTTCCAGATTATTTTCAAGAGCAAGCCAGAGGGGAGGGTTCCCCTTCTCATCCGGCACAGACATGTCTGCTCCTCTAGTGCAGATTGCATCAACTACCAAGGGCAGCTGGTTTTTGATTGCTAGTTGAAGAGCTGTCTCTCCATCTTGAGTCCTGCAATAAAGGCAATGTCAAGTCTAGGTCTTAGACCTTTACTTCTGGCAGGGAATCCTTACTACTCAATACCTGGTTAATATAATCACCATTCCACCCCTTAATTGGCTTTCCCGCTGGGATCACAAACAAAGAGTTTATCAAAACATGCAAAACTACTGCACTTTGTAGTGACACAGAAGGAGAAATGTATTGTACATGTTAGGAGCAAGGAGTAATCACATTAAATAACTCTTTAATTAGAGTTATTTTTGTTATCTTTTCTTTTTATCTTTTTATTGGGAGGTGACTCTCAAAACCTTTCAAAAACCCTGTAAATATTTTGCTCTCACAACAGTTCTCACCATTGTCTGAAAAGCAGTAAAAAAGCTAAACATTAAGTTCTCTGTATTTTTTTGTAATTATTATTTCAACTAGATAACTTGGAGAACATGCATGAAGAACTATTGTAAATTTGCTGTTCCTGAAAATGAACAGTCCATCTGCCCACATTAACTGCTCTATAAAGAATGAGTTGTGCTCCAAGATTTCATACATGTTCCTGCCCATCTACCTCCTATTACCCAAGGCCTTTTCAGCAGACAATGCCAGAGGTTAAAAGTGGAGCTTTCTTCATGTAAAATAAGTGCTAACCCTAATCTTTAGTAATTCTGTATTTTATACTGAAATTCTGATTAAAATTTTTTTGTATCTCTTGCCTGAGCAGGAGACCTGGATTCTTGGTCCTGGCCTCTGGCTGTTTGTCTCTTAGCATGTAAGAACGAATTCTCAATAATGCATACATTCCTACAATTTTCAATGGAAACAAAAGAAATAGCAAATCCATTTGTCTACCTACAGTAAATACACCTAACTACATTAAAAAATATATTTTCTGACAAAAAGCTACTTCTGGAAAATTCTGGCTTGCGTAATATTGTCTCAGTTACTGAATCTCTCAATGGAAACAAAAATATGCATCCACGGCTACAAAAAATAATACCATTATAAGAGCATTTTAAAAATGAGCCCCTCCCAAAAGGACTTAATGTTTAGGGCATGGAGAGGGTCAAAAGACTCAAGTCAGCTATGAGAAACGTTTTGATATCTAACCAGCAGACAATTAATTTAACAAAATGGATTCTTGGGCTGGTTCCCCTCAGATGCTTGGAGCCTAAAAACTGAATTCTGAAAGCCTGCCAGGAGTTTCTCGCAAATGCAGAAGTAATACTGGCCTCTTATTACCTGACACTGATATCGGCTTGATGCTCTAGGAGGAACAAGGCACTCTTGCTATCCTGTCTCTGTATCGCCATGTGTAGCAGAGTCTGTCCGTCTGACATCGTGTCATTGATGGAGGCTCCAGAGCCTAGGAGTTGAGCTGCGATCGTGTGCATCCCTGATAAAAAAAGGGGCAAGGTATTTATGGTATTTTTAATCTTGATCCTTTCTTCTAAGGAGCACGGGTCAACTTAAGACAGCTTCCCAGTCCAGGTTTTCAATAATGTTCTAAGATGCACTTTACTTGTTAACTATTTTAATTATTTTAAATTCAGCAACAGAAAGCCCAGAACTTTCCAGATGTTTAGGGATACATGATAGCTAGATTTTGTATGCTCAAGTTCAGCATACCTGGAAAGTACAAAATTAGCAAAGATTATTTTGCGCCTGAGGCCTAAATTCACATATAGATTATGTTAGCTGTCAAATGCCTCTAGATCAGGGGTCTCAAACCCCTGGACCGTGGACCATTACCGAGCTGCTGAACTGGGGGGAGGAGGGGGGAGGAGTGTGCAAACCTACATTTGCGGATGCACAGAATTTTAGGTTGCATTCACAAAAACATTCCACCCGCCATCACTGAAGCCGCTACCGCTGTCAGTCTGCGGAACCAAAGAAGTTGGGTACCCCTGCTCTAAATGCTCCCAAAAGCTGCTTCTGAGTTTTAATTTTTAAGGGGGTGTTAGGGGAAAAGTGTGTGTGTGTGTGTGTGTGCGTGCGTGCATAAAATCATATATTTAATTGAAATTGTAATGAAATTTAAATGAAACCATTTTCTCCCCCTATCCTGGCAGTCTGCTTTTTTTTTGGCCCTGACCTCATCGGCTTTTTAGAATGTATCTCTGCTCACAAGCGCCTCGGCTTGCAAAAACTAACAGTTTCAGAGAACACACTAGTAAACATGTGCTGCTGAGCCACCACTTGTAAAGAATAAAGGGTGGGTAATCATATGAAATCACCAAACCTCCTCTGCATTTGAAAACAGGATTTTAAAATATCAGGTTGGATGGTGCTTTAAACTCCCATTAATTTCAACTGAGAGAGCAAAGAAGTGAAGTCTTTCTCGGTTGTGAATCGTTTGAAAGGATTTTCAAAAGCATTAGCTTTGCCTGGATTACATCCTTAATTTATAAAACAATGCTTTCTTTTATTTTGCAAAATAAAGCCTCCTCAACCTATCATATCGGAATCACACTTGTTTCAATCCTTACCTGTCCACAGTGCTAATCCTAGCACAGTTTGATCTCTAGAATCCTTGAGACTGAAGTCTGGAATGATTTGCAAGTTGTTGGTTGCATGGAGAGCATTAGCTAAAAAAAAAAAAAGTAAGAAACAGGTTTCTTTAAACATGCTAATTTAACGTGCTGAAGTATGTTGTGATTACAGTTTCCAAAACCCTTAGCCAAAATCCATAGCATCACTGCTCAACCTGGAATCCTCCAGATATATTAGACTTTAATTTTCATAATCTGTGATTCAACTATCATAAAGATCATCCCGGTTGAGAATTCAGAGTTTTGCAGTCCCAATCTATCTGTTTGGAGCCAGGCTGAGAAGGGCTAAATAACTATCCTTTTGCTTTAAATGATCAGATTGAGACATCCTGCTTTTTGAACAGTAGCTTCCATTTTACATTCACAGCTGGGAATTCTAGAATTTATAGGTGGTCTTTGACTTACAAATACAACTGGAACCAGAATTTCAATTTCTAAGCAAGGTGGTGGTGAAGTCAGCCATATGATTCATTTTAACAACTGCAGTGATTTGCTTAGCTGTGGCATAAAACTGGGTATGACTCATTTAACAACCGTCTTCCTTAGTAACAGAAATCCTGGTGCCAATTACAGTCACAAGTTGAGTACTACTTCTGTGATCTTTTCTCTCCACAAAAAAGTATTGAGGATACTCCCTCAACCATAAAGGTTGTTCACCTTTGCTCTAGACCAAGTTGTTAAGAGATCTCCTTTCATTTAACTCTCTCATTTACAGAGACAAGTATAAATTCCCAGTCTCCTTTTTGATTTGATTTGTCTGAAATAGTATAGGGCAGTGATGGCTAACCTTTTTGCCATCGCGTGCCAGGGGGGGGGGCAGGGGAGGGTCATGCGCGCATGTGCCCACACGCATGTGTGCGCAACCCCCCTCCCCCCTCCTGGCACATGATGGCCTGGTAGGCCCGTTTTTCTTTCTTACCTGGCTCCAGATCCTGTCTATTTATCTGGGAAGGGCAAAAACAGCCTTTCCCGCTTCCTTGGAGGCCCTACGGAGGCTGAAAGTGGGACAGGAAGTGACATTTTTTGCTGTCCCCAGCCTCCAGAACCTCTCTAGGAGTCTCTATGAGCCTCTCTAGGAATCTCTAGGAGCCTCTCTAGAAGTCTTTGGAGGCCGGGGATAGCAAAAAACGTCACTTCCTGTCCCACCGGAAGTCAGGAAATGGGCCCTTTCAGCCTCCGTAGGGCCTCCAAGGGAGTGTGAAAGGCTGTTTTTGCTTTCCCCAGATAAATAGACAGGATCTGGAGCCAGGTATGAAAGAAAAACGGGCCTTCCCCACCCACCCCAGTCCCTCCAGAGGCAGGAAACAGCCTGTTTCCCTACTTCTGGTGGGCCCAGAAGGCCCGAAAATCAGCTGGCCGGTGGGTGCATGCGCCCCAGAGCTGAGCTGGCGTGCCCACTAATATGGCTCCGCGTGCCACCTGTGGCACGCGTGCAATAGGTTCGCCATCACGGGTATAGGGTTTCCTGCTTGAGCAGGGGGTTGAGCTAGAAGCCCTCCAAGGTCCCTTCCAACTCGGTTATTCTCATCACCTTCTCAGATTTCTCCTCTTGGCTCTTTTCTTTAACTCTCAAGTGAACCTCTTCCAGGTGATCCTTATTCTACTCCTTGGTCTTATTCATTCTATTCTGATGCTTTCCTTACCTAAAGTTCACTGAACCTCTTACCTTTTTGCTCCAGGATGACCGATACCACATCTGGGTGGTTATAGGCTATTGCCATATGAAGTGGAGTTTGGAAACTAACACTATCCGCAGTGCCAGGCATGACAGTCCCCTTTGGGGCAGGTGCTGCTTTCTCTGTCTGGATATTTGGGTTAGCTCCTTGTTGCAGCAACTCAGCTGTGAGATTGGCTAGACCGTGCTGGCAGGCTGTGTGCAGCGGTGTTTCACCCTTTAAAAGAAGAGGAGTTGGAGAAATGAAAGGCATCTGCTGGGAGAATTGGGGGGGGGGGGGGAGAGCTCTGGAAAAAGACTTTCCAGAGCTAAGCAACCCAGACCTCAAGTGTCAGGTGCTGACATGAATTTAGCTATCATCAATCTGAGTCTGGGATTAATTCCTTCTGAAGGCAGATACGAGTTCATCTGATTGTATGGCCTTCTATGCCACCTTCCCCTAATCCCCTAAAAAAAACCCACAACCCTATTATACTGGGCTTCACACCAGACAAAGAGGAGCAATGATATTCTCAGCAGCAGCCTTGGATTCTCAATGGCCAGTTAAAGGCAGCCAGTCTATCATACAGGTAGTTTTCAACTTACAACCATAATTGAGTCTGAAATTAAGTAACCATGGCAGTTGTAAAACAAACATCGCAGTTGTAAAGTAAACCCATTTTCTGCAATGAGTTTTTCCCCCCCAGAAACCAGAAGTAAACACCAATTTCTGGCAAAAAAAAAAGATGTCATAAATTGTGGTCATGTAATTGCAGACCACTGCAAATGGTGGTAAATATGGGTCAGTTGCCAAGCGCCCAAAATGCAAACATGTAACTGCAGGGGAGGCAGCCAGCATTGAAACTTTGAAGCCAGATATGATGGCCCTTTTTTGGGACCATCGTTAACTCTGAACGGTTGCTAAGCGACTGTGTCAAGCCTGGAAGCCATCTTTGATTGGATCTTCAGGCCTGCCACATTTAGTGCTGTGGGAAACTGGGAAGGGGGATTATATGGAACAGGGGAGATATATAGTCATAATAACATTCCTTTCTCTTGTCCTGCACCTGGAGGGGTGTGACTGGGAGGCATCTCCAGTTGGGACAGTGCATTGATTGGATCATGTGGATTTTCCTTTGGGTGGGGAAAACCTGGAAGCTTTCAGATTTGGGTTTTTCCAGATGTGCCAATATGACATCTCTAATAAAATGGAACTTTGAGGAACTTCTAGCCTCAGAGTCCTCTTTCGTTGGGGGTGTTACTTGGAACACCTTATGACAGACTGGTCATAAGTCAAGGGCTACTTGTATTGTGAAAGAAATTGAAAGGAATCAAACAAGGTTACTTGAATTGTTTTCATTTTACCTGGTCATAATTTTTTTTAAAAACCCAGTAATTTATGTATTTCTATCTAAGCTGTTTTCTTCCTCCTTCACCTTTTTCTTGTGGGGAGGGAATGGGGATTTTGCAGTATCCTTCCCCTGGAGTGGGGTGGGAATGGGGATTTTGCAGTATCCTTCTCCTGCCACGCCCACCAGCCACACCCACCAAGCCACACCACGCCCACCAAGCCACGCCCACAGAACTGGTAGTAAAAAAAATTTGGATTTCACCACTGCTTCTACCATTACATTTTGCAATAAGAGCTTCCATCGTATTGATCCATATCCCATGACATGGTACAAAAGGAACCGCAGCGACAACTACTTTGGGATAGACCAACCTCAATCATTTGCATGCAATATTCCTTTCTCCAGACCTACCCATTTATTCCTGTGATTGACTGTGGCCCCGTGTGTGGCTAGGAAGAGTGCTGCAGCTTCATTTTCGGCCCCCGCAGCTCTCTGTAACAAGCAGCTTCCTAAAAGCAACCGCCAACAGAGAAAATTAGAGCAGTAAGTACAAATTCAACCAGCCCTACCAGCTAAGCCTCATTCTTTCATTTCTTCCCAGCCTCACCCTCTCTCACCTGTCACTGTATCTGGAGCATCAGTATTGCTCCCTCGTTGGATGAGTCTAGCGGCAAAGCTGTTCTCATCAAAGGAATTGCCGTTCTGCACAGGGACATCCTCAAAGGGGTTGACAGACAGGTCAGAAGACATGGTAATATATTGAACCGCGAGCCATAGGGCGGTACTTCCTTCGTGGTCCTTCAGTTCCAGATCAAGTCTAAAAAGAACCACAGTCTTATTTTCCATCGTCCTGGAGATACAGTCTTTGTTCCAACACAGTGAAAATCAGGACCTTCTACTATTGGGGGAATGTTTGTCCCTGAATCTCACCTATTTACTCAGCTGGGCTTTCAATGGCTACATTTTCCATTTTCTGCCTTCCACAAACAGTAGTTACAATAAATGTTTAATTTTTTTCACGCAAAATTACTGATTTATAAGATTAACTGTTATTATGATTTCTGATAAATGCAAGTAATTCTTCCGGGCTGTAACCTAATGTAACAACTGGTTCTTAATGACATTATTTAAAATAGCAGTCTAACACAGAGGTTTCCAACCTTGGCAACTTTACGACTTGTGGACTTCAACTCCCAGAGTTCCTCAGCCAGC
>WNWU01000013.1:12746798-12760388 GCA_012654045.1 Ptyas mucosa
TAGAATAGAATAGAATAGAATAGAATAGAATAGAATAGAATAGAATAGAATAGAACAGAACAGAACAGAACAGAACAGAACAGAACAGAACAGAAATTCTTTATTGGCCAAGTGTGATTGGACACACAAGGAATTTGTCTTGGTGCATACGCTCTCGGTGTACATAAAAAAAAAGATACATTCGTCAAGAATCATAAGGTACAACACTTAATGATAGTCATAGGGAAACAGTCAATATAAATCTTAAGGATACCAGCAACAAGGTTACAGTCATATAGTCATAAATGGAAGGAGATGGGTGATAGGAACGATGAAGCAGTATGTAAGTCTAAGTGCTATTGCTATTGATAAAAGTTCAATTAGATCAGTGTTTGCTAACCTTAACCATTTTAAGATGTGTGCACTTCAACTCTCAGAATACCCGTTAGCACTGAAATCCACACATCTTAAAATGGTTAAGGAAACACTGAATTCAATGCATTACAAATAAATATAGCAAAAATATTCATTTTTATCCTTTAATTTCTTCACTTTTTTATTAGAATCAGTTGCTAACAATTGTTCCTTTAAAAAAATTAGAGTACATGTGTGCTAGAAATATTCCAAAATGTCATGTCTTATAGACTTTAGAGGCATCTCATCCTCATCCAGGCTATCTGAGAAACTGTCTCATCCCAATGGGATTGGCCTAGCCACCCATTACAAAAGGGATATGCTGCAGATCCCATTAATCAAGGAATTCTGGCTGATGAGGTCCAGAAGAGTCTCTTCAGTCATGGCCATTGCCCATTGTCCTAGAGTTCCTGTAGGCAAGATGGGCGGCAAATAAATCAATCAATCAATCAATCAATCAATCAATCCTACCTGTGAATCCATTTCAATAAGATATAGGAAAACAACATCTTCTCTCTCCACTTTAATAGCTTTGTGCAAAGGGAAATCCGTTTTAGATTTGATCATTTTATACAAGAGCTGAGCACTCATACTACTGAAGTCTTCTTTCCTCAAATCATCCTGCAAAACATTAGGGGGGGAAAAAGATATAATCTTTATTTCGATCTCAACAAACATGCTATATATGAGAATGGCCACTGAGCAATTTTGACTGTGAATTCAGAGATTTTTAAAAGCAGAGGTCTGATTAAAAGTTCAGCGAGATTCACTAAAAAGGCAAGAAACAAATTCTAAGCATCTGTTAATCTCAGAAAACAAAAATATTTATCCTTTTAAGAAACATGTCTCAACCTGGAAGCAGATGGATGAGGATATCTATGTTTCTCAGTTTTACAAATGACATCTAGTTAGATCAACCTATAAACTCAAAAAGAATGAGATCCAAGGAATTATATTGTGCTTTCAAGACAAAATAAATATCCAACATAACAAAGTAATGGCATTAATTAAGGAACTTCTGAGTTACAATATGTGCTGTGGTGTAAGAAGACCTAAGACTAAGGAGACTGTCTTACATACTAGCCATTTTCAATTAGAAATCTTGAAGACTACCTATGCAGGCCGTACATCCTATTTATAAAAAGTATTGTACTTTAGTTTCTCCACATTAGAACCAGATCTTGCAGGAGAAAAAAAAAAAGAACATCTAAAATTTCTTGCTTTGAAAGGAAAGGGAAAAAACCCTCCCTTGATTCACCAAAATTTCTCTCCTGAAGAATACCAGTGTTGTAGTTCTGTACACAACTGTTTCCCTAGGGCTTGGATCACAGTTCTAAGAACATCTGCCCATATTTCATCATCCCAAACTACTAGCATATTTATCTGAAGACAGCGTGCAGGCTGATGTTCTTTAATGAGGCATTTTCTCCATGCCACAAAATGTTTTCAGAGAAGAAAACAGTTTTGAACTAAGCTGCAATTCAGTAATAACAGGCCAGAACTTTATGTTTTCGATGCAAACAGCACTTCTGCTGCTAATGCTATTTTAAGTAGCCAGTCACCACTGGTGTGAGGAAAAAACTGCTGGTTTCCTCCTGTAAAAATAAAACTTCTCAGGACATGAAAAGTTAGGACATCATGGAAGAGGTTAAGCTAAACAATCTCTCTCTAACATGCTGGCTTGTTCCATACAAGGAGGTTCTCTCTTTTTGTTCTTAGCCCCAAGAGCATTCATAGTAAGTTCTTTGTTCTGGGATGTAGAATAAACTATTGGCACAAAACAAGGTTCACAAAAAATATGTTGTGCAACAACAAATAGAACATACCAATATCTTAGCATAATTTAAAAGTTTACACAGAACTTGCATTGATAACCTGGATAACAGCCATACTTTTAGTGATTAGAAGTAAAAATAAGGATACAAATCCTCAAATATCTTTTTGAAGAGATCTCTTCATGCTTACCCAATGATTAGCAATTATCTCAGCACAGTAGTTCATTAAAGTGCTGGCATTCAGCTCTTCGGCTGTTTGATAGAAGCGGATACAATTTCTTACATTTACGAGTGACATGACTCCTTTTTCACACCTATCAAGCAGTAAACACAAGAGGATCAGCAAGGACTAGTCACAGGAAAAAAAAGTAAACAGAAAAGACATCATGGTATGAAACCAGCAGAAAGAACAATTTCATATTGTATTATTACAGTTGAATCCAAATTCCTTTTTGGCCTAGATCAGTTATTATTTTTCCAGGGCATCTTGGAAGCCAGATTCAAAATAAATCAGAGTCCAAAACCAATTCCAAATAATGTTTTCAAAATTGTTTTGAACACAAGAAAATAACAGCAGTTAATTAACCCAGAAATATTTAAATTGTGGCACACAAAGAAGGAAAAAGATCAAAGAATCCGGGAGCAACTTTTTTGACTAACAGACTTTATTAAAAGTAAGTTTTTGTGAACTGCAGCTTATTTCCTCAGATGCAAAAAAATGCCTAGACCAATATAGGATTTAAATTGGAGTGAGGTAAAAGGGAGGGGACATCAGGGTAATTATCCAGATGTAGGTTATATCTGAGACCTTATCGATTAACAAATATAATGTATTAAAAACCCTTTTATTCGCTGAGATCTTGATTTTCAAAGATGATCTGATTTTTTAAATGTACATGACTTCAGCAATTTATCACTGCATTGTGTGGTTAAAAGGCCTCCCCCCCCAAAAAAACCAGTTACTTGGAGGTATTTTGGCGCTCAGCAGCTGGCCCACATTTCTATGTAGCCTTTTGCTGCATCCTGCAGTCACAGGACCCCGATTTACAATATTTTTTCTGCCAGAAACTGGTGTTTACTTCTGGTTTGTGGACAATGGATTCACTTAATGACTGTGGCATTTGTTTTATGACTGCCACACAAAAAACCATTAAATTGGGCACTGTCACCTGGTGACCTACTTAGTGATGAACCCAACGTACAATTGTAATTCTGAGCTCAATTATGGTCATAAGTTGAGGACTACCTATAAAGACATAAGAAATTCATTGGTACAATAAACAGGATACACAATATTTGTATTACAAATTTTATATGGTTTGTCGGTTTATTATATTTTATGAAAATGTTATATATTTCATGTACATACCTATGTGCTTACATATATCAAGAAGAATAAGAACTTAAGACAGAGAATGACAAGTTGATAGTAAAGTTATATGGATTTCTTACGCAAAAGTGAAACACTGTTAACACTAAGATTTAACACTAAGATAAGAACATCCAACTCCCAACAATTCTGGACACTTTACATCACAAGTGTCAAACTCACTGCATCACGTTTTGCAAAGTTTTCCCCATTCAGGGAACTGGGATAGGCAGGGCGCATCCGGCCTGCTGTCACTCAGTTTGACACCCCTGCTTTACATTCTAACAAAGCTAGAACAACAGCAAAAAACCTCTCAAGGAATGTGTGTCCAGAAAAAGTAAAAACATACAAATAGGACAAAAATATTAGAAGAGTTCAACAGTAACCATTCTGCAAGGCTTGGGGTAATATATTTTTAATGCCTTCTAGAATGTCATCTTGTTGAGACTCTTATGAATCTCTGGGGAATGCCAGAGGGCAGGCACAGCAACATATTAGGCACATTTCCTAGATCCCACTAGATGGCATTTTTTAATTGAAAGGAGTGCACCTATTCTGCCAAATTCTATTAGACAGGAAGAAACTATAGGAGATAGCTGGTCCCTCAAATAATCAGGTGATTTTATAGATGGTAACCAGCACCTTAAAATGCATTCAGGAGCCATCAGGCCACCAGTTCATCTCCCAGAACAGAGGTGTTACATGGACATATACTGTAGTGGCATGTCTTATTATTGCTTGTGCCGCCATATTCGGGACCAACTGTAATTTCTGGGGGGGCTTTCAAATGCAGCCCACATAGAGCACGTTGCCATATTCCATTCCTGAACTAAGGAGTAATTTCCTGACTGTAAGAATTGTTTTGCAGCGGAACAGCCTGCTTTCTCCATCACTGGAAGTTTTCAAACAAAGGTTGGATAACTATTTGTCTGGGATGATCTGAAGATTTCTGCTCTGAACAGGGGATTGGACCAGATGATGTTTAAGGTTCCTTCCTTTATGATTCTATGATACACGAAATATAGACTAAAAATGGTCAGCAGATCAAACAATCTAGATTATAAAGTGTAGCAAGCTAAGAATTTATTTGGTTATTGTGGAAGGCCTTTGGGTCTCAATTGGTGAGAATTATTGACACCAGATGTAGAATATGTGTAGATGTACAATTATTAATTTTTAATGGAATAATAGATCTCTTTATTATTTATTGGGTTATTGCTGTTCTCTGTGCTGTCTAGATTCTTTTAAAGATTGAAGAAGATTTAACACACCCCTCCAAATTACCTTTTAAGATAATTTTACAAACCAAACCAAACCACATCTGAGGAAAATCATAAAAATACTATCCCAAATCCAAGAATTGTAGAATGCACAAGTTGGAAGGCAATTGTACCAAGATGGAGGCTGAGCTGCAAAGATTGTTGACATGTAACCATTCAGCTCCTGTTTAATAATCTCCAGCAAGAAGAAATCCACCGTTTAAACAGATGGCTCCATTGCTTATAATAGCTATTTTCATCAGAAAATTCCTTCTAGTATTCATCTTAAATATCCTTTCTTTTCCTTCTAATCCAAGTGTTCTCATCCTGCTAACAGTTTTAAGAGAGACCTGAAGCATACTCTTTAACGTAGGTACATTCTTAATCTCATCCACAAAATCTGGCCTCATACGATCAGTACATCAGCTCCACAATTCAATAGCCTCTTTGGAAAACTCCTGTTTGCTTGCTCTGACTCCCTGGTGCCTGACCTGTTAGTAAAAATAGGCCAGTATGCTATGATGATATTGAACTAGAGATGGGGAGACCCAAGTTCTAGTCTGCTGTCAGTTCCCAGAGGAGCCGGCAAAATAACAATAATTGACGTTGGATGAAATAGCCATGCCATGCTAATTAAAACAGAGGCACCACAACTCATTCAGAAGCTTGCCTTTCCCTGAGGAGTTGCAGCTGAAACCTGTTTGCTACTTTCATCAGCTCTGTCAGGAATACATCGTCTTCTCGCAGCTCCAGCTCATCTGTGTAAATCCAACGCAGCATTGCCATGGCCACCTCAGGATCAGCGTCTGGTGGAAGAGCATCAATTATTATATTCCTATGGGGAGAAACACTGTTTTGCTTTCCAAGAGAGTAGCTTTAACACCCATCAATAAGGAAACAATAAGTAAAATTCAGACATGTGCCAATCAGCACATGTCTTCACCCAACCAACCCAAGGAGGAAACACTGGCATAGACACAGATCAGACTGTAGCCAAGTATGGTATTTTTTGGCTTTGGCAGCTCTATGATTCCAAGCAATTGTGGCTTACTGAGAAAAACCATATGTTAAAAAAAGTTGTTGGCTTAGCACAGCAGGTAAACCCAACCAATCTTGGCTGTACACCGCCCTGAGTCCTTCGGGAGAAGGGCGGTATAGAAATATGATTGATTGATTGATTGATTAAATAAATAAATAAATAAACAAACAAACAAACAAATAAAATGTCAATACAAATGGACTTATCAACAGGTGATTTGGAAAGATGAGAGATTTAAGAGGAAGATCTACTATAGTTAGGTCTCTATTATTGCAGATAATGAATCTCAAGAAATGATCGAATTACAGGTAGTCCTCAACTTATAATAGTTCATTTAGTGACCATTCAGTTACAACGGCATTGAAAAATTTGACTTATGACCATTTTTCACACAACCATTGCAACATCCCCATGGTCACATGATCAGAATTCAGATGCTTGGCAGCGGACTCATATTTATGATGGTTGCAGTGTCCTGCAACCATCGTAACCACTAGGGATTATGTGATTCCCTTTTGCGACCTTCTGACAAGCAAAGTCATTGGGAAAGTCAGATTCACTTAACAACCATGCTACTAACTTAACAAATGCAATGGTTTACTTAACAACTGCGGCAAGAAAAGTTGTAAAATGGGGCAAAACTCACTTAACAAATGTTTCACTTTGCAACATAAATTTTGGGCTCAATTGTGATTGTAACTTGAGGACCACCTGTATTCAAAGTTTTATGTAAAATATGGTAATCAGTTCCAACCCGGAAACACCCGATGCTTCGCTCCCTGACCCTCAGGATTTCCCTGGGCCTTGGCGACTCTGAAGCTGGCCATTTAACCATGCAAGGGAGCCTAAAGAAAAGACCAGCAGGAAGGGGGAAGCCTTGGGAGGCCATCGGGGACTGGATGGAAAGTAGGCCTCAGCCTACAGACTGTAACTGCACTTCATGTGCCGATCGATTCTTTAGGCTACTTTACATGGCTGAGTCGCCAGCTTCAGAACAGGTGGCAAAATAAAAAATAAGACAGGGTCTTATTTTGGGGGTACTTTTATGGAAGAGGGGTCTGTTATAACTTTGAACAGTTACTAACTGACCAGTCATAAATCAAGGATTATCTGTAGTCTATTTTGTTGTGGGAATTTATCCACAGAAAAAGATTTATTGATAAATAAAAATAAGGATGCTCTATTCTTATCAAGATGCAACTAAAAAAACCTAAACTATAATCTAATTCCATAGCTATGGAATGTCTTTTATTGATGACATTATTATTTGTTTAACTGCTTTATAGCTAAGGAAAAAAAGTATAACCTTTGGCTACAATAATGTTACACATATTGCTATCAAAATTTAAAAATACATGACTTTCTCTTTTTACTTCCCATCCCTTTTTTTCATGTTATCTCATTTTTTTCAAATTGTCAAGTTGAAATGAAGTTTACCCTCTTTTGATGGATCTATAAATAATTTTGGGCCTTCTCAGACTGAAGAGTGGGGCATTAATAAATAAAAATAATGTTGTCAGGAGAGCTCTATTTTTAAAATATTGATTTGTTATTTTAAGGTATTCCTTTTGTCCAATGTTGTACAAATTCGCAGAGCCTACAGATTCTATTATGAACATTAACAGAATGTGTAACAAAATTCTGATTTAATATTGCTGTAGTTTAACATTTGTTAAAAAGATGAGTACATCTGCAAAGCAGTAAGGCATCAGTAGTATAGTACTGTCTTATGAATTAACAAGTGCCTTTTATTCCTTGCTATTTTTTGTCAGATTTTTAAGCTGCAAGATTTGTTAACTATAAGGTAAACATACCTCATAGTATGTCTACTAAACATACATTTAGAAATATCCCAAATGAATATATAAATAGATTCTCATTACTTATGCCCCCACAGCTGCTCTTTTAAGGCCAAGATATTAATGATGTAATGATTTAAATTGACAGAGCTGTTGGCATTTACTTTGCAGGGGTGAAAAGCAGTGTATGATAACACTGTCTGCTGTGAACTTTTAGAAATTAACATGAGGCGGGGGCAACCCATGAACTTCAGAAACTAGTAATAGCAATACTATTAGTGATATTTATAACTGTTGCAAGATGAATGCTGGCTGTCTGCCCACCTTCTAAAAAGCAGAGCAGGCTGGCTGAAGTACTAATATTAGAAGGGGTCTTATAGCCAGGGGCATATGGGACAAGACAGCCATAAAAATGTGCTACCTTTTTATGAGGTTTAATAAGCAGTCCTTGTTCTAATACCCCAAAGGCATTACAATCCCTGATATTATTTGACTGGTTCTCTTCAATTCTCTCTCCATTCATCATATTTCAACATCAGAAAATAGGCTATAAGCAAGTGACATTGATGTAAAAATACTTCAAATTCCTGTTTTTATGGGGATTAGACTAGCAAATTGGGGCAGTAGATCCTATCAGAAAAAAGGACAGTATCTAATTCAAATCCACAGTTGGCCATATATCTGGCCCCCTTTTGGACGTCACTTGCTCTCAGCCCAATATATTTTGTGCATCTATTAAAAAAAATGGGTGAGGAAAAGTTATTCATTCTACCAGTAAATCGCTTCAAGGAAGGAAAACATGTATTGTGTAGTCAGGTCACAATAGGTATTTATAACAATGTTTACTCTGATTAAAAAGGATTAAAGGGATACAGTTAACCCACAAAACCACACAAAATAATGAAAGAGCCATAAACACTCAAGAGAGGCCACTCAGGAGCAATTACATCTAATGCCCTTATCATCTCTGAATTCCAGAGCTTGGTTAGGTATGTGGTAGAACTGCTTTCCAAACTATCAGGAAGACACCAAAATGTCTGCTGCATATCAGTCAGATCCTAACTGCTGCCTCCATTTCAGAAGTCATTCAGTAGATACCAACAAATTGGATGGTAATGAAGAAAAGAAAAACTTTGAAAAAAGACAGATTACAGTGTCCTCTATCTTCAAATCATTATCCATTTGATCTAACATAAAGACCAGGTCTATCAAATTGTTGCCTACAAGAGTCAAATGTGGACTTCGGTTTGCCTCAGCATCCTATATGAACCCAGCCATTGCGATCAGCTTAGTGTGTTGTGTGAACAAGTGTGGCTTATTATGAAGGGGAAACCCACTGTCCTAGCCTACTCAGTTAACAATGGAGCTGAAAAGGATTTTGAGCATAGGTCTATACTAGACCAAGTCACATGCATTAGAACTGTAACTCAATCAGTGTAAAGCTTTCAAAATATCAGGGTTATATTAAAACAGCCCTCATCGCACATCAACAGTGGCTTTTCCTGAAATACATTACAAAATGTTGGGGGCAGGGAATCCATTAAAGTCCCATATCTATTTATTCAAAAGTACAACAAGACTAACTTTTGGATAAATCTATATACAGTCTTTCTGTGCTTTAGAAGATGTACTCAAATTGAGAATCTGGTTTGGCAATTATATTTGTGAACATTTCACAACCCAACAATTTTAATATTATACCCTTTCTTTATACAGTTATGGAGGATCAGAGTAGTGTAAAATTTCAAATTCCCTTTACATAGGTTTTAATAATTTTATGAAACACATATTCTATACTACTATTACTAATTTTAGCAAATGTTAATGATTGTGCTTTTTGGGGGGCAATGTACATGTAGACCTATAAAACTGTCTACCTGAATCTACCAATAATTTAGGGCAATTTCAATCTGATCGGTAGTGTTTCCACTCTTTATGAAATTAGTGCTGTGGAACCCAATGCATTTTAAGATATAGAAATTTACTTTTGTGAGGGGGGGGGGAAAGTAAATGAAAAAAAATATTCTGAAAAGTTTCTCATTTAAAAGAATCAAAAAGAATAAGATTCTTTTAAATAAAATATTAAAGATTGATACAGGTAGTCCTCAATGTACGATCATAATAGAGCTCAAAACGTCTGTTGCTAAGCAAGAGTTAAGTGAGTTTTGCCTCATTTTATGACCTATTTGCTACAGTTGTTAAGCAAATCACTACAGTTGTTAAATGAATCAAGCAATCATTAAGCAAATCCAGCTTTCCATACTGACTTTGCTTATTAGAAGCTGGCTGGAAAGGTTACAAAAGGTGATCACATGACCCCAGGACAGTGCAATTTCCATAAATATATGCCAGTTGCTAAGGTGACCATGGAGATCTATAACAGTAGTAAGTATGGAAATCGGCCATAAATCACTTTTTTTCAATGTCATGGTAACTTCAAACGGTCACTAAACAAAAGGTTGTAAGTCTGGGACTACCTCTACATTAATGACAGCCTCATGGGATAAAGCAGGTAGAAATCACAACTAGATGAGCTAATTCTACTTTATGTTAAATTACATTGACAAAATCTTGCAAGTCTGAAAGTACAATTCTCACCTCCTTCTCCTATACCAGGGCCGCAGGCCAGATGCGTCATGCTCTGGCCACCCCCACCCCCAGTTTAGCGAAGGGGAAAAAAGTCACAATACATCACGAGACGTGATACCACGAGTTTGACATCCCTGTCCTATACAGCCTGAGAAACTAAGGAGGGTCTCTTCTGAACCTCCTGCCCCAACCACTATCCAGCTGAAAGGTATGCTCTCTTATTTGACAATTTCCTTGACAGCGTCTCTTTGCCCAGTCTCCCAAGATCTTTTCCACATATCATAATAAATGAATAATTTTATTTATGTATTTATTTTTTGCCTATTTTTATACTGCTTCTCTTGCACTCATTTTCAAGTGGTATATACAAATTATTAGATATAGAAATAAAATTACAATACACTAAAATTAATAAACATAAAAGCACAGAAATTAAAAAGGTTGGGAGAAAAGAACAGTCTGAAACATTTAAGCCCTGAATGAAGAAAGATAGCATAATTCAATATGTTGGCTAGGAAAATATAAAAGTACTATCCAGTATGAAACTTGACATATCGTAACATGTTTTAAAATGACTTATTTTATAACATAAATCCCAGCAGCCCTATTTATCTCATTTAAATGTCAGTTCAGAGCATTTCTCTTGGACAGTAACCTCATCCCAGAATCTAGCTTTTAGGGAAGAGTCATGAATTTTTGACAAGGTTCTCAATCAGGGAGGAAAAAAAACCAAACGAAACAGAAAAGTGGCCAAATACATAACTTATGCTTCCAAAGATAAAAATGCTGGAATTGCAAGAGTTGCCTTACAGAATAGACATTGATGCTTTCAGAAAGCAATTGTGAAAGCCAAAAGAATAATCAGTTATCTTCAACAACTTGATTTCCTTGCTGTCTCAGAGACTATTTAATAAGATGAAAAAAGACTACCATACCTAACACCCATGTCATTAAAATTAAAGAGGTATCAGCTTCCAATTTAACTGGCACTAAACACTTAACATGTTTGAAAGACAAATGCTTCATAATTAGAAGATTGAGTACAATTTTTGCAAGCTGAGCATCTCCTCTTGAAGGATAAAAATATAACCTCTCCTCCCAAAGGCATTTTATGTTTTTATTAATCTTCCCAAGGCAGTGAGTACTTCTCCAATCTTTCACTCACACACAACACTAACCTGACAGATCTAGCTCAGCCGTTGACACTAAGTTGGCCAGACTCCAAGCCTCACTCCGGGCTGCCAATACAAATTTGTGAGCGCTGATGTACCTGTCTCCCACCTTGATCTTCAGGTCACTGAAGAAACAGAACAAACATAACTTTAGATTAAATGACTTGGTATTCTGCTAACCACAACATCAAATTGGAAGAAATCAGATGAGTCGCAGTGGGGACATAGTAAAATATGGGTGCTTTCCATGTACTTTGACCCAGTTTTCAGGTCTTTATAATGCCCAAGAACCCTAAAGCAATTTCTTCTTTCAGCATTTTTGGGAAACATCTTCTCAGAGACTGACAAGAAAATGTAGGCAAGAAAAAGAAAAAGGGATGGTTAACTAAGATATTGCTTATTATTTGCAAGCACAAGTAATTGCTTCTCATTGCTTATTATTTGCAAGCACAAAAGAAAAACATTGGGAAGTTGGGTAAAATCCCCTTCCCTACTCAGGAAAAAATATTTTAAAAGGCTGCATCTTCAGCTAATTCTGGCTATTTTTATTTGTTTGCAAATCTTAAAATAACAATATGATAACAATGAGAGTAACTCTTCCCATCACATCTTTTAAAGTAAAAATACTCTTAATTCACACACACACACACACGAATACACACTTCTCTAAACATTTCTCACATATGCCATCAAATTTCAGCAGCAAGCCTTAAGCTTTTCAGTGGCACAATTCTGGACTCTGCACATTCTCATGTGTGTTCATTTTCAAGAATGCATCCCTCAAGAAAAGATACCAAAATAATGCTCAGAACAGTTTGCTAAAGGATAAGCCTTAGTCTTTTGAAAATATAGCTTGAACTTAATTCCACATCTTGAAACTCTAATGCACAAAAGCAAACTAGTTCTTGTGTATTTGGATCTAATTTATAAATTCTATTCAATTAATACATTTTCATATACATCCTCCTTCAGAGTTATATTTTATTAGTTGGTCTCTCTGTATTTAATCTAGTTCCTCTATGATGTTCTAAAGGAAGAGTACACTCATAAATAGGGAGGAAAAATGATTATTCATTATTTTTCCCTAACCACACCCAGTAAAAAGAAAAAGGCAGCTAGAAGCCCCTAGTTGGCAATGTATGCTTAATTAAAAGCTAAAACTAAGAAACTCTGCAGATTTAAATGTCAATGAGGACTAGAGATGGTAAAGTTTAAAATTTAGACCATGGAGCCAAATCATATTAATTTGATCACTGAGTAACATTCAGAATCAATCAACAAAACTTCTATTTAATCAACTGATAAATCATAATGTACAATGGCTGTGTTTGTATATAGTTAAATACCTGGATGATATTCACAAAAAATACTAAGCTTAGTTAGTGATATCCTAACTAAGTAAGGCAGTTGTTAAATGAGTCATGCCCGCTTTTATGACCCTTTTTGGCATGGTTATAGTTTAATGAGTGAACATGGAAAATGGGGTAATTTCATAAAAAGATTAAATGTGTTGTATGAATGCCGTCAATGTGCTTGAGATTCAGCGAGGTATAGAGCCTCAAACTAGACTACAGAGAGTCCTCAACTTGCAACCACAGTTGGGACCAGAATTTTTGTTACTATGCAAGGCAGTTGTTAAATGAGTCATGCCCGATTTTATGATCCTTTTTGACATGGCAGTTAAGTGGATCATTGCAGTTGTTATATGAATCATGTGATTGTTAAGCAAATCCAGCTTCCTCCATTGACTTTGATTGGCTGGGAAGGTTACAAATGGTGATCACATGACCCTAGGATGCTGCAACCATTGTAAATTATGCCAATTGCCAAATATCTGACTTGATCATGGACTGCTGCAATGATCACAAATGTGAGGACCAGTTCTAACTCGCTCTTTTGAGTGCCACTGTAACTTCAAAGAGTTGCTAAATGAGTTGTAAATTGAGAACTATCTGTAGCTTATCACAATAACAATTGCTTCACCTACTGAGAAAGAAATGGCTCTTAAGTCTGTTACAGGCAAGAGAATAAGAATGAGATACAAAATGTGAACCTTGGGTATGCTGCAGCAGGCTTTCTGAATAGAAATGAGGAATGAGGAATGAAGAATGAGGAATGAGGAATGGAAAGGAAGGGAAGGGAAGGGAAGGGATGGGATGGGATGGGATGGGATGGGATGGGATGGGATGGGATGG
>WNWU01000013.1:12760398-12781216 GCA_012654045.1 Ptyas mucosa
GGGATGGGATGGGATGGGATGGGATGGGATGGGATGGGATGGGATGGGATAGGATAGGATAGGATAGGATAGGATAGGATAGGATAGGATGGGACGGGGACAGGATAGGATTCTTTATTGGCTAAGATGTGATTGGACACACAAGGAATTTGTCTCCAGTGCATAAGCTCCAGAGATAAATTCCTTGTGCATAAGCTAATTTAAAAGCTTCTCTATTACCTGTAATAAAAGTATCTTATCAGTTCTACACCTTGATTTTTTGGTTGCAAGACTTCTAAATTTGAGTACTGGTTGTAGTAAACCCTGATTGTGCTATTAGTAATAATGTTATACCATAGGAACCACCCATGGTCTTGCTACCATTTTGGGGGGAAATCTCTTACCTATATTGCTCCTGCTCATACAATTCTGCCACAATGGTAAGCAGTCGACTGATGAAAGAGTCACTGGCATTCTCTTTGTTTGACTGAGCAGCTAGGAGGGTACATTTTCTCTCTGTTTCTGTCAGTTTTTTCTGCAATTTGACATATTCCTGACGGAGAAGCATCAAGTGTTTTTCCAGTTTTGCCACCTCTTCTGCAAAAATAAGCACACAAAACAACAAAAACCCATAACTGAATGGTACAACACATGACTTGCTTGAACAAGACCCCAGCTAGATTGTTCTCCACTAGGACCAGTGAAAGGTAGACAATACTAGCAAGGCACATGCAAACTAAGATAGCCATGATTATCCATGGGGGGGGGGGGGGGGAGAACAATCAACATTCACTGTCTGGCACTGCCATTTTTAGGACTGATCCAAATGATTCCAAAGATTATGGAAGTCCAACAATCCTTTGACATTCAGGTGACATGTTATGAAAAGAGGAAGAAATGTTTCCAACTTAAACCAAATTTTTCAACTATGAAGTCTCTGGTCTGTACAGACTGCATAGTCTGTGAGAGTGACTCTAAGTATCAGGTTATATTATCATTGTTGATCATGTAGTCAGACAGATGTTTAGATTGGATCGAGTCCTTCCCAAGGACTTAGGATAGGCAGATGTTGTGTTTAATAATATTAAAGATGTCAATACAGGATGTAAGCTGTTCCAAGTAAAACTTTTGCAATTAACTAAGGATAATTTTATCAATTCAGACATTGCTCAAGTGATACTTCAGATGTTCTGGAATTGTACCCCTTTAACAATTATTATGTTACTTCTCAGCTTTCTACGTATAACTCATCGCAACAAAAATACCCAATTCTCCTGCCTCCTATTTTCCCCACAGTAACAACCCTGTTGTGAGATGGGTTGGGCTGACAGAAAGTAACTGGTTCAAAGTTACCCAGTCAGCTTTCATGCCAAAAGGAGACCTAGAACCCACAATCTCCTGGGTTTCTAGACCAGCACTGTTACGATATTAAATTTATTAACTGGGACAGTAAACTGAACAGTGGGCCAGAGCACACAGGTGTAGTTGATAGGTTGGAGAGTGCTGGCTCATCCATGAGGCAATCTACACCTTTTCCCTCCTTGTTCTTCTTTGTGCTGTGTATGCTGTTTGATTTACCTCATGATGTTCCTGGCTATGTTCTCTGCTGTAAATATAAATGTAAAATACATTTATTTATATAAAACTACTAGTTTGTATCAGTGTCTCTGACTTTGTTTGGACAGCTGCTGTGCAGTTCCTCGACAAACACCTTAACCACTACACCAGACTGGCCTTTTATTATACCTACAATATTCCTAGCATTAGTGATAAGGAGAAAGGGCTGATTCTCATTCTCAGCCAATTCTGAAAACATAAAGGTTGTTAGTTCTATACACGAGATGGCGAACCTATGGCGGAGCTATTTCTGCAGGCACATGAGCCGTCACCCTAGATCAGCTCCACTGCGCATGCGCCTCCCACTGGCCAGCTGATTTTCAGGTCTCTGCTGGACATGCGGGAGACGCGCACACATGCCCATGCCACCCCTTCCCTCCCAGGAGTCTCCACGTGGCCTGTTTGGATGCTAGGTAAGCACAGAGGCTCTGGGAGGGCAAAAAAAATGGCCTACCAGAAGTCCAGAAATGGGCCATTTCTGGCCTCCGGAGCCTGTGGAAGGCGAAAAACAGACCTCCCAGAAGTACCAGAAGTCCGGGAATGGGCTGTCTGGAAACGGGCCAGGGGAGGCTGTTTTTGCCCTCCTGGGAGGGTCGAGGAAAGCTTGTGGAGGGTGAAAAACAGACCTACCAGAAGTATGGAAACGGGCCGTATCCGACCTCCGGAGGCTTCAGGGCAGCCTGCTAGGCCCAAAATGGGGCAGGGGGAGCATGGGGGGGGGGGGGGGGTTGCACACACCTGCACAGGGAAGCGGGGCAACGCAGGGGGGATTGTGCGTGCAGGCACAGGGGGCGGGGCGTGCATGTGGGGCATTGCATTATGGGTGTGGGCACAAAACTGAGTGAATTCTATAGGTCTGTTCCTATGGATTTAAGCCCGTACAATTTCAGCCAATTGTTCAGCACACCAACCATGTGTGAGGGCAGCCTAGTCAGGCTGCTCTGTTACTGAATCAATTTGCAGTATCTTACAATGGTAAAGCAATTTTTCTCTTATAAAACCCAACAGCAATAACCATTTTTTTTTCTATCAAGTTCTAGCCACAGGAAGATTTTCTTTAAAAAAACAAACAAACCACAGAAATCATTAACTGTGTTTTGATGCAATGCACCAAAGATTGGGAAAACAGAATATTTCTTTTATGGTTTTTACCGTATATACTCGAGTATAAGCCGACCCGAATATAAGCTGACCCCCCCAATTTTACCCCCCAAAACTGGGAAAACTCATTGACTTGAGTATAAGCCAGGGGTGGGAAATGCAGCGGCTACTGGTAAATTTCAAAATAAAAAAAGACTGGTCAAAAGTGCGAGGACCTGTCAGAAATCACTTTTTTCAGCCCTCTGGGTAGTCCTTTTGTGCATATGGACTACCCAGAGGGCTGAAAAAGTAATTTTTGACTGGTCCTCGCACTTGTGACCAGTCCTTGAACTTACGACTGTCCTCACGTTTTACGTTTTTGCCCTATCTTGTCACCATGGTAAAGAGAAGCAGTTGTGAAATGAGTGACATGGTTTTAAGAATGCTGCATGGGCATAAATGTGAGGATGGTCATAAGTGTGAGGACCAGTCAGAAGTGTGAGGACCTGTCAGAAATGACTTTTTTCAGCCTTCTGAGTAGTCCCTATACACATATATCACATGACCAGCTAGCCACGCCCACCCAGTCACTGGCTTGATCTAATTTCAGGCAAGTTGAAGCCTCTGTTAAGAGATACCAAGGCTGGGCAAATGTGGCCCTTTTACAACCTGTGGACTTCAACTCCCAGAATTCCTGAGACAGCCAAGCTGGGAGAACCCACTAGCTAGCAGCCAATTACAATCAGCTCTCAACTCAAGGCCAGTGCACATGGGATCTCCCTAAACGTGAGGATTTCTTTGTTTCTTTCTCCCTTTAAGCCCCCCCCCCAGCCCATTTTTGCTTCCAGGGGGCTGCAGAGAATCTTGCTAGGCACCCCCCTCATGCCCCTAGCGAGCCTTGGGAGCCAGTTGCAGGGAAAAAGTCATTTTTTTTTCGTGACCTGAATATAAGCCAAGGGGGCGTTTTTCAGCCTGAAAAACGGGCTGAAAAACTCAGCTTATATTCGAGTATATACAGTACATCAGTAACATAAAACTATCAATATATATAAAATCCTTTTACATAAAGAAAGAAAAATTGCATTACCACATTAACTAAGAGCCTAAACTCTAGTATTAGAAAATCTATATCCAGCTCCAAAACGTCTGTTGGCCAATTCTTTCGTTTTTAAATGTTATTTCTGAATTACTCAGTAGGGTAAAGATCAAGGTCAATCAGTACAATGAGGATAATGTATAATACACTAACTTGTTGCAAAGATTAGTGGGGGTTGTTTCATAGTAGCAACTTCCCATGTAGCAATTTTCCAATGTGTTCAGGAATCTGAATGAAATATGTGGTCTAGCATTGTTACTCAGTTTTGAGATTAAATTTCAAGTAAGAAAGTGGGGGAAGGAATGCAATAAGACCTTTGATAAAAAGGGAAAAGCTCCAAGGAGAAAACCCTACAATTAAGCTTAATAAGAATTTCACACTTAGTGGATTCTATGTTCAATATTCAACATCAACTTTATTCACATGTTTAATAAAATATTTAGCAATAACTGGAATCCCAGTTTAAGTTGTAACCAACCATAGCCAAACATATCCATCTCAATGGATTGTACCTATCATACTAAATCACAATGTGAATTAGGCTTAGTCCTGTGCTTTGGGTAAATCCTTTACTGCAATTTATATAAGGGATCAGCAATATTTAAAGGAGATTGCTATAAGATATTGCACAAACAAAGCTTAAGTATTGACATATTCAATAAACCACAGGTTCAGCGTGTCGTTTGAAGCCAGTCAATACAAGATTTTTCCTTCCCTGGCTTTGCTTCTGTGAAATATCGAAGTAAGCGATATTTATGGGAGGTAAAGGTAAGCAAAATTTATGGGAACAGAAAAGAAAAGTTTGAAAACTAACCTAGTCCTAACATATCCTTAAAAATGGTGGGTCACCCAGTCATCTATAGGGGAGATGAATGGCATAAAAATGTAATAAATAAAAATAAATAACAGCAGATAAGTCTGTTTGATCTAGTGGTTCTCAACCTGTGGACTGTGGACCACTGGAGGGGATCACGAGATTGTCACAGGGGTTCCGCGAAAGGCTTGAAATGTTATGATTTAAATCTTAAAGGCCTGTGGCTATGGTCTGTGGCCGCAAAAGGTATTTAAAGGGGTCCGTGGTGAAGAAAAGATTAAGTGGGTTAAGGCACCAGGCTAGAGGATAACGTCTAGTCCTGTCTTAGACATCAAAGCTGACTGGGTGACTTTGGGCCACTTACTCTCTCTCAGCCCATCCCATCTCACAGGGTTGTTGCTGTGGGGAAAATAGGAGGAAAAAGGATTATTGCCTTTGAGTTATCTATAAAAATAATAAAGGAGGGAAACTAATGAAAAAATTAAACATTATTTTAGTAAACTTTCTTCATTAGTGGTCTCTGAAAGGCATATATATTCAATAGTAGTTTATGAATAAGAAGAGGCCAGATAAATCATTGAGTTCAGCTTCATATTCAGTTTAAAGCATCCTCAAATTTTAATGTCTGCCTAACACATCAAGTCTAGAAAAGCTTTCTCCTTTGATAATAGCTATAAGTGCCCTTTTTGTTAGAGTTGTTTTCCTAATATTCACCTGGAATCTACCTGCATCGCTTACATTCAGCACTCAAAAATAATAGATAATAGAACTTAAGTCTTTTTCTGTCTAACATTTGTTTAGGTACTTGAAGAATGCTACAGTGAGGAAAAACAACTCTTATCATTTTCCTCAAAGTTAAATATGCTCAATTGTCTCAATATTTTCTTGTTCCCAGTTCCCCGGTTATCATTTCTGTGTCTTTCTTTGCATCTGCTCCATTTTGCCTGAATTCTTAACATAATACACAACATGAGATTAGATTAACAGACAATAAAAATCTCAAGCAGCAACATTTTTCTTCTAGCAAGGCTGGATGGACTTCAACTACATGGTTCTTACAAACATTTCAACTTAAACAGATACCGACATTCTTACAAATGCAGCAAGAACCAAATTCCTATCTGGGTGACAGAAGGAGGTGGAAAAATCAATTATGCCTCTGAAGCAAAATTAATTGTCAAAATTGTCAGACTGACATACTGCTAACACAGCCAGGAACTCTGTGAGAAAATCAAGTTCCCTTCCTTCAGATACTAAAGGTTACAGTATTGGTCAGAGAACTTTTATTGAATAATGAATTAGCTTTACATTTAATACTTTTATCTGCACAATCTCTTGATCTAGCTACAAAGGAGATTCAGTCTGCTTATTCAAACTTTTAAGGAACAAATAAAGTTAATTCAACTGACTGCAATTCCATATTTTAAGCTCCCTGGCTTTCCCCCAAATCAATTATTGCATCATGTAAGCATCCCTTAAATTCCCACCTGTCCTGAAAAAAATATTAATAGGGCAATCTTAAACTTATTTATTTTTAAACTGTACCTTATCTCTAGGAGTTTCAAATGGCCTTGCAAAAAAAATACATTTCCAATTTACCACACAACAGAAAATTTATGCGCAAGATAAAAATTGCAAGCCAACAATAACCGAAATATAATTTTTAAACAACCAATTAAAATTAAAGCAGTTTATTCAAATTACAAATTGAATGGCTTCCTAATGAGGTAGGGGGAAGGAAAGTGCAGTGGCTTGGAGTAGCCCTATAAAACAACATTTCTCTGTTCCTCTGGACATTGTTCACTAACAAGCTGAAAAAACATTATAGCTACACAAAGACCCAAATTCATTGGAGAAAGAGTAGGAGAAATTTATCACTTACTACTTATTTACATAAACTACTGCTGAAATAAGTTACAACTATAAAATACAAAAAAAAGCCTGTGGATTTTCAGAAAATGAGTTTTCATTCATGTAAAACCATCTTTCCCAATTTGGTATCTTCCAGATGTGCTTAAACTACAACTTTGAGACTATCCCCAACCTTTGGCCCTGTTAGCTGGGGAATTTCTCAAGCTGCAGCAATACAACTTATCCTACAGTTATCCCAGGATTGTCTAAAACACTTTGTTAAAGAGAAAAACAGGTTACAGTTTTATTAAACTTTACTAACTCATATATTTGCTCAAAGTATATTGGATATACTTTATTTAAGTTAATTGTTGCAAGGATATATGTATATATATTATGGGAAAAGGTGTTTGATCCCCTCAATGAAAGAATGGCTAAGTTGTAGGGATATCCTTCAATGTCCAGAGTACTGAAAATATTGGAAATCTTTTATTTGTATTTTATTCTCTATCCCTTTTTTCCTGTTCGCTTATACTTTAAAGTAGTAAGTACTTTAAAGTGCTTAATTAAAAAAAAAGAAATAAGATAAATATAAAAATATGTTTAACAGTCGAACAATTCTTACATGGTGGAACGCACAACTCATGTTGTTTCCCCCATCCCTCTAACATACTAAGCACAAATTTTAAAAATGCCAATTTTGATTTATAACTTTTGATTTATAAACCCTAACCCTAAAAAGATTTTGGCCTGTATGATTAGCATATAAACCTAAACAGATTCTTCCATTGCTGCCCTGCTTACTATATTGGATAGTAACATTGTGCAGTGATAATGCAACATTTATTGTTTAAGCCTCTTACTTTTGAAATTCTCACCTTCAGAACCCCTTATTATTTAGGAATATTATTAACTTCTTTTATTTTAAACACTTTGAGGTATTCTACTTATTGTTTGCCATATACACTGTTTGATTTTTTTTAAAGGCTTGAATAAATACTTTTATGGACATCTGGAGATAGACACAAGCTATTTCCTAGGAAAAGCAAGCTAAATCAGATTTTAAAATCTCAATAATACCTTTTAAAGTAAGGCATCAAGTTGATGGCAATTATTAGTTTTATACTGTGCACAATAATTGTCTTAAATTTTCTTTTAGGAATCCAGTGTACCATTTCTAGATGCCCAGGAAACTGCGATTTTCCAAGCCTAGATTTATCTGCTAAAAATGACAGAATTTAACTATTCTTCAGCCATAGAGACATATTCAATATTCAACAGCTACTGTTTGGAAAGCACAAGTAGTTCTACACAAGTAGTTCTTCTAGTTGTTAATCAAATATGTGTTTAGTTGACTGGCTGAACTCTGAAGCCTTATTTTTCAAATACTGGTAATTTCTTTCAAGAACTGCCAGCAGTTTACTTTTTAAAGAGGCATTGTCCTTAATTGCATAATAGGAAATGCCTTTTCTAAGATGATGACATGCATACTGCAATATTATTTAAAGATAAGCTACATATACTTTTACTTCATAATTGTTTATTCACTGCAATTTTATTTAGATCTGATAAAATAAACACAAATAATTTACTAAAATATAACAGAGCTTTAGTTGTTGTAAAACCATGCCTCAGAGAATTAAGTTTCATTCTGCAAACCTCCCCTACAGTAACATTTCTGCTGTGCTGTCTATCTACCAAACTTCTGCACAGGAAACAAGCACACTACAAAGTAATGCAGAAGAGGAAAAGAATCTGAACAAGTTGATCATCTTCCAGTGAAATTCTAGAAGTCTTCCTTTCCTCGAACAATGCTTTCTTAAAAAGAAAAACAGAGAACACAGACTTCTGGCAGGAGGAGGAAGTCAAAATCTGCAAAATCATCAACCTACTGACAACGGCTTCTGTACTGTTTTCACATTTGCTTTCAAAAAATGTTTAAGATTTCAGGAAAATGGACCATAAGTATTTTAAATTAGTAAAATTTCTTATATAAAAACATAAAGGATTAGAATAACATTTTATCTCCAATTTAAAGGTTATAAAATACATTCATTCTATTCTAAACTATCTTGTGTTTATTTCTGTATTGTTCTTTCAACATGGAAGTTATACTTATAACTGTAAAGTAGAGTGGGCAAAAAGAAAAATGCGTCAAAATTTATTGAGAATGGATTAAAGGATGACATCATAACTGGTTTTCAAATAGATCAGCATTACGATAATTTTGTTTCAGGCTGAATTCATTAAGAATATACATTCTAAAGAGACCAATTACTTTTCAGTATCCAATTACTGTTCAGTATCTTGTCTTATACAGAATTAGGTCAATCAAGAACCAATGTAAAATAATTAATTCAAATTGTTACTCATTTAGGAAACCTTTTAACTTATCTTGCTCAAAACACTTTCTTTCATCTTGAATTAACCAACAGGAGATGGGCAGAAAGGTGCAATTTCTGTATTATGGTAGGAAGTATCAAGCAATCACATTAAGCCAAATACTTTATTGGGCTGGGCATTCATGTTATGTGAATTTTAAATCTGTATTTTATTAACCTGGATTTAGATTTAAGCATCTTGGCTGACTCCTTCGGCCAAGAAATGGAGATGAGCATCATGCCCTAGATGTAACTGACAGGAAAACCTTTACCTTTTTATACTAATCATAGGTGCCTTTTTAGGCCAACAACCCGTTACTGCTTCTTTCATAGGTATTATACACTAACTAGATTCAACACCTGGTTAGTTTGATTGTAGCTTACAACTGTAAATTGTGAATTAGGCTTATTCAGCTGAGTCCGGCCCCTTGTTCAACAAACTTTAATTAAAACTGTAATACAGCATAACATAGGAACCATGATATAATGTGATATATGAATTCAGCCTACTGTGAATGCTATATAACCATTTAAAGCAACTTTGGGTCTTGAGATTCCATCATCAGCCTATCCTTTTGGGGACTTTAAGAAGAAACAATAATCATACAACAAGCACTATAAAAGGATGAAAGTTTCATAACCTTTGCTGCCTCACAGACTAGAGTGGAATCGGAAATGTGTATAAATATGTGAGAAGATCACTGACATGAGATAAAGGGAAAAGCCTTTGCCTGCATATATGGAGAATCCATGTAAGCAACAGGGAGGGCCAAACAGTAAGGTCATCATCAGTAGAAAGTTCATATTTAATTCCTAATAATTTCAGACAAAACCAGGAAAGACCTTTTGGGACATTGATGACCAATAGTCCACCATTGAAAATTAGGAGTGAGAAATCTATGGGTTCCCAGATATGGTTGGATTCATCTCCGACTTCAGAGGAAGTCCTAGGTTTAGATAAAATTCCTGGCAATGCCACTTTAATAATTAGGTCAAAGATAATGGGAAAGAAAACTTAAGGGCATTTCAATTCAATTCAAGCAAAGCTGAGCTAAACATACTAACGGTCTGGATTACTGTTAAACAGTTTCTTAGGGAAGGGCTCTCCTTGCAAAAAAAAATAAATTCTCCATTCTCTCACTATCAGAGCCAGTTTGATGCAGTGATTAAAGTATCATGTTAGAAACTAGAGAACCCTAAATTCAAGTCCCACCCAGACACAAAGCCAACTGAGTTGACCTTGGGCTAGTCACTCACTCTTAGCCCTAGGAAACAGGCAAAGCCAAACCACTTCTGAAAGAAACCTTGCCAAGGAAATCGTAACCAGGAGTGAAAAACTGACTGTAAGGCACCCAACCCCCCAAAAATCCCCCTTTCTCAGATAGAAATTCTAAAATTCAACAGATCACTGCCAGCCAATACTCAGCTTCACTAATCAATCACTGGAGTGAAATAAAGCAAATTAAGTGCCTTTAAGTGGGCTGCAAAATGTTAACAGGTCTTTCAGTATAATGTAGGCACAGCCCACCCCCAGATAAGGCAGGGGAGCTATAATCCACTGCGAGCATCCCACTGAGAAGCAAGGTGTGTTAATTTCAGAAAATTTTTTCTTATTTCAGAAAAAATAAATTTTCTGAAATTTTTCTTATTTCAGAAAAATACACTGGCTTTTTTTTTTTAAACGCCTCCTCTATCCCACCCTTCCTCCTCCCCACTATCCAATCCCAGACAGAGACCCTCCCTCTTTAGTCCAGGTTTTTCTAGCCTGTCGGCGTTATACTACACCTCTCATCTTCCTCCGCCGGGAAAAGCCAAAGGGTCACTTCAGTTACGAGCGATGGGAGATGTAGTCCGACCAGCTTTGAGTCAGGCTGGGAAAGGTTTATTCGATTCTCTTTCCCTGCCAGGTAACGCCCCCTGGTTCACACCAAAATACAGATGACCCCTGTCGATAAAGCGCCTTCAGCCCCTCCCCTTCCTTTTCGGCCTTTTCTCGACAGACCCCGAAGGAAACGCTCCACCCCGTATAAAAGCGCCTCAGGGCGAATCCACTCTGCCGCTCAAGTTGCAGCTACTGCCGCCACCCCCATCTCGCTTACCTTCCGCCATGTTGGCCTCCGCCGTTTCTCGGACACAGCTCTCGCGATATCTGAGCTTGAGGGCGGAGTGGCGGCGGCCAGGGAGCGAAGGAGTCGAGCCGATCGAGTGCGCATGCGCATTCAGGGTCAACAGTCTGCGGTCTGTGGACGCCGTGGAAGTTTGGTTTTATCGGGGTTCCTCTTAGACTTTCCTTTTCCTTTTCCTTTTCTTTTGGAATGGCTCTAACGCCGTTTTCTAAATCTTGTAACTTTTAGAAAATACAGAGTATTTTAAAGCATACATAGAGTCCAGCTTGCTAAGTGAAACGGGATTATTTTTCCCTAAGAAAATATTTTTTTTGAGCACGTGCTGAATTTTCTTTTTTTCCTTAAGCAGAACGAAGATTTAAGAACCTTAGTGATAGTGCTTCTGAGGCTTTTGTTAAGGTCAACGTAATTTATGCCTCTCTTCGCATTTGTGGCATTTTTCTTTTTCACCGATATGTTTTTTTAAATATATTTTTAAGGACTACATGACAACTGCAACAGTCCAACTTCGTTTTCCCTAATGAGGGTTTTTGTAAAAGAGTGCAAAGCATCTTTGAACAAATGGTTTCCCACCCCCATTTTCTACCTTTAGATTTTTTCTGATGAATAATATTAAAATATTTTTAATTTGTTTAATTTATTTTAAAATGTATTGGCTGCCCATCTTAACCACAAAAATAAAACTACAAATCCTGTAAATATAAATAAAATACTATAAATATCCAAATATTTAATTATTTGCTTTTTGACAGAAAGCAACTTGGGGAAAAAAACTATAAAACTTGCAAACCTTTTCAGCCTGTGCAGAATATAAAGATTTATACTCTATGCAGTTTACTTTTTTTAGAATAATAACTTTACAACAAGTGGTTAAAATCCCATTTCAATTAAGCCAAGAAAACTTGCAGCCAGTCATAACTATAACTCAGACTTAGGCCATGTTACAACATATTAAGCAGGGGTGGGAGCCTACCACTTGGAACAACCGGTTCGCTGAGCGTGCTCATCCCATTGATGTTAAGCCATAATATAGTTTAGCACTGAATGGGTAAGATACTACTCCCAACACATCTAGTTACACATCATATACAAAGCTAATAAGTGATGGATAGTTCTATCTCTAGTTGGTTTAGCACAGCCTCAATCTAGTGCCTACCATATAGTGTGGGATTCTTCTGGAATTTACAAGTTCCCTCCCCCTCTAATGATGAAATTAAAATTAATTGTATATCACAGAACTCTTATTGGGGAAAATGGGAAGGAAAAGGTGGGCTATAAATCTAACAAAAAAAAGGAAGTAAATATCAACTTCAGTAAGACTGGAATATTTTAAGACAATATGGTTTCAATTTGGGAGGCACTGTAAGGCCTTCTACCGTAGATGTTGAAACTCTATTGACATGTCCAACAGTAAAGGATGAAGGGAGCTGTAGAAATAAAAGGGAGGAAGCATATTATAATTGGGGTAATTGTACTCTTCTAAATGAATATTAAAAGCTCCCTTCATATTTCATGTGTTCATATACCATATCAAATCATAAAATAGTTTTTAATTTTATTATTAATTTGACAAGTATTTATGCCACTTAACTCCCAACTGACTTAGCTTACAATTACCATATTTGGCTTAACTCATACAACTCAGTTGTTAATCATATGTCAAACAGTTTATGGGTTTATGTCATGTGAAATCTCAGCCAATTATGATTTATTCAACAAGCATAGTTAAGGAAATAATTGTTTGGTGCAGGTATAAATGACCCTCAGCTTTTTTTTATAGTAATATTTCCATACCATAGTGCTTAAATTTTGCAATAGTCAACATTTTCAGAAGTGTAGCTTTGTGTTTCTAGAAAAAATTGAGTGCTTTAAGCTGTTACTGTTGGGAAAAATAGAAGGAGGAAGTGCTATTTATGCCATCTTGAGTTCTTTAGTGAAACGGTATAAATCACTGATTTCACCAACCACTTTTCTTACAGCCTTTGAAGGTCAAAAATAATAATAGTAATAAGTATGGGCTTTCTCTGCTCTGAATTGAATGCAACATGTGAATTAAGATACTGGCCTGGTTTATATATTGTATTATATTATGGACCACATGGTTTATTTAATCATTGTGCAATAAATAAATTACAATTCCTCATAGAGGGTTCACTTAACATACCAATCAAGTTATTTTGATACAGTGTTTTGGTGGCCAAGCTCCTGGATCGACACAGTCTGTCTAGCCTGGTATTTTCTCTATTCTAATTGCCAGTAGTTTTTTCACAGCTCTCTTAGGCGAGACCCTTTAAATTGTAGATAACAATGATTCAATTTGTGAGCGTGCATAAAACATAAGAGCCCAGCAGAATCAAACCTATTGGCTGATTTTGTCCAAATTCTATGTAGCAGTTTGGAAATTCAGAAGTCTGGACTTCAGAGTGATAGTCCCAAAGGTAGGCTACTGCCGGTTCGGATCGGTTCAGGCAAACTGGTAGTTGCGACCTGCGGGTGGGTCTGCCCACCTGCCCCAGCACTATTCTGTCCTATATCGCCATTTTTGAAGCCACGTGCATGCATGGAAGGCCGCATGCATGCATGGAAGGCCGCATGCATGCATGGAAGGCGCGCGCGCGAAGTGTGTGTGTGTGTGTGTGTGCTCACATTTTCGGTGCTGGGTGAACCAGTTGTTACAACCAGCAGCACCCCACCACTGCATAGTCCCCATGTGTAGTACTATAAGTTCCAGAAGACCCTGCAGCCAAGAGGAAGCCCTAGGAGAACAGAAAGAAACACTGAGAACTGTGATTGGCTGTAAAGTACTATGAAGCGCTGTACAAGTCTACATGCTATTGCTGTCATGGTCATTTGTGATATACATCTATTCCTTATGCGCCATCAAGTCAATGTAAACTCTTAGTGACCATATAGATTTTCTCCATAGCAATCTGTCCCTAAACTGATCCTTCAGGTGTTCCAAAGGTGCATCTTTGTGTGCGTGTGTGTTTTTATATTTAAATAGTGTTTGTATATTTATAGTTAAAGAATAGTATATTGTAATTGCATTTGGAGTCTGTACTAAAAGTCCATTAATGAAGAACACAGCCATTGGCAACAAACATTACGTTAGGATGATTATGTTAAGTGTGGCTCACTGGTCTTGTTTAAAGATCTGATGGCAAACAAAACTGTAGTATAGAAGTACCATTTTATCCCAGCATTATTTTGCATCCATGCAAAGTGTTTTAATTTTGTTAAATTAGAGGCCATAAAAAGTTTGTGGCAAACTGAATTGACACCAGAATCTCACCATTTGACAACCTCTGTAAGTTATCATAGTTGTTACAAATTCTGTAGCATATCTAGGGCACTCACATATCTGGAGTATCTGTAGATTCTGTCTTGCAAATATTTCCTGATTTTGTCTACACCGGAACTGTTGAAAGCTCTGTGATAAATTAACAGCAACTTTTGAGAAATTCTATAAAACAGGATTTTATTTAACTAAACAAATGCCATTTTTGACTTGATGGTATTGTTATGTTGGGACACATCATCTCAGCTGAAGCAGTTAAAGCTGATCCAAAAATAATGGAAGCTATTTTATAAGCCCAAAATCATAGAATCTGATTAGTTACATGTTTAAGCCACCTGTAGCCATAATTTAGCATGACATTTATTAATTAAATTAATTATGCAGTTATTTTGGAAGTATTATGCCTGTGGAATACAACAGGAGTCCCTTGGCTCTTGTCTGCAGCAGATAACTGCATTTCAGCTGCAGAAGCATGAATTAGCTAAAAAAAACCCTTATCTTAATAAGGCTTATTATTATCCGAATGCACCAACTTTTCTGGTGACTGATGCCAGTTTTGTAGGATTTGGTATCGTCTTATACAGACTCTGAAAGATGGATCAGTTAAGTCTGTTGTACATGCTTAGTTGTTCACTTTTCTTTCTAGAGTAAAGGTACTTCCAGATTGAATGTATAACTTTGGGGATCATGGGCTACAGAATATTTTAATATCTGTAAAGATATTTAATTGTGCTATTCAAAGATCACAAACTATTCATACAGATGCTTCAACTTCATTAACCACACTTTTGCAATCTTGCATGCAGGGTGCTTGGAACTACCCCCAAGTAGGAGCATAGAATCATACACTTTGGATGTCTTCTAGTCCAACCTAGTCCAACCTCGGCTGGCGACGTCCAGGGGTAGGGTGTTCTCTGTGGGCACTCCTACCCTCTGGAATGAGTTACCCACCTTTTTTAAAATTTGATTTATATGCCGTCCTTCTCCGAAGACTCAGGGCGGCTTACAATGCGTTAAGCAATAGCCTTCATACTTTTGTATATTTATACAAAGTCAGCTTATTGTCCCCACAAACTGGGTCCTCAATTTACCTACCTTAGAAAGGATGGAAGGCTGAGTCAACCTTGAGCCTTGGTGAGATTCGAACCTGCAATAATTGCAGGCAGCTGATGTTAATAACAGGGCTTTAGACCACTGTACTATCCAGAGGACTCCAACCTAGGGCATGTAGCAGAGGTGGGTTTCAGCAGGTTCTGACCAGTTCTGGAGAACAGTAGCAGAAATTCTGAGTAGTTCGGAGAACCGGTAAATACCACCTCTGATTGGCCCCACCCCCATCTATTCTTTGCCTCCTGAGTCCCAGCTGATGGGGAGGAAATGGGGATTTTGCAGTAACCTTCCCCTGCATTGGGGAGGGAATGGAGATTTTACAGTATCTTCCCCTGGAATGGGGTGGGAATGGAGATTTTACAGTATCCTTCCCCTGCCACGCCCACAAAACCATGCCACGCCCACAAAGCCACACCCACAGAACCAGTAGTAAAAAAATTTGAAACCCACCACTAGTAGACCTATGAACATGGGAGATTCTACCACCACACCAGCAATAGATCCAGGAAGATGGATCAACAACAATTCTAACCTGTCTCTACAATCCAATCTTATATATTGACATACCTAGTTATCTTTGAAACTACTAAGATCTCTCAAAGGATCTGTCCTTGGCCTTATGGCAAGATCTGAGTGGAAAAATCTGAGAAATACATTCCCATCATCAGCCAATCAGATTTTAATAATATAAGCCAAGTTCAGGTATTGTTTCTTCACTAGTTCATGGAGTCATGATTCTGACATTTATGAACCATAACCCAGGACCAAAGTGCTCCAAAATTCAGCTGCTCAGATCTAAGTTAGGAATTACTACATCAAACTTCTAACAGTTGCTCCCACTCAAGACAACTGAATTCTCATCCTCCTTATTGAAAGAAAAGGAATGTATGTTACAAAGTCTTGGCAAGTAAATATAGGTATTTTAGCCTTATTAGTAAGTATGATAAGGCAAGGCTTCTTTAATTTCTCTGATCTTTCTAATTGCTTGGGAGCTGAAAACTGAGAGCTCAGCTACCTGAGGATATTGAGAAGAATGCACAGATGTTTCTGCTCTGCAATACAGTATTTTGCATACCATTATTCCCCCTTGCAGGTTCTGAATAAATGGATGTTAAACAAAAATTACTTGTGCTGTTAAAAAAACTCATCCAGTTTAATTAAATTGGCCCTTCAGAAACCCTTGTCACTCTATTATAAATCACTCAGAAATGTATTACTAGATCCCCAAACTCTATGGACAAACTTTACTTGGTCACTTAGCAACTGTCCGAAGTTACAACAGATCCCCCAAAAGGTACTTGTGACCCAGTTCTGACACCAAGCTGCACCACCCATGGTCATATGATTGCATTTCAGGTGCTCAGCAACTGACTCGCATTTATGGCCATTTGCAGCATTCTGGAATCATATCTGGAATCATCCCATGTGACACCTCTCCTGCGTGAGCTGCACTGGCTTCCTGTGGTCTTCCGGGTGCGCTTCAAGGTGTTGGTGACCACCTTTAAAGCGCTCCATGGCCTAGGGCCAGGGTACTTACGAGATCGCCTTCTGCCGCCAATAGCCTCCCACCGGCCAGTACGTTCGCACAGAGAGGGCCTCCTTAGGGTGCCGTCCGCCAGACAATGCCGGCTGGCGACCCCCAGAGGGAGAGCCTTTTCTGTAGCGGCACCCGCCCTGTGGAATGACCTACCCCCAGAGATACGCATGATACCTGACCTCCGGGCTTTCCGACGAGCCCTGAAAACACATTTATTTAATCTAGCCGGCCTGGCTTGACCCTATTGTTCTGGTTTTAAATTATAAATTGGTTTTAACTTGGTTGTTTTAAATTGTGGGCCAAAACTATTTAATTATTTTAAATTGTTTTTTAATTTTGTATGCTCTATTTTATTTTGGCTGTTCACCGCCCTGAGTCCAGCTGGAGAAGGGCGGTATACAAATTAAATAAATAAATAAATAAATAAAATATGAGCACGATTTTCATTTTTGCCAAAACCCAGATTTTTGGCAAAAATGCTCCATAGCGTTTCACTTAACAACTGGTCTTCAAAAGGATTGTGTCTGGGTCCAGGCATGTGATGACCTGCTTTACAAGTCATGATATATGACTGCATTGGGCAGACTCCATTGTAGTCGTAAGTTGAGGTTTAGCTGTAGAATAAGGGAGTATTTCTTGATTGTCGAAGTCCTTTTCCTTTAAGGGACTCTTGAACAAATTTGATGTCCCACCATCTTTTGTTCATGCCATGAAGTCAGTGTCAACTCTAACCAATCCCCATTATATCGTGTTTTTTTTCCAGGATTATTGGTCCCCAGCTTTCAGGTCTTCCTGAAAAATACTATAACTAAGTCATGCTGCTGGTTGTCTTTTTTTCTTTCTTTCTTTCTTCCACCTTTCCCAGCCTCAGAGAGTTCTCAAGAGAATGCAAGAGAACTAGGTAATAAAGAACAGATCCAGGATACAATTTGATTCTGGTCATTCATGGCTCTAATGAAAACAGATTGTTCTGTGTCCTATTTGTTGTCTTAGCTATCTGTGCCAATACTTCCTACCCTGCTTCTTCAAAGTCCAATTTATGTTTCTACAAAGTGTTACAGAGGAACTCATGGCGTTCGTGATTCTGATCTTTGTAGGTATAGACACATTCTGACATCTGAGTATTTTGTCCAAGGCCTTCACAGCTACCTTTTGAAGTGCTAGTCTGTGCCGTTTCTTGATTGTCGCTTCCTAAGGATGCTTATTGTACCATTTTCATGAGTTTGAACTTTATATGTAATCTCTTTTTTCCCGTGAGCCTTGACTTTCATTAGAACTTGCAAATCATTTCCATTTTCACTATCAGAATAGCATAGTGTGGTTTGATGTTTCTTCCACCAGCTTTCAAACCAAACTCACTTTCTTCCAGTCGTTTCCCTGAATATATTCAGCATATAAATGGAATAAAAGAACATGAAGCTAACTCTTTTACTGTCCTGAACTCTTGTTTTGCCATGATCTATCCAGTGCAGCTTCCTGCCCAGTACAGTATAGATTCCGTAGGAGGGCAGTCTCACTTGTTATGTTCTGTGAATTTTAGATAAAATATATATTTTATAAAAGATAAAACTTGACCATGAACTGATCAGTCTTTTCTTCTGTATCAATGATTGGAACATAAATTTTGGATGATCATCGTATTAAAGGATTGTCCATAAAGGCTTATGTGGGAGTTGTCATTACTCATTATACTGCACTGTACCCATGTATTCTTCTTGTAGTATACTTTCTGATCAACATTAAGAAAACCAAGATCATGGCATCCAGCCCTCTCAATTCCTGGCAAATAGATGGGGAAGAAATGGAGGTAGTGACAGATTTTATTTTCTTGGGCTCCAAAATCACTGCAGATGGGGACTGCAGCCAAGAAATTAAAAGACACTTGTTCCTGGGGAGGAAAGCTATGGCAAATCTAGACAGCATACTAAAAAGCAGAGACATCACCTAGCCAACAAAAGTGCCTATAGTCAAGACTATGGTTTTCCCAGTTGCAATGTATGGTTGTGAAAGTTGGACCATAAGGAAGGCTGAGCACCAAAGAATTGAGGCCTTTGAACAATGGTGCTGGAGAAGACTCCTGCGAGTCCCTTGGACTGCAAAGCGATCAAACCGGTCAGTCCTAGAAGAGATCAACCCTGGCTGCTCTTTAGGTCAGATCCTGAAGATGAAACTCAAATACTTTGGCCATCTAATGAGAAGGAAGGACTCAGTGGAGAAGAGCCTAATGCTGGGAAAGATTGAGGGCAAAAGAAGAAAGGGACGACAGAGAATGAGATGGCTGGATGGAGTCACTGAAGCAGTAGGCGTGAGCTTAAATGGACTCCAGAGGATGGTCGAGGATAGGAAGGCCTGGAGGAATGTTGTCCATGGGGTCGCAATGGGTCGGACACAACTTCGCAACTAACAACAACACTACTTTCTGATTATGAAATCAGAACAGTTCCTTTGTTTTTCATGTCCTGAGTAGTAAACAGTATGACTCTCTTGAGTGAAAGGGTCTAATTCTGGTCTATTTGATACTGAAAAAATAAAAAGTGTAGTTGACTGTAGCTATATTATAAACACCATAGTATTCCAAAAGATCAGCTCATCCACAAAAGCATATTGAATGACATCCAAACTGAAGGGTCCATCATTCAGCACTACATCAGCCACTTTATACTGTCTTTGTTATTTCTTGATAAAATACAGGAGTGGGTTATTGTTGCCTTCTGTGCTGCATGACGTGGTGCCCTTTACCATTGTAACTAAAATGATAAGTCTACCTCCTGCATCTTCCTATATCACTGCTACCCAATGTGGGTGCCTGATATACACTGCTGACATTTTTCACTCATCTTTCCAAAGAACACCACCTTCGCCCAAGGTTGAGGCAACACCGCAGGATGAGTGGATTCTACCATCTATATGCAGTTTTAAAAAGTATGTCTAGTGGGTTACAATAATTCGAGTGCAAAATTGTATTCTAAGGCAGAGGTCCCCAACTATGAGTCTGTGGCCTGTTGGCAACCAGGCCGTGCAAATGCAAGAAGCTGCATTTGTGCAAGCGGTGTGAGTGCGTGTGAAACCATCCCCTTGTCCTTCCGGCACTGCTGCTGCTGGTCTCCAGAGCTAGAAAGGTGGGGGACCACTGTTCCAAAGCACTCGTTTTTAAAACAAATAAATAAACAGAGAAAGCAGATCACAAATCAAGAGTCTGCTATTAGTTGATCATCACTGGAAAATCAGATATAATAGATTTTAAATAGTAAAATGTAATACTTTAAAACAAGAGCTAGGAATTTATGCAGCCTTGCTTAGAACACAAGAATACGTATAACGTGTGCAGTAAAATCTCCTGAGTAGCATTCAATTTCCTCTTGGTGCAATACAGAAATGGTATGCCATTGCCTCCTGGAATTCTTTTGCTTCCCACTCTGTCTACATGGGATTTCCTGTTGCTCTTCCCTCCAAGTACAACATGTGAGTGTTTCATGATCAGACAAACTTAGGAACAAAACCTAGCAAAAACAGCATTAACTACAACATCATGAAGCTTTCTCTTAAGGTGGGACAAATTTAACTTCAATCTGCTTTCTTTTGTTTTACAGAAATATGCAATTCAAATTGGGGATACTTCCCTTCATGTTTTAATTATGGAAGAGGTGGTCAGGAGGATACAATAAAATTCCCTCATCGTATTTTACTCAAGAAAAAGAACACAAATGATAGTCAGCTGGTTGGCAAGGAATCTCTTCTCTCCTTCAACACCCCACCCCCAACTTTCCTTAGCAAAAGTCAAGTAAATCTCGTTCTTGATCAATTGTCTAAACCAGAATAGAATAGAATAGAATAGAATAGAATAGTATAGAATAGAATAGAATAGAATAGAATAGAATAGAATAGAATAGAATAGAATAGAATAGAATAGAATAGAATAGAATAGAATA
>WNWU01000013.1:12781226-12860472 GCA_012654045.1 Ptyas mucosa
TAGAATAGAATAGAATAGAATAGAATAGAATAGAATAGAATAGAATAACAGAGTTGGAAGGGACCTTGGAGATCTTCTAGTCCAACCTCCTGCTTAGGCAGGAAACCCTGCATCACTTCAGACAAATAAAAGAGCCTGGTGGCGCAGTAGACTAAAGCACTGCGATTAACATTCAGCTGCCTGCAATTACTGCAAGTTCAAATGCCACCAGGCTCAAGGTTGACTCAGCCTTCCATCCTTTCTAAGGTAGGTAAAATGAGGACCGAGATTGTGGGGGCAATAAGCTGACTTTGTATAAATATACAAAAGTATGAAGGCTATTACTTAACGCATTGTAAGCCACCCTGAGTTTCCGGAGGGCTGCATATAAATCAATTTTTTAAAAAAATCGTTATCCAACATATTCTTATGTTTCTTTGAAACCAGGGGTGTCAAACTCAAGGCCCATGGGCCAGATCTGGCTCAGTTGCAGGAAGCCGTAACAGCCGAAAACGGAGCTGGGGAACCTGTTTTCACTGGCAGAGCACTTGGGCCACCACAGGCATCCCCAACACATCAAGCTGACCATGCCCACCCCAGCCCTGTACGGACAATCACAACCCTGACGCGGCCCTCAATGAAACAGTGTTTGACACCCCTGCTCTAAACCAAGCTACTATGTCTAGCTAATAGTTCAGAAACAGCAAGAAATATCTTTTTAATCAGACAGTGAATTTATGAAGTACCATTTCCAATTCACATGCCAACATAGAGTAATCTGGGTTGCATGGGAATGCAGCCAAGATAAAACATTCCATTTTTTGAAGAAATACTCAAGGCAAGAACCTACTACCCCTCTTTCAGTCTTCTGTATTGTTGCTTCTTTCAATTATATCAATTGTGGCAGTGGTGAAATGTAAAATTTGTTACTACCGGTTCTGTGGGCGGGGCTTGGTGGTAGCGGGGTAATATGACTGAGTGGGCGTGGCCAACTTTTTTTTTTACACTTTTAAAACCATTTTTTCTACAACCTCTTCGGCTGAAGAGGTTGTTAAAAAATGCTTTTAAAGCCTCTGACGATCCCAGCTGACTTGCCTGATCGGCAGAGGCTTTTTTTTCTTTTAAAAACATTTTTTCTATAACTTCTTTGGCCGAAGAGGTTGTAGAAAAATGCTTTTAAAAGCCTCTGATGATCCCAGCTGAGCCGCATGATCATCAGAGGCTTTTTTTTTACTTTTAAAAGCATTTTTTCGGCCAGAGGTTGTAGAAAAAATGCTTTTAAAATAAAAAAAAAGCTCATCTGGGCAATGGGGCAGGGGGGTGGGTGGTGGGCAGGGATTTTTGCTACTGGTTCTCCAAATCATCCGCCTCCATCACTACTGGATCGGGCGATCCAGTCCGAACCGGGAGCATTTCACCCCTGAATTGTGGTCTCCTGACATTGTGATGTGTAACTACTACTACTTTTTTCTCCTCAGGAGAATGTCTTCTCCTCCCACCCACCCTTTTTATTTTTATCTGAAGTAATAACCAAACAAGCAGTAAGATGGCGACTGCTTGTTTTAAAGAAAGTTTGAATTTAGAGGCTGTTTTATTGGCACACACTGTTAGATTATTGCAGGTGAATCCACCCAGACATATTCAATTAAATAAAAAGGTAAAATTACTATTAAAAACCCCTTCCGCTAAGGCAATTGCTATATGAATGTTCCTTCTATCAGAAAAATACATATATAGAATTAGAAATTACCCCATACAAAAATGCATGGTTTACTCCAGGGGTGAAATGTAAAATGTGTTACTACCGGTTCTGTGGCCGTGGCTTGGTGAGGGGGGTGGTAATGTGACTGGGTGGGCGTGGCCAACTTTTTAAAAAAAATCTTTTCAAAGCATTTTTTCTAATGCTTTGAAAAGCCTTTGGTGATCAGGCAACTCAGCTGGGATTGTCAGAGAGACTTTTTTAAAAATGCGTTGAAAAGCCTCTCTGCCGATTAGGCAACTCAACCAAGAGGTTGCAGAAAAAAATGCTTTGAAAAGCCTCTGAGGATCCCAGCTGAGCCATGCGATCATCAGAGGCTTTTTTCAATTTACTTTTAAAAGCATTTTTTCGTTGGAAGAGGTTGTAGAAAAAATGCTTTTAAAAGTAAAAAAAAAAGCCTCTGATGATCATGCGACTCAGCTGAGCATGGGGGGGGGGCCAGGGATTTTTGCTACCAGTTCTCGGAACCACCCGCCACCGTTACTGGATCGGGCGATCCGGTCCGAACCGGAAGCATTTCACCCCTGGTTTACTCCTTGTGTACTTAATAGAAAAGGGAGGGATTAAACAAGTGTATATGTAATAAAATAATTATGATATAGAATCATTTGGTACTTTATATATACACAGCCTACTGCTTCTATATCCAGGTGAATTCTGCTTTAATTCCCATCTGAATTTCAACTGGGCTATTTGCTTCCAGTCCTTGCTCTGAAATAGGAAGTAATGAGAGCTGCTGCAGAAGCTAACGGATGAATGTACATAGACTCTAATAAGTAGGCCAGGCAAGACCAGGAAGAGCATTATAAGACAGTGTAGGAATGGTTGTGCTTCTAATAAAGAGAGTTCATACACTTTTTTTTTTGATAATTTGCAAATACGGACAGAGCTTTGCCATCTATCTCTCTCCCAATCTTTATCAGGATATTTACTCATCAATAACTTAAAAAGACTACAATTAACTTCTTCTACTTCCATTGACCAGGGATAGGTACCTAGACTATATATTATATTCCAGCAGCCCTCAATCAACATGCCTGATAATGAAGAATGCTAGGAATAATAGCCTAACAACATCTGGACAGTTTCCCCATGGTGGCTGATGTAATTGATTTTTTCCCCCTAAATGGGCATTAATTTATTATATCACCTGCAGCAAAATCCACGGAATATATTATACGGATATATCCGCTCATACAAGAATCTCTAATCTTCCTGTCGCCTGCTAATTTGGCTTTGGAGAGTCACCTAGAACTCTTGAGCAAATTTTAAGGAAATGAAAAATCTGCATGGAAATGTGAACTTTTCCATTTCTGATTCATCGATGGGGAATCTTATCGAAGAGCAATCAGCGTTATCCTCCTCAAATATGATGCTTCATCTTCTAATGCAGTTGTTAAGGCTATATTATAAAGTATACACAGGGTTCACAGAATTCTCATTAGCAAGTTTCTGACCCAGTCAACAGTCCCAACTATAGTGCATGGAATACATAGGATTTGTCAATGCTCATTGACAAGGATTTGCAGTCTCTTAAGGCTCTCTGAAAATGTGTTCTCATTTTTTAAAGTGCAGACAGCCAACTTGACACGGAACTATTGGAAAAATTTATATTTTGGAAGAACTCACTACAGAAGGTGACAGAATTCCAAAATCAAGTTACATGAAAATATACATTGCAATTTCTCTTTATACATTAAGTGAGGAAAATCTGTATGGGATCAGAATGCAAAAAAGAGGAAAAAGAAGAGGTAAGAGAGGGGAGAGTATATGATAGCAAAACCAGAACTCACTTGAAGCCTATAGCTCTGCATGCTTTTATTTATCCAACTTCAAATCAGGCAAGAAATAAAAAAAAGTGGTTCAACCTATATTGGGCTAACTTACATAGCTGACCACTTTCAAAGCAAATGCTCTCAGCCCTTTTGGGAACAACTAGTAGGCTCAAGCGTAATTCATGGCTGTAAATCTTATTGCTGCATCCAAGCCAAAAGATGAGCACAACTAGGTTAAAAACATATGGGGAATAAATGCATCACCTGATGACAATGCTCAAGTCATCATCAGAATCAAATGACAGATCTCAATGTTTTATTAATGTACTCCCAAAAAATGTTGAGGGGAAGGAAGTTACAAAGGTATTAAATTTTTATTAAAGTGAGATTTTTAATGAAGCTTTAATGGCTGAAAAGAAAAATTAAAATGGAATTTTTTTTAATCCTAATTTGTTTTAGTCCAACATGCTTCATGAGAAAATTTGAGAAAAGGCTCATAAGAAAAGAACCCCATGAATTGGAGTGGAGAAAAAAAGAACCTGCTAAAAATCTTTAGAATTTACACGATTCTTATTCTAACTACAAGACAGCATTATTTGGTACAATGTGTATTTGTGGATGTACATGAACAGTATATATATTATCCGGATCATGTTGTGCTATGTACACATCTTTACAATTCTTCCTGAAGGTTAAAGCAGTTCCATTAGTTTTCAAAATGCACAAATCTTTGTTGGCACTTGTTAGACTCCTTGTCAGCATTAATAACTGCCATGTTTTATTGCAGCCCAGTTCCTGCCAGTGTCTGCCAACTTGGTATAAACAGAAGTCCAGCAATAGGTGGGTAGAGTGCAGGAAAAACAGTGCCATATTCCTCAATTGGAAACCTACAGACAAAAGAAGAGAGAACCATCAGCCGCTGTACCTAGATTTCATATGAATCTTCATAGATCTTCCAACATATATTAATATGAGAATCCCCAGAGTATTTTTATTAGACAGTTAACTTCCATGATCAGCAACTGAACTACTGTTCAGAGTTCTAATTCATTTACCTCTAGGCTGCTCTAATGCACTAAGCACCCTTTACAGTTAAATATTTAGGGCATGTGCAATTTTAACTACTAATTTGTAAAATTATAGTGTTGCACTGCCATAAATGCCCATTGGCTAGCTCAATTTAAAACACCCAATTAAAAGCACTTTTACTGACTTGACCATTCATGCAATAAAGCTGAAATATTGCACTAGTGAAACCTATCAATGCCCAAATTGCGCAGGAAAAGGTGTTAAATATAAGACTATATTGGCTAAGTGAAAAGCCATATATTTAAACCAGTGATGGTGAACCGATGACATGCTGCAATATTTTGGATGATAAACCAACATTCACCAACACACAATTATTCTTGAAAGCACATCTTGTTCTTACGCAGTTTTTGGGAGCTATGGAGGCCATGTGAGAATGGAATGAACTCTCTGGACCCGCCACCATTCCTGTGAGAACGGGGTGTTCACCATTTTTGAACAGGGTGTGCTTTCGTGTGGTTTTTTGAGGCTGTGTGACCTGCAGCAGCCTCAGGTAGGCCATAGGGGCCAGTCAGCAGAAAGAGAACACCACCTCAAGATAAGTGACGTGCAGCAGATCCTGGGAAGCGCTGGGCTATCAGGCAATTGTGCCATTCCCCAAGACTTGCACATCTTGGGCAACAGTGCAAGGCAGCCTTTCTGAGTGGTAGTGATGATGCTAGGGCTGAAGTTGAGGTCTGGGCTTCTACTTCAGGCCCAGCCTTAGCACTGCCATTTAGAGTGGCATAGATCAGATGGAGAGAAGAGAATTGTTCCTCTTTCGTTTGGGAGGTGTGTGTGTATCTGTGACATAACAACAGAGTCAAGTTAGGCGTTTTCTGAATATTTGGTAAGCCGAGCCCAAAATTTTGCCATGGTTTAAACTGTTCTCTCACATATATTACAAGATATTAAAAGTCCCATAATCTGTACCATATGGAGAATCTTAAACCAATTCAATTACTGAGGTAATCTTGCAGAACTACCTTAAAGTAGAGCAGGGAAGTTTATCCATCAGTTTGAGAGACTCATATGCCAAAACAAAAAACTAAAGAACCAACCCATGGGAAGAACAACTTGTTCTTATACTTTCAGTACTTTGAGGTAGTCCAGACAAGAAGCACAAACCATGAGAAGTAACATTACCTTTATTGTAAGGTTACAGTAACAGAATCTTGTAAGTCTGAAAGAATTTCTCCCCTTCTTTTACTTTCCAGAAAAGTAAAGTGTCCCTTCTGAGATGTTTCCCATGCTCCTTTTCCTTCTGTGGGCTGAGACACTTTTTACAGTGTCTAGGCTGTACCTCTTCATCCTATCTCCCAAGGTCATTCCCAAATACCATTAATACATATATATGTAAAACTAAATTTGTACATTTAGTTTTCAGGGTTAAGTGCCAATATCTTGATTAAAAAAAAAATCAGCTGCAAGATTAGTATTAGCACTTATAACTTTTGCTATGAAGACACTCATAAAGAAATGTAACCTATTCTCTGAGAATTAGATAAAGCAAATGAGCTTCTACAACACTGGAGATATATTAGACAAAAATGTTTCTACGGAAAAGTTAACACTCTAAATATTATAATTTTGTATAAGTACTGTTATAATCAGCTCTTATATGGAATAACAATGGGATCCAATCCATTAGATTGGCTAGTTTCACATCTACTTAAGTTCTGAAAACACCAACGCTCTTATTCCATTCCTGAACGTTCCAATACCACTACTTTTCTCTCAAATACGACATGAAATCAAAATTTGACTATCCTCAAACGTTTAATATACATTTTTTGTAGTTTGGATTTTCTTTAATTAAAAAGAAAAATACTCAAAACCCATGGCCTCAAAGAGCTTTTATAGAAGAGTGATTTAGAATAGGCTGTAACATGAAGTCTAACGTATCTATTTTAACTGGGGTTCCTAGACCAAAGCAACCTAAACATATATATATATATATATATAACATAGTAACAAGTAGTATGTGGGTAGAAAATCAAGCCCTTTACAGAAGAGGCAGAAAACCTTTAGTAAGATAAAGATCCATCCAAAGTTATGAAGCCCAAGAGACTCACTACTTCAAATTATTTCCACTTCAAATGAAAGGCAAGAAGAAGAAAAAAAAACTTTCTGAGAACAGTTTCAAAATGTTCAGAGTGACCTTAAGCTATAGATTTTGATAAGTCTCTTGTTTCCTATGCTTAGCTACCCAGTGAAGTACTGGTCCTCATGGGCTAGAGGTTTCCCACATAAGCATGAGATCATCTTATCATATTGTCTGGGGAACACTCAGCATATAAGATGCACTCCCCCCCCCCCAAAAAAAAGTGGGTGGAAATGTTGGTGCGTGTTACAGACAGAATACGGCCCTGTTTTTGGCCTCCCAAACCCTCCCCCCAAATGCATCCCGTTTTCAACAAAAATGGGATGCACAGAGGGTTTGGGAGGCCTTCAAAGTGCTCTGGGGAACCAGGGAGGGCAAAAACGGGACACGTAGGGGTTTTGGGAGGCCAAAAATGGGATGCACAGAGGGTTTGAGAGACCTGCAGAGTGCTCCTGGGGGCTGGGGAGCGCAAAAACCGGATGCATGGAGGCCAAAAACTATTTTTTTCTTGTTTTGCTCTTCAAAATCTAGGTGTGTCTTATACTCTGGTGCGTATAGTCTGAAAAATACGGCATCTTGCAGTATTTCCTGTTAAAACTGGAATTCTGTTAGTTAAATTACTTACCCTGAAAAAAGTGAAGCTACTAACTGAATTAAGTGTCACTCAAAAGCAGTTTCTTGGCTTTTTCTTACACAGCGGGCAACTTTTCTTTTGAATTCTCCATTTCTATCTTCCCTCCATTCTTTCTGTAAATTAAAATACAGATTTTGAAAGCTGTTTAAAACATGCAGTGTCTCTCCAACCCCCTGGGAAAAATACCCATTATTTTCTTGTATTGTTTAAGAGAAAAAAAGTAGCATGTGCTGTTTCAACTAATGTATTCAATGAATTAAGCATACATTTATAAATTGTAGCTTGTTGAGTAACTTCATAGTAAGTATAATTTGCTATTCCATCCTGAACAAATCAAACAAAAACAAAACCATTGATATAGTTAAATAGCAGTTAAAACTATAAAAAAATCTATAAAAACAAGAGGTGGGGAGAGAGCATTTCAAATTTGCATACAATACAGCCATTTCACAAGGTCCATGCTTCCATGGGATCCACAGATCTAACAGCAGAAGCAATTTTTAAGGGCCTTTTAGAAGGCTAATAGAGTTGGGGGCCAATCTCACTTCAGGAGGAATAATATTCTATAGGATGGGTACCAAGGCAGAAAAGGCTCTCTTCTCAGGCCCCACCAAACAATGCTCTTTGGCCAACAGGACCCACAACATGCCTCTCCTGCAGGACATGACTGAACGGATAGATGTAAACAGGGAGAGGTGGTCCCTCAGAGAACCTGGCACCAAACAATATGGGTCCTTAAAAGGTCAAAATATTTAAAAGATCCCCTGGAACCCATCAAGTGGTTTGCTGCCACCCAAAGTCAGAAGATTAACTATTAAACACACTTTTTTTTAGTTCAAGCCCTGTTTCTCTTAAGAAAATATTTATTACAGAAGAAATCTGTTAGTCAAGGACTCAAACTAATTCCTAATTTCTTTTAGCAATGGTAGGAACATTTTTATTTACAAGAGTCATACCGCTGCATCAACGTTAGCAGGAGAATCGCCGTTGGGATCTGCCAGCATAGAAATTACACTAATCATTATGGTTTCCACTGTATGAATGGGAAGCCAGCGCTCTTCAGGTTTCTCATAGCCATACTTGTCTTCACCAGGTTCATGAAGGATAGAAATACAGACATCACCATTTTTGTCAACTGCAAAGAAAGAAGGGAAAGATCATTCAGAGGCATAGTGTAGCAGCAAAGGTATTTCAGGTAACTGCAAAGATCAGCAATGTGTCAATTCTCAGTCATGATCTTCAATCCATCATGTTAATATTATGGAGTGTCACAGAGTGACACAGGTTTTTTTTAATTGGAGGTATATTGTTTTGCAAGGGTGGCAACTGACAGAAAAACATGACAGTGAAGGCCTTTGCGCTTTTTATGGTGATGTTATTTACAGCAGGCATTATACAATAGTATATACAACACAATACCCGATGTCATGTTTCTTCTCAAGTCTTCCTCCAAGAGACTTTCCCCCTCTATCTCTTTTGCCTCCTCCCCCTTTCTCTCCCTCTTTATCTCTCATGTATGGGTTTGACAAGAGAGAGGGATAAAATTTGTTATAACATGCTCAGGTGGTATTACCCAGGGGTGAAATCTAAAATTTGTTACTACCGGTTCTGTGGGTGTGGTTTTGGGTGGTGGTGGTGGTGGTAATGTGACTGGGTGGGAGTGGCCTTTTTTTTTTTTTACTTTTAAAACCATTTTTACATGTAAAACCATGTAAAAAATGCTTTCAAAAGGCTCTGACGATCCCAGCTGAGTTGCCTGATCGGCAGGCAACTCAGCTGGGATCGTCAGAGCTTGGATCACCAGAGCCATGTAAAAGAAAACAAGTTTTTTTCTTTTAAATGGCTCTGGCGATCCAAGCTGAGTTGCCTGCTAATCAGCTGGGATCGTCAGAGCTTGGATCATCAGAGCCATTTAAAAGGAAAAAATAGGCTCTGATGATCGCGCGGCTCAGCTGGGCAGGGGAAGGGATTTTTGCTACTGGTTCTCTGAACTGCCTGCCGCCATCGCTACCTACTCACCCGAGCCAGTCTGAACCGGGAGCATTTCACCCCTGGTATTACCTGTACCTGGAGATGGGTATCTCCCCCCCCCCCCCAAGCTCTAGTCCTCAAATGTTTATATATCAGGCAGGAACAATGGATCTGCTGGCCCTTACCACAGCTAGATCAGCTCAGCAGCCACCAAAACCCATATGCCCATGGAGTAAGTTATTATAATACTGTAATACAATTTGTAAGGTCACAAGTCTTAACTTCAACAGATTGCGTACAGTGTAATACAGTAAAACAATGTACTGGACTTGACATTTCAAAAATTCATTTTAAATTTCTACAAAATACCCTTTTCTCTAGCACCACAATGACAGCACTAAGATGGATTTCATAATTTTCAAGGAATCATTCTAGGGGAATTGTGGACATTAAGGAGAAAACAGTGTAGAAAATTTCTTTTACAGTCTTCATTTCTGGAAAACATATCTGGTCCATCCTGATTTCAATGACGAGATTCTTCTGGACCAAATATGACATTCCTTTCTAGTAATTTCCCACAGTGATTCTTAATGTAGTTCACATTCGTTCCACATATAAAACAGAAAACAACATTTTATAAGACATAATATCTTACCATTTGGATGCCATATTTCTGTGATAAATTTCATTTTTGGCGGCCTGAGAGGATAGTCTTTTGGGAAAGTAAGATGAGCCTTGAAGACACCGCCTTCACTAAAGAAATTAAGAATATTTTCAGTAATCGATTTTTTAAAATGGCAAAGCCTCAAATTATTTGTTGGCTTGAAAACAGTCGCTATGCCATCCAAAAGATTGATTATTGATTAAATATATGTTTTTAATCCTTTAAATTGCTTCCTATACATTCAACACTGATTTTAAATGGGATTTATATCAAAGTATAAATGTTAGAAGATTCTGATCTTTAATCCACTATACTCAAACCAAATCTATCTAGCATTTCTTATTAACAGTATGTATCACCAAAATGATATGTACAAAGAACGAGACTCTTGCATATCATAAAAACATATACTACATAGTTTAAATTGTTCACTTCCTTTTTTGCTTTCCATCTCATTATCTTGGCAAAGACATAAACCAAACTGCTAGTCTAACCAACGAATAAGGAACCACAGCTAACATGAATATTAAAAACCCATGAAAAATATCAATGGCCCAATAGTCCACCAACAAATTAAAAACAGTAGGTTGTTTAACCCACAACTTTGGGCAGTCATTGCTGAATTTGCATATGAGTTTTTGAGCATGTGCAGAAACTCATTTAGTATGATATAAAGCAGACTTCCACAACCTAAGCATCAAAATTCAATTACCAAAATTCTTAGCAATGGACATATTCGCTCAGAATTGGGTGTGTGTATGAAATTTAAACAACTGAAGGGCACTCAAGTTGGGGAAAACCATTCTACAACCAAAATGTTTGCTATTAAAAAAAAATCATACCCTCCCCCACAATGTTTCTGTTAAGGGAGCATCTCTCCACACTTAAAGGAATGGAAAATAGTAGTTTGTGTGAATGCCCAGATGAACATTTGAAGAATGAAAATCACGAGCAGTTTGTCATTCTTCTTCATGGTCATTAAGTATCACACAAGGGTGAACAGGAAGCCCATTTACTGTAAGAAAGGAAATCCTATACAGTGAGTGGAATGAAAATGCCTCCCTTAAAATCATATGAGCTTTGGCTTAAATCTAGGCAGCTGTTACACACATATGGTGAAGGCTGCAATCAGGCAGACAGACAACAGAGGCCAGAGAAAAACACCCATTTAAAAAAAAAACCAGATACCATCATGGTCCAGGTTGACTGGTAGCTCACTCAAGGGGGAAGTACTAACAAATGTGTGTACTATATCTCAGTATAAATGATAACATCACAAATAAATCTCTAGACACGGACTGAAGAGCTACAGTATAGATCACAAATAAGCATTGTGTCTTTTAAAAGACAGCTGTGTGCTAATGTAGAACATTAAACAAACCCACATAATTAAAGAATTAAACAAGCTTATACATCAACTACCTGCCTGGATAAAAATATTTTGACTGTCAGGAAGAATACAGGAAAAGAAGCAGGTAGACTTTCTTTCTTGATGGGGATATTCTAACCTTTGGAATCAGGTTCAGAAAAGGTTCTCTTGTCACTTTCCCATCAAATGTATTTCCAAAAGTATTGGGCTCAGAACAGGTCTACACGGTTCTTAAAACCGAGACAACCATGTACGGAAAAATACTCTTGAGACCTTTTTGCCTTCTATCTAAATTCCCAGAGCTGTAGCTTAGTACAAGTAGAGGAATTACCTTCCGGAGATCTCTACTTCTACCAAACGTTTTCTTACAGTGATATAATGAAATCCAGATATGGCCCCAAACAAAGGAAAGGTAAATAAAGATGTGCACGTTAAGTCTAAACTTGTGGATAAGGATTAAAAGCAAGACTTAAATATTTGAAGAACATTTCCAGTGTAGCCTACAGCAATACAGATTAAATAAACGAAAAGCTTCCCTGCACTTGGAATAAAAAAATTAGTGGGGTTTCTATGGTGCAGTCTAGGAAACATTTGATGCATAAAAGATGTTGTAGGGCCACCTGCATTTGTACTCTCGTCATCTGTTAAATGAAACTACAAACTTACTGGCAGAGTGCCTAAGAGAGCATTTGGTATGTAGGGGGGTATTAAATGAATAAGCACTATGACAAATGCCTGAACTTGTTCTTGTCAAGTGGGTAATTTTAACAAGACATGCACTTTCAGAAAGTGATATTATCATTATCAGACATTTTCCCATCAGATTCTATCATCTGTACTCCTGTTATTTATCACAATTAATATGTAATCATACAGGCAAAAGATTGAGCTGTCATTTCCTGTTTTGGAAACAGTCATAAAATGAATAATCTTTGTTACTGAAACCACATTTAGACATCCAGATCTTAACTTCTGAAGCCTAGGATGGCGCCAAGAGCATGCTAAATATGTTAAATGATGAAAATCAGAAAAGGAAAAAAACAAACACATACAAAACCCTAGGTTGGCAAAGGTTCATTTTGGCTGCTATCCTGCTTATATGAATATTTGCATTATCTTTATGTATCACTTTACTTTTATGTAATTCAGACTCAGGTTCTGCTCAACATTTAAGCTGCTGAACCATTATTAATTTATAGTTAAGGTGTCCAGTGAAATTATGAGCAGAGTTTCTGTGAATAGATTTTTTTTAAAAAATGGTATTCTTGTATTTATGCCTTACACTATAGTGTAACAGATAACAGATGCTGTGAAAACTGAGCAGAGAGCCTTTGGAATTTACTTAAAAGTATGGCTTGTGTTTAATGGGATTTGCTCCTTAACATTTTTTAAAATTAATTTTAAAGTGCATGGTTTAGCTTAAGAGATTGGGTGCGTTGTCTTTATCTGAAAGCCTGTTCTGCGATGCAATGGGGTCAGCAGTCAGGAATGGGTTAACCTCGTCATCTCAGTCCCGGACAGAGTCTGCAATTTGAGAAGCTCCTCCTCTTCCTCATGCTTCCCAGATTTCCGACGAAGGAGACTCTGCAGACTGGAGAGCTGAGCTGACAAAGGAACGTTAATAGCCAACCCTCCCCCATAGCAAGGACCGGGAGAACCAGGGAGGGGCTGACTGCTGGCCCCACTGCATCGCAGAACGGGTGTTCAGGTAAGACAACGCCCATTCTACTACAGTGTGGGGCCAGCAGTCAGGAATGGGACATGCCAAAGCAGACCTCCTATAGGGTGGGAGACACCCGGTCAGGCGTAGCAGGGCCCCCCCCGTATGGACCTGTTGTAAAACCCTGCGGCCAAAGGCCGCCTCCGCCGATGCATAGGCATCCAATTTATAGTGGCAGATAAACCGGGAAGGTGATGACCAGACAGCCGCCCTGCAAATATCCTCCAAGGAGGCCTGCGTGGACCAGGCCGCTGACGTGGAAGCGCTGCGAGTCGAGTGAGCAGTGATACGGCGTGGAACTGGCAAGGACTGAACCTTGTAGGCCGTGTCAATAGTTGCCCGTAGCCAGCGACCAATGGTAGAGGATGTTACCTTGTGACCCAAGGTCGCAGGTTGGAAGGACATGAAGAGACTCTCCGAACGGCGAACTGAGGCAGTTCGCTTAAGGTAAATGCGGAGAGCTCTATGGAGATCCAAGGTATGCCAGATACATTCTAAATGGTGGGTTGGATTGGGACAAAAATTGGGGAGGACCAATTCCTGAGACCTATGAAAGAGGGTATTGACCTTCAGAAGAAACGAAGGATCCAATTGCAGGACCACCCGGTCAGCATGAAAAATACATAAGTCGGACCTGGTAGAGAGGGCAGCCAGCTCAGAGACCCGTTGGGCCGAGGTGATGGTGACCAAAAAGGCCACCTTGTAGGTAAGATAACATAGACCCACCTCCTGCAGGGGCTCAAAGGGGCCCCGAGTTAGTGCCCTGAGAACTTTGGGTAGATCCCAAGTAGGGTATCTGTGCAGGGTCGGAGGGCTGAGGTTAGTGGCCCCCTTGAGAAATTGTCTAATGAGTGGAATTCTATAGAGAGGCTCCAGGGACCCACATGACAAAATGAAAGAGAGGGCAGCTACCTGTCTCCGCAGTGTGTTGGGCGACAAACCTGACATCAGGCCAGTCTGCAGGAATTCCAGGACCTGCTCTGTTGAAGTGTCTGTGGGGACCAGGTTCCGCTGGATGCACCAGCTGCAGAAGGAGGACTAGGTCGAGTCGTAAATGCGGTTAGTGGAGACCCTTCTCGAAGCCTGCAAGGTGGCTATGACCCCAGAGGAAAGATTGCGGTTCCTTAAGATCTGCCACTCAACCACCATGTGGTCAGCTTGAGCCATTCGACATCTGGATGGAGCAGAGACCCCTGTCTGACAGTCCATCGGTCCCGGGGAAGCCGCCAGGGAGGGGCCACCGACAGGGCCATCAGGTCCGCAAACCAGGGTCGACAACGCCAATGGGGAGCGATCAAGATCAGCTTGGCCTTCTCTTCCAGCAACTTTCAGATGACCTTGGAGATAATCGCCAGAGGCAGAAAGGCATAAAGCAGGCCCGGGGGCCAAGGGCTCCTCAGAGCATCCACGCCCTCCATGCTCGGCGTCGGGAAGCGATAGAAGAATCTGCTGGTCTGGGAGTTGGTGCCAGAGGCGAAGAGATTGACCGCCGGAACGCCGAACCGAAGGGTGATGTCGTTGAAGATGAAGGGGCGGAGTTGCCACTCTCCCTGATCCACCGTGGTTCTGCTGAGAAGATCCGCCTGCGAGTTTGCTGTCCCAGAGATGTAGGATGCCCGAATGGATCCCAGATGTCTCTCTGCCCAGAGACCTAGGCGTTCGGCTTCCCTCATCAGGCGGCGGGAGTGAGTCCCCCCCCAGGTGGCTACGTGAGCCTTTGCGGCCACGTTGTCTGTCATGACTAGGACATGACGATCCTACCGGTGGTCTGGAAAGCCCTCAACACTAGGTGAATGGCCCGGAGCCCCAGCCAGTTTATGCCATTGGTCAAGTTGGCTGGAGACCACCGCCCCTGAGCGAAGTTCGTGCCCAGGTGGGCACCCCAGTCGTAAAGGCTGGCATCTGTCGTGAGGACCAGGCAGATAGGGTCACTGAAACTCCGACCCTTGAGTAGAGCTGGGGCGGACCACCGGCGGAGGGAAAGGCAGACTTTGAGGGGAACTGAATCTGTTTGGTGGAGGAGCTCCTGTGAGCTCGTTGATACAGAAGAAGGACCCACTGCAGGGTCCTGCAGTGGAGTCGTGCCCATGGTATAATGCCGATGCACGACACCATCTTTCCCAGAAGTTGTGAAAGCAGTCAGATCGGAACAGGCCGTCCCGACGCTACCTTCCTGACCAGTGACCGCAAGCTGGTCAGACGTTCCTGGGAAAGATAGACCTTGCCCTGGATTGTATCTATCACCGCCCCGAGGTGCTGAATGTGGGTCGTCGGAACCAGGTGGCTCTTGGCCATGTTGATGGAAAACCAATGGGTGTGCAGGACCTGAATGGTGGTCTCCAGGTCCTGCAGCGCTAGTCACTCCGAACTGGACTGGATCAGGAGATCGTCCAGATAGAACTGAATCCTGACCAGCAGAATCTGGAGGTGGCCCGCCAGCACCACCATCAATTTGAAAAACACTCGGGGAGCCAAGGAGAGACCGAAAGGAAGACCCCAGTATTGGTAGTGACGAGCTGCATAGCAGAAACGGAGGAATTTGTGATAGGCCGAATGAATGGGAATGTGGAGATAGGCCTCAGTCAGATCGATCGACATGAGGACATCCCTGTCCCTGATGGTTTCTAATACTGTTTGCAGGAACTGCATTTTGAAGCATCAATAAACAATTCGACGGTTCAACGACTTGAGATTGAGGATAGCTCTCCATCCCCCCCCAAGGATTTCTGAATGACGAACAGGTGTGAATAAAAGCCTTGTCCCAGTTGCTCCGGTGGAACCGGTTCTACAGCCTGGATTTGCAGAAGGTGATTGATTGCTGATTCCACCAGGAGCCGCTGTGACTAATCCCAAGAAAGCGGGCATCGGCGAAATCATGTCGGAGGGGTGAAGAAGAACTTTAGGGAGAGGCCCGACTGGACCGTCTCCCTGACCCAGACATCCAAGGAGGACCCTTCCCTTTGGCTGATGAAAAGCGTCAGGCGGCCTCCGATGGGCGGGTTGTACAAGCTGTCAACGGGACCTGTGAAAGGGCCATCCCCGTCCCCCCCGAAAGGGTCTGCGGTTCTGGTCTCTCTGACTGAACCCACCCAGTCTGTCCTGAGATCTATCCTGGCGTGGGGGAAAATACCTCTGAGAATTGGAGCTGAGCCCCTGAAGGGATGAAAGGAAGAGGATGGGCGGGAATCCCTCCTCCTGGACAGCAAGGGGAGGATCTTACGTTTGTCCTTGGATTCTATGAAAAGAGGCTCTAGGCGGGCTCCGAAGAGCCTGTCCCCCAAGTATTGGGAGGACGCCAGCCGCCATTTATTTTTGGCATCCGCTTGCCATTGGCGAAGCCAAAGAAGACAGCGGGAAGTAATATTAGAGCCAATAGCCTTGGCGGCAAACCTGGAGGCGTTCAAAGTGGCGTCCGCTGAATACTCTAGGGCGGCCATGATTTTTTTCACATCCTGGTGGGCCCTGGTATCTGACACCGGCAAACGGTCCTGCAGTTGCTTGATCCACATATGAGTGTGGCCCTGTTAAAGAAAGAGGCGGCTGATGAAGCCTTAATGGCCCAGGCCGCCTGCCTGATGTGCTTTGGTCAGAGAGTGTTCTAACCTCTTGTCCTCGGGACGAAGCCCTTCGTCAAGGGGCCCCGTGAGAACAGCTGGAGATGTGAAAGCGACCAAAGGTGGATCCACCACAGGGACCTGCAAAATAGAGGAAATGTCAGAAGCCATATTATACAGCCGCCTATCCAGAGCATTTGGATTAGGCCCGGAAAATGGGCTTGACCAATGTCGCATGACCACATCCTTGAACATTTTTGGGCCAGGGATTTCCTCCACCTCGAATGCAGGTTCCTCAAACAGGGAAACTGATGGACCAGCAATGTCGCCAGACGGCCCTGACTTGGGCTGAGTAAGGCCTAGTCCAGTGGTGAGCTTGGCCTTGTGAAGGAGGGACCGGAAGACCTGAGATTTGAATAAAGCAACAAATGATGACTGATCTGGGGCTAGATCTTCATCATCCGACAAACCTGGTTCCCCAAAGTCCTCTCCTGCTGTAGAATCCTGGTTAGAAGAAGCCCTAGCATAGTCCTGGACCTGGTTGTGGTCTAGATCCACTGAACCTTGAGAAAGTTGAAGGGCCCCCTGTGCACTAGAGTGTTCTGTCACCCATGAGCTGGTTCTGCGCTGCATCTCAGCAGCAATGCCCTGCTAGACGGCTTCTTGGATGAGAGTCGCTAAGTCAGGGGCGGAAGAGGAATGCCCCCCAGCGGCCTGCAGGGGAGCCCCTCCCATTGAAGGGGAGCCTCTTAAGGAAGCTTCAGAACCACAGGGTCCTGAGACATGACCTGGTCAGCTTGGGCAGGCTGTATGGATTGATCCCCCTGGACAGGGAGGGCTACCTGAGAGGGTAGGCCGGGGGAAGCCTGAATAGGGTCAAATAGCCTGGCGCTGTCCTCTGCCTGTCCTGGTCAAGAAGATGTAGGATCCCCATCTGGAGTAACAGGGCTAAGAGGGGCCCCCTGGTCCCCCAAAGGCGATGGAGCTGAAGGAGGGATCCCAGGAGGGGAGTGAAACCCCCTCATGGAGGCCTCCTTTATGGCCTTTTCAATGACTTTCTCCAGGGCTTTATGCCGCTTAAGCTCTTCCTTCTCCTTGGCTCTGGAGGCCTGTGAAGACCTGGAAGCCCTACTCCTTTTGGAAGGCCCAGGCTCCCCTGCTGCAAGGCCTGAAGAGCCTCTCTTAAGAGTGCCAGTCAGTAGAGGTGGAGGCCATCTTGAAATTTGTAGGCCTCTAAAACACACGAGGGTGAATCAAAATGGTGGCCGGCCAGGAATGGTATTGAAGGCCGATACAAAATGGCAGCCGGGAAGACAAATGCCGCTATGGAAGGCCAATACAAAATGGCGGACCGCCAGGCCTCCCCAGAAACCGCTGCCAAAAGTATGCGAGGGAAGCTGCTGCCACCCCATGAGTCCTAGCCGAGGGAAACGGAACGTCCTTACCGACTTCTGGGGTAGTTTCCAAGGCTCTGCGGGCAGATGGCAATGCAGCAAATCAGATGGTGGCAATTTAACTCCAAGGAGAGCCGCCCCGTAACTCCGGCATAAAGGCAGAGCCCAGGGACGCCAATCCAAGACTCTGCCGGCTGGCAGAGTCGCCGCTAGGAAAGCGGCCTTCAGCGGACTCCAGCCGAGGCCATTCGCGCTGGAAGGCAGGACCTCAACTGGAAGCCAGGAGGTACCTGCTGACACCGCCAAGGCAGTCCTCAGCGGTATCGGGCGTGAGCCCTTCTCGCTGGAAAGAGGGGCTCAACCAGATCCCTGGGAGCCCTCCAGAAGTTGTTGACTGGAAGAGAAAAATTCCACCAATTTATGTGGAAGCCGAAAAGCACTAGCAAGCAGTCAGAAATGGTCAGCTCAGCAAAGTCTGTCCTTACAGATCAACTGAGTCTGAAGTCTGGGAAGCATGAGGAAGAGGAGGAGCTTCTCAAATTGCAGACTCAGTCCGGGACAGATGACAAAGTTAACCCATTCCTGACTGCTGGCCCCACGCTGTAGTAGAATTGTTTTATAGCTTGATCTTTGTGCAACATCTTCATCTATCTGTCTCTGTGTTTGATCTTTTACTCCTTTCAAATCTTTTAGGGGACTGGTGTTCCTACACTTTTTCTCATAATTAGTATTCACAGATCCTACAATCGATTATTTAATTACCGGGGAGGGAGGGGAACATGATGAAGGGTTTATTTAGGAGTATATGTATATCAGGTGCAGAGAACAGCATTTATATCCAGAACAATACTATTAGTAATTATATAACCTTCACTAAACAGAAAAGGTGGACAGGAGTTATATGAACCATTTTTGAAGTATTTTTATTCTGTAGAAATATATTCTTAAACACCCTTATTTATGTAAATAATAAGGTAATTTTGTATATTAAGCATCATAAATATGTTATGTTTTAACACATTAACACTAATTGGGACTGGAAACTCTATAGAAAACCCACATGGCTATACTGCTTTGTGACAGCAGTTCTGTTGCCTTCATTAAACAAGGACTGTAGAGGTTATCCACTGAGCACCTCATGTGACTGTGACTTCTGATTTCCTGCTGGAATCCCCACTGACTTTGCTCCTGGGAAATCAGCAGGGAAAGTCACAAATTGCTATTACGTGATTGTTGTTGATGCAGCAATAGCTATAAGTAGGAGGTCCGGTCTAACAACCACTCATACAGTGCAGTTGTAAGTTCGAATGGTCACTCAATGAGTGGTCATTAAATGAGAACTAATTGTAGAATTATAACATATTTTTTAAATTATACAGTTTAAATTATATATTTAGTCTCCAGTCTCCTAATCATCTTTGTTGCTCTTCTCTGCACTCTTTCTAGAGTCTCAACATGTTTTTTACATCCTGGCGACCAAAACTGGATGCAGTATTCCAAGTATGGCCTTATAAAGTGGTATTAACAATTCACGTGAACTTGATTCCAACAAAGTCAATGAGGAAGCAGACAGGCAGTCAAAAATCAGTCATGCGCTTAACAATCATGCTGCTTAGCAATGAAGTCGCCAGTCCCTAAATTAGTTCTACTTGTATGTTAGAAAGTAAGATGTTGAGAGAGAGACAGAGAGACAGAGACAGAGAGAACATACATGTTTCTGTTCTTCTCTAATGTTATGCCTATCTGTGTTTTATGTGTATATATGCACTGGGAAGCACAGGGTTGGCTACATGCTTTGCTCTGGGCCATATGACCAGGAGGGAAAAGGAAGGTGGCTTAGAGTGGAATAGTTAGCAATATTCTGAATGGCTGCCAACTGTCTTTCCCATAGGGATACACTGGACTTTTTTAGTGATTTTTTCCCCCCTATATAGCTCATTTTCAAATTCGTTTTTTCTTTTATCAGCTTATCCCCACACACCAAACTTGCTCCCTTATTTTTCAGTTTCTGGACAGTTATCCTGCTTACAGCCAGACACCACAGTCCCAAGCAACTTTCCACAATTTCTTTCCAACATTCCATTGAATTGGAAACAAATATTTCTCAAATGTGTAAGAAATGTTACATTTCATATGAAAACTTTGTTTCAGCATGTGGATCTCATTAGGTTTCAGAGAGAAGGGAGCTGACTAAAGTAATGGCTTAGCCCAGGTTAGCTTAGATTTGCATAATATAATTCTATATATATATACATAGCCATTATATCCATTTACAAGGGATAAAGCAATATTATGCAAACCACTGAAAGGAATAAAAGCAGACCATACATGAGGTAAGCAAAAGAAAAGGAAATATACCGTAAGTAAACATGATTTACTTTAAAACTATTCACTCTTTTTTTGTATTGGCTTCTGGCAATTGCCTAGACAGGTCCTTGCTGTTTTCTTGCCAATATTTTTGAAAGCTGTTTGCTATTGCCTCCTTCCTAGGGCTGAAAAAGAGTGACTGGCCCACAGTCACTCAGCTGGTTTGTGCCTAAGTTTGGATTACAACTCATGGTCTCCAGCATGGGGCCTTAATCATTATACCAAACTGGTTTCATTCAATATATTTATATTCCTCCTTTAATCCTTATAAAACTATCTTTGCTTCTACCATATTCATACACAGTATATTTGGTCTTTGGTTGTTTAACCTTTTTACAACTTTTTGTTTTGAGAATTTCATCAGCTCCATCTCTAACTAAAATGTTATTGATTTTCTCCTTCTGTTCAAGTTACAGGATGCCCTCGAGTTACGACCGTGCATTCAGTAACAGTGCTGAATGAAGGAACTTGCGACTGGTTCTCAAAGTTCTGGCTGCTGCAAGGCCCCCGCAGTCACGTGAATAGAATTTGAATCCTTGGTAAATAGCTCATACATATGACCAGCTGCAAATGTGCTGCAGTCACGTGATCACCATTTGTGATCTTTCATGATGGTTTCCCATAAACATGGTAAATGGGGAAGCTGGCAGGAAAGGTTGCAAGACACTTGGGTAAGTCTTCCCCACCCCCAGCTTTTCTTTCCATTGCATGGACTATGCCTTCCTTTCTTCTTTGCTCACATGCGCTCTAGGCCTCCTTTCGTTGACCTCCCCTGTGCTTGCACACATGCATACAACCCTCATGGGCCCTGGATTTTGGCTACATTCTGTGGGTTAACCCATTTTAGCTACCTTGGGTGAAAAGGTTTTTCCCTCTGATGCACCTGTTTCACCCAGTTAAAGGTTACAGATACAACACTTTTAGTAGTAGTAGATGTCTAGTAGTAGATGTCCCATTATATCACACAATTTAACATTTCCTGAATATTATTCAGGTTTTCAGCCAACAACAGCATTCATGTCCCAAATTTACACACCACAAACATTCCTGATACATTTATCCGTAAGTACATTAAATGATCAAGAAACTATTACACATCCTTGCCTTATTCCCTCCTCCAAGATGTACTTATGTTAACCGTTCTATTTATTCACATGCGTTCTTTACTTCTATCATACACAAGTTATTGCATTCAGTAACAAACTTTTATATTCAACCACAGCATTCCTATTCCCTGGATAACACCTCTCCTAAATTAGCAAACATACAATAACTTTCTCACATATATTATCATAAAATGCTACTCTGTGCAAGTTAGGATTTCCAATCTAGAGACTATTCTGCAAGCCAATATTCTATTCCCCTAAGAGGTATGCAGAGAGCACTGACACACTTAAGATGCATATACAAGTCTTATATTAAATCTTAAAATGAGACCAAAAGCTATGCTATCAGTTTCAGCAAAATCAAAGCCTGAAGCTAATTTATAAGAAATTAAATGCTAACATCACAAGCTATTAGTTGTGTTATTACTTACTAGAGTGTATCTGGAGGCCCAATAATAAGAACTTCCCATCGATAGAGATCATTGTCATCTATTAAACCTGCTGAGAAACCTTCCACTGGGTTTTTGTTGAGCTCTGTTGAAACAAAAATTGTTATAATATAAGTCATATTCGTGCTTCAATAATGACATACATACAAGAGCATTTTCAGAATATTTCAAAATACTCCTTTTTGCTGCCACATTCTCAAGATTCTTTTATTGATTTTCTAAGAGCCATAAACTCACAAATGACAAAAAAGTAACTCAAGGAAATTCTAATCAGTTACCTGACTTTCTTCCTCCAAGTTACTATATTGTTTTTTGGTTTACTGTTTTTTATAATGCACTTTAATACTATTTAATAGCCCCAGTAGTACTAATCAAATTCCATCTGCCCTTTAAAGAGTAAGTTATTGTTAAAAAGAATAAACACTAACATTTAATTTTAAAGTGCATTCATACAGATCCTACAGATCCTTCAAATCACTCCAACATTAAGGATTTTACTTAGAGCCGAGAAAAAACTCTAAATGAACTGGAAATCTGAAGAATACCTGTTCCATAAGATTTTGGACAATTAGAGAATTTTGAAACAGCCTTCTTCATTGTGCTTGGGTAAAAACTACTGAGGAATGACAACTTCTATGGGAGTACCCAGCAATGATAAACTTCCCAATGAATTGTTCATCTGGCACAAAAAAAGGTACTTTCCCCTCTTGCATCAGTGTTACTGATGAGTTGCAAACTAGTCATAAAGTAATTGACAAAATACTTATCACAATGTCCATGAATTCCTGAATTATTAAAGATTCCACCCCTAACATATTACTGAGTCCAGAATTAACAGTCTGGGTGCCTGGTTCACAGTGGGGGTGGTGCTAAGACAACTTGCCATGGCCAACTCATCACGGGACAACTCGCTATGGGATAATTCAATGTATTAATCAGTCACTTTTATTACTGGTGACCATGTTTTCATTGAAATTATTGTAACTTTTTTATTTCTGGATTGACTTACTTTGTTTTATTATTATTGGCCATGGCTCCACTGAAATTAATTTAATTTTTATATTTGTTAAATTGCCCCATAGCAAGTTGGCCGTGATGAATTGTCCCATTCCACACAGTGAGATCTAGGAACTGAGGCAGTGAACCTGCTGGGCAGTATGACAGGCAGTGTATTAACAGTATCTTAGCTTGTTTCTACAACCCACCATTAGAAATTGTAGAAACAATGGAAGCAGGAGCTTCCTCAATGATGTTCACTGGCTTCAAAATGACAAGCAAAAAAACCCCCACACTTTTTAACACATTACATGCATTGCAAGCACATAGCAGATCAGTTTTAATTCCTCAGATGAACCTGCTCTTTTGAAACCAATGACCATCATTACAGATACTCCTGATTAAAAGGTATCTAGAGATTACCTAGCCCCCTTTTGTTCAGTACAAGAGTCAAGTGGAAAAGATATTTGGATCTTATTTCATGTAGATCTGAACCTCTGGTCACAGCAAAATTCTCACAAAGGTTCAGTATTATCCCTCCATTCTGACTCTGAAGTCTCCTGCTGTGCAATATCTGAAACCTTAGTGGGCAAATAGAAGATTAGGTGAGAATGGCAGGAGTTGCTCTGCCATGTCTCAGTCATGCATGCCATATTGGCCCATTCTTTCTTAGGCAAATTATTTTTACTATCTAGCAATAATTAAGAATAGCCTGAGGCCAAGACATTGCCCTTCAGGGACTGAGAAAGGGACAACTGAGCTAGAAGCTCCAACCTGTATTTCTACCATAACCCCCTTGATGGTTTATAAAAACCATAGCTGGGTATATATTTTCAAGAATCTAGGCAGTATCAAGCCTCTGTGGAGAAAAGAAAGATGGATCCAGGAATCTACACATCAGTACAGCAATTATATGCCAAATTCTATTTTAAAATAGACTTGTGAGCCAACATGTACTGATTATTAGAAACTAATACATATCTATCAAGATCAAATCATACATACAAGCTTTATTGCCTTTTTAAATAGGATCGTTTATCTGTTCGAAATTATGATAGTGCTGAAAAAAGTGGTTTTTCACTAGTCCTTGTACTTATAACCACTGCAGGATTTCTATGGTCATATGATCAAAATTTGGGTGCTTGGCAACTGGCCATGTATTTACGATGGTTACAGCATCCCAGAGTCACATAATTGCTATCTGCCACCTTCCCAGAAAGCTTCTGACAAGCAAAGTAATTGAGGGGAGCTGGATTCACTTAACAATCATGTTTTGCTTAATGATCATAGCAAAAATGGTTGCAAAATTGGGCACAACTCAGTGACTCAGGTTCAAGTTCCAGCTATGGTTATAAGTTGACACGATGCTACTCATTATATTGCTAGATAAATCAACAACTGATCTGCATTTGTACATAAAGACCAGAATAAGAATGTATAGAAACTATTATTATTTTCAAGATGTGAACCAATATTTTGAAAATCCAACTGAAATTCTCCCAGAACTCCCCCCTCCCAAATTTAAACATTCACCAGCAGCCTACACAACATGCACATCTTTTTTCTTGACAGTGTTTCATTAGGATTGTGCAAACAGACTGAACTAAGATTTGCTGGATGGGAGAGTAACCGTTGCATTAAAGGACAAAAACAAAACAAGGCACTGACGCACACAGATGCCACAGCTATGTTTCAGGTTTGCAAAATTTAGCAGCTATGTAATTGAAGCTGTATATATGCCTAAATTCTGCCTCTCCACTAAGGTCAGCAATACCAAAAGCACATTTTAGTCTGCTTAAGGCATTTAAATTCTGAGAATTTTTTTTGCTAAAAAAAAAAGCCTACTTAACCTACAGAGGGAGACAACACCCTTGAATTCAGCTTAATCCTTGGCTCTATCCTTGACAGTTTTCTACAAGGAAGCTATAAACTTTGGAGCTTAGAATAATTTGAAATTACGTTACTTTCAAATGGCAGCCATTGTCCCTCAAGAAAAGCTCTTAAACTAAGCAAAATATCTATTTCAATTACTGCAACTGAAATTCCAATATAAAATATTGCGTATCTCAAGATTTTGCTTCTGCGTGGCCTCAAATTGTCTTCCTTAAAAAAAAACACCAACAAATGGCAGCAGTATATAAATGTTTAAAATATAGATTTCAGAAAATGCAAGTGATTATTCCAATAGCACTTACATCTGCTATCAAGGAAGCACTGCTATTAATTAAGAACGAAGCAAAATAATTTTGACTGTGCATAAACTGGCTATCTACTCACAACAGGTAGGCAATGATAATGAATGTTTTAATCAATCTGAGATGGGAAACAAAAAGGTTGCTTTATTACATAAACAAATAAATAGTGTTTGGGTTACATCTGTAATTTAGCAACATGCCAGGCAAGCAGTGTGGCCTTTGTTGATTTTATTTAATGATGATCAAGCTGTCAATATAAATCCAAGTCAGTCAAAGCAGTATAGTCAATGAAAGTGACTAAGCAGGAAAAATCTTATGGTTAAAGGAGCAGCAATGCATGGTATCTCAACTTTTTAACTTGCTGTGGCAGCTTTAACCTTTCATTCCATATAAATGCTTCTGCTAGTACATTGTGAATGCTAAAGAAAGAAACACCGTTGCAACTACCAACCACTCTCTAATGGACATGTTTCAACACAAGTAAATTTCTCATTAGCTAACTTTCTGCAACAAACATTCCAAAAAAACAAAACAAACCTAGGATAGATACTGTTTAATGAAGCCAAAAATACACAAATGACAACTTGCTGAAAGAAAAAAATGCTTAAAAATGTATTTTATTTATCAAATTTCTATATCACCTATGACATTAATGTGCTTATGGGCAGTTTAAAGATAAATCAGTAAAATGATATAAAAGATATAGTTAAAAACAAGTTAAAAACCAGATTAAAATGAAATTAAAAGGAACAATTGCAAAATTAACAAGGCAGAGGGAGTTGAAAACTTGTCAAAACCAGAAATGTCTTCCAGTTACATTTCAACCACTACACTCCAGGGCTAATACTTCAAAGACTACCTGCAGACCAGCTACATTGCTTTGAACTGTTAGCTAACTGTCCAGAATACTTAAATGTAAAATAATTCTAAAATTTTGTCCGATTTTATTTAGTAATATAACAATATAATTAAATGGAGAAACATTTACAGTATTTGTCACTTTTATTTCATACGTTGGTATTTGTGTATTTATTTTGCAACAGCAAAATATCAAATAATAGCTGAGTCTTTCCTCCCCAAAGCCAACTTAAAGCCATCTACTATTCATGTTTAAGATTCTGTTCAAAATTCTGGCTCTTAAAGAAGCGTATGTCATTTGTTTAAGGAGCACAGGGAATAAGATTTTCAGTCACTAATGGATCAACAGCAAAAAAAAAAAAAAAAAAGGGCTGTGTGTGTCATTATGATGATCCTTTCACAGATCCTAAAGCACTGCTACGCAAAGAAAAGAAGCATTCTACAAAGATTTTTATTTATTATTTGATGATGATTTATAAAGCTGCCCATCCCACATTCATGATAAATTACAATCAAAACAAAAACAATACCAAAAAAAATAATTAAAAAAGCAGCCATATAAAAGAGCGTCCCCCAGCCTTTTGGGCACCAGAGATCGGTTCCATGGAGAGTGGTTTTTCCATGGACCAGAGGGAGCAAGGTTTCTTTCACGTGCTGCCTGCATCCCGTGGATGGGCCTTCGCTTGTTTGCGCGGCCCTGTTTCTGGAATACTGTGGATCGGTGCTGGTCCATGGACTGGGGCTTGGGGACCGCTGATATAAACAATACAAATGTTACAAACAACTGAACAATTAAAAGCCATACAATACAATTCTTAGGAGAGCACATACATTGAAGAACAAATCAACCATGTTATAAGCTCCACAACACTTTCTGATCCACAGATTAGATGGTAAAGCCAGGTCTTCAGGTCCTTCTGGAAGTCCATTAAGGTGGGGGCCAGCATGGCCTTGGGGGAAATCCATAGGGTGGATGCAGCAGTAGCAAAGGCCCTTTCCTGGGTCCCTAGTGGATGGAACCCACAAGTTTCTTCTGCTGGACCATTTGAGACTGGTGGATGTCACTGGGGACTGGCAGTCCCTCAAATAACCTGGCCGCCCCATGTCATGTAGAGCTTTACAGGTTATCACTAGCAACTTGAATTGGACTCAGAAGCAACTTGATCAGTACAGCTCATGGAGTAGAGGTGTAATATGTGCGAGTGTGCACACAAATATGTATATAATAAGTGCCACACAACTTCACACTGCTGCGTTTTATACCAAATGAAGCTTCTGAATATTCTTCAAGGGCGTAGAGTCCAAATGTTCTTCAAGAGCGGCCCCATTTAGAGTGCATGACAGTAATCCATACTGGAGGTGACCAAGTTAGAGACCTGACTGACACTTTAAAGTTCGTTATCCTAATTGTTGCAGGATTAGTTCCTACCTAGCCCGGTTGTTTGTTCTGGTAAAAACAATGAAGTATTTTGTGGCACGTCAACTGCTAGTTTGATCAAAGTCTTCACAGCATAAAATATGAATGGTCATGAATCAAATAAGTTTAATGGTAGTTATAATCCAAATATACCTGAAGAAAACAAATTTAGAAGGGTTACTTAATATTACATCTGAATTCTGAACCCAACCCATGAATCACCAGGATTTAAGGCAAAAATCTTTCCCAATCCTTATGCCAAGGGTTAAACAGAATCAGATATAAACAGAGATTCAGACTATACTTATTTTGCTAAGAGTAAGTAGACATTTTTAATATAATTTTAGTGTTTTTTTGGATTTAGTTTATTGTGTGTATTGGTTATATGTTTTTGTTTAAATTTAAAGAAATGTGATTTCCAACTTTCTTCAGTACAGATAAAATATATAATAAAATACTGACTCTAAATTAGAAATATTTTATTATGTAATTTTATCTGTACTAAAGAAACTTGGAAATCATTTTATACCCTTTCCCCTTTTTTTCTTGTCACTTTTAAACTTTTTCTTCCTTTGATCTTTTTATTTTTTTTAATTTTGTATTTTAGTTTTCTTTGAAACTTAATAAAATTAGTTTTAAAAAGAGACTGTTTGGATTAAAAATTGCTGCTGAACATACCCACACTTCCCATGAATTTAGATCAGATCGGACGTTGCTTACCTGAACGTCCCTTTTATGCTCGCTGCGAAGACATTCCTACATCTGGGTTCAGCTCACTTCTGTTGGTTCAACTGAGTGTCAATCATCTCCCTCTAAGCTGGTCACGCCCACCTCCTCAGCCATTCCTGCAGTCTTTTCACGAAGGCGACACCGAATAGGTGCAGATGTACAACAAACTTTGGCCGGAATCCACAGCTACAGAGGTAGAAAAAGGGGACAACCTCACCCAAGGCCAGGAACAGGCGAAGGTATGGGAGGGACGGAATGTCTTCGCAGCGAGCATAAAAGGGACGTTCAGGTAAACAACGTCCGTTTTCCTGCCTCGCTGCTCAGACATTCCTACGTCTGGAACATACCCAAGCTGTACAAATGGGAGGGACCGCAGCCTAAACCTGACCATGGGGAGAAATTACAGATTGTAACACTCTTCTGCCAAAGGCAGCATCAGCAGAAGCATAAACGTCCAAACGATAATGGCGAACGAAAGAAAAAAGAGAGGATCACGTGGCCGCTCGGCAAACGTCATCTACAGAGGCCTGGGTAGCCCAGGCGGCCAAGGTAGCGGCACTGCATGTAGAGTGGGGCAGAATCCCACCCGGGACAGGCCTGCCCTTCAGTTCATAGGCCTTTGAAATATAGGCCTTAAGCCACCTGCCCACAGTAGTTGAGGATACCTTATGACCCAAGGAGGAAGGGAGAAATGATACTAATAACGCCTCACTCTTCTGAAAGGAAGCAGTTCATTTGATGTAGTGCCTCAGTGCCCTATGTACATCCAGCGTGTACCAGCGTCTCTCAGAGGGATTTCGAGGGTCCAGGCAGAAATTTGGGAGAATAATTTCTTGGGCTCTATGGAAACTAGTATTAATTTTTGGAAGAAACGCCAGATCCGAACGGAGCACGACACGGTTCTGATAGAAAACACAAAGATCACTCCTTATGGAGAGGGCAGCAATCTCCGAGACTCGGCGAGCCGATGTTATTGCCAATAAAAAGGCCATCTTCAATGACAAATGGCGAAGACCGACAGAGGCCAGAGGCTCAAAAGGGGGTGATATCAATGCTTGGAGGACCAAGGTAAGGTCCCATGTCAGGTAACGATGAATCGGCGGAGGGCGCAAGTTGGTAGCCCCTTGTAAGAAAGCACCGATTCTGGGGTCTTGAGACAAAGGCTGTTGATTGTCACCAGTCAGAACCGTAGCTAAGGCAGCTACCTGTCGCCGAAGAGTCGCAGGTGCCAGGCACTTGGCAAACCCAGAATGGAGGAATTGGAGAATGTCCGGAACCAAAGCAGTTGTCGGGTCGACATGATGTAAGACACACCTCCTTGCAAAAGCATTCCAGGACGCATTATAAATACGGACGGTTGACGGACACCTGGCGGCTTGAATGATCGAGATGACATCTGCGGTTAAGTATTCCTTAATCAACCTTATCCTTTCAAGCGCCACACGGTCAACCGGAGCCATTCTGGCTCTGGGTGGCGCACCGCGCCCTGAAACAAGGCGACCTGTTCTGGAGGAATCCGCCATGGGGGCTCGACTGACAGTGTTTTGAGATTGGCAAACCACTTCTGGCGAGGCCAATAGGGAGCCACGAGAAGAAGATCCGCCTCCTCCTTGATCAGTTTCCGAATCACCTTGGGGAGTATCAGAATGGGCGGAAAGGCGGAAAGGAGTCCCCAAGGCCAAGGGGACCGTAGAGCGTCATGGCCCTCTGCCTTCAATGAGGGGAAGGGGGAGAAGAACCGTGGAAGCTGCGCGTTGAGTTCCGTGGCGAACAGGTCCACCAGTGGGTGTCTGAACCGGCACGACAGTTCCTGGAATAGACAAGGATCCAACTGCCATTCGGCCTGGTCCAACAGGTCCCGGCTGACCCAATCCGCCTCTCGATTGACCGCGCCCAAGATGTGCTCAGCCTTCAGAGATAAGACGTGGCGCTCCGCCCACAGCAGCAATCTTTCTGTTTCCTGCATCAGCGATCAGGAAGGAGCCCCCCCTTGTTTGTTGAGATGGGCCTTAGTGGCCATGTTGTCGGTCAATATGAGGACATGTTGATGGAGCACGTGCTGGGTGAAGTGCAGAAGGGCTAGCCTGACCACCCTCAGCTCCAACCAATTGATGTTGTGGAGCTTTTCTGACACAGTCCAAACGCCCTGGGCCAGCTGGGAATGAAGATGGGCCCCCCAACCGTGTAGGCTTGCGTCTGTTGTCAGGACAATCCGCTCTGGTTCCAGAAAGTGAGAGCCCTGGCGTAGAGCCGGCAAAAGCCACCAACGAAGGGAAAGGTGTACTGGGGCAGGCACCTCACTTTGGAAGGAGACTCTGCCCATCCTTGCCGCTGGAAAAGTAGAAGAACACTGAAGGCGACGCAGGTGGAGGCGCGCCCAAGGAACGATGTTTATACACAAGATTAGCTTGCCTAGAGGCTGGGAGAGAAGAAATAAGGGCACCTTCTTCTGTGACAACATCTGAGACACAATCTGCCGAATGCTCGCTGGTCTGTCGGGAGAGAGGAACACGAGACCTTGCTCGGAATCTATCAGTGCCCCGAGATGCAAGATGCGACTCGTGGGGCAGAGATGACTCTTTTCGACATTCAGAGTGAAGCTGTGACTCTGCAGAACTCGAAGCACCAGCTGTCTGTCATGGGCCGCTTGACAATATCAAGATGTCGTTGAGGTAACAAGCCAGGCGAACTGGTACCTCCCGGAGCGATGCCGACAACGCTGCCAAGATCTTTGTGAAGGTGCGTGGAGCGGATGAGAGGCCAAAAGGCATCGCCCAGTATTGAAAATGAATGTCCCCGAAGGCAAATCTCAGAAATTTTCTGTGGGCTGGGAGGATGGGAACATGCAAATACGCCTCCTTCAAATCCACGGAGTACATAAGATGCTTCGGACGAATGCACCCCAGAAGTGACTTGAGGGAGTGCATTTTGAAGCGACGATATAGTATGTGTTGTTTGAGATGTCGCAAGTTCAGAATACCACGCCAACTTCCGGAGCTCTTCGGGACAAGAAATAGGGTTGAGTAAAAACCGGCCCCGAGCTGATCCGGGGGAACCGGCTCTATGGCCTCTATCTGCAACAGATGTTGAATTTCGCGAAGCAGCAGAAGCCGTTTGGCAGGTTGGGTGGGCCACGGGCACAAAACATAAAAGTCCAGAGGAGGGGAAGTGAACTCCAAGGATAGACCGTTGAGAACGGTGCGAACAATCCAGGCATCCGAAGTGGTGGACTCCCACGCATGAGAAAACACCTGGAGTTTGCCGCCAATGGGGATGGAGGGCGGCGAGTTACTTACCCCTTCTGGAGTAATGTGAGGCAGAGGCACGGAAGGGGCGACAGAAGGATTGGCGACGGCCTCTGTCCCGAAAGGACAATCGGTCAGATGCAGGTTGGTAGGAAAACTGCGTAGCTGTACGCGGGTAGGAGGCACCTCCGGAACCTTGGTCGTGACGAAATGGCTGCCGAAAGTAAGGTGAATAACGTCGCTCCTGGCGTCGAAAAAGCGTAGGCAGCACCTTCTTTTTCTCTCTGTTTTCAACCAGCACAGAGTCCAGGGAAGCGCCAAACAAGGAAGAGCCTTTGTAAGGTGCAGCGGTCAGATGCCATTTTGACTTAGAATCAGCTCTCCAATTCTGGAGCCACAAGAGGTGCCTGGAGGAAACCGTCGATGCCAAGGCTCGGGAGGCAAACTTGGCTGCGTCCAAGGAGGCATCTGCAGAATATTCGGCAGCGGCCACCAATTTGGCCAGATCCTGTTGCCAACACGCATCCTCTAGAGGGAATCTGCCCTTCAGTTTGCGAAGCCTAACCAGCGACGCCCGGTTAAAAAACGAGGCCGAAGAGGCAGCCCGAATAGCCCAGGCAGCTGCCTGGTGTGTCTTACGGAAGGCCATCTCCGCTCTCTTATCCTCGAACTTGAGGCCATCACCAGCTTCTCCCACTAGGACAGAAGGTGAAGTAAGGCTGGCCACCGGCTCGTCAACTGCAGGCAGTTGAAGCAGGGCTTCTAGCTCTGGAGCCGAACAATATAACTTCCGGTCAAAGGCATTTGGGCCTGACAAGGAAGCCAGGTGCTCCCATGGCTTCTGAATGACTTGGGAGAACACGTCAGGGCAAGGAACGAAATCGTGGTCCAGCTTAGGCACGCGGAATGAACTGTTGCTGGGATCAGCTTGGGATTGCAATGAAGACTGAGATAGAGAAGAATCCATATTCGTAGCCACCTTGGCCTTATGTAAGAATGATTTAAACAACGATAGCTTAAATAGGCCAGGAAAAGCAGGGGCATCTGGAGTCGCCTCATCATCATCAGACAACTCAAAATCGTCCAAAAATTCTTCCTCACGGGCAGGTTCAGCCACCAGGCCATAAGAGAACAAAGGAAGATGCATAGAATTAGACTGCATACGACAGGAAGCTGTTGCATTACATTCGGGAGGTAACATACAGCCCGTCTGCTGCAACCCAGCCTGGAAAATACGGGCCATAACTTGTGACACTAATGAATTAAAGTCCAGAAATTGACCAGGAGAACCGCCATCGTCTGCACAGAGCCTGGCAGCAGTAGGCATGAAAGTCGCCTTAGGAGCAGGTCTGGACAGATGAGAGACATGGCTGACCACACTTGAGGAACGTGACCGGGCAGACACAGAGACAGGATTGGCAGATGGCAGAGCCTGCCCCTGATGGACAGATGGCGCATTCCACTGGGCCCCAGCATCCAACTCCCCCTCCTGGGAAACCTCTTCCTGAATGGCCAATTCCTCTTCAGGTGGGTCCTGAGCCAGGGCCACGTGGGCCTGCTTCTGGGCTTTGGAGAACTGTTTTTCCAGGGCATTGTGCCTCCGTAAGGCCTCCCTGTCCTGACCAGTCGAGGACTTGAGCGCCTTAAGGGCTTTGGCCTTCCTCCCCTTGGATGATTTAGAGGGATAAACTGGAGGAGGAAAAGGGACCTGCTCCAAGTCTGAGGACAACTCAGCCTCCGCCATAATAAACGTAAGGAAACGGGGCACAACTTCTAAATCCCCTCCTCAGCATACACAATATATAAGTAAATAATAGAAGTTAGAAATAGTAAGTCTATATCCTAGATTTTTTTTTAAGGTAGTAACAAGGCAGAGCAAATGCAGGGAAACTTAGCAATCACGATCCCAAATGAAATCAACACTTTCCTGGCAGTAGAGGAGCAAAGACGATCCAGGCAGGAAACAATGGCAGGGAATCAGTGGACTGCGTCCAGCACCCACAGGGCCGCTAGCATCCCTGAGAACCAAAGCCCAGGATGTAGCAAGGCTCAACTCAGTCAAACGGCGGTAGGCTGAAGAAAAACAAAATGGTGGCTCGGTGCCAAAGCACGCAGCGCTCACCAGCCAGACGAAACTAAGCGCCAACAGCCAGGCTGCTGAAACAGGCTGGGTAACCCTTGAAAGGGGACCACAAGCCCAGGCAACTGGCGGGATCATTCAACCGCCCCAAAGAATAGCCGCAGGGAAGAATATGCCAGCCGGCAGTGACTGGAACCGCTTAACTGTTGATGAGGGCCGCGAGGTGAAAAAACGGCTTGCTGAGCCCAGCGAAGCCTCGCCTACGGCTAAAATGGCGTCAAACGGCGGCAATGACAGAATCCGGACGCTAATGCGTTGGGAGAGCCGCCAATGGTGTCCGGAGCCCCGGAACACCTCCGCAGTCACCAAAAGCTGCCAAAGAGAGATCCCACGTAGCGCAGCCCCTCAGAAAGTCAGAAACAAGCGAATTAGCTGAAGAAATCCAAAAAAAAAACCAAGCACAAGAACTGACACTCAAGTCTATATCCAACGACTGAGTGAAAAGACTGCAGGAATGGCCGAGGAGGTGGGCGTGACCAGCTTAGAGGGAGATGATTGACACTCAGTCGAACCAACAGAAGTGAGCTGAACCCAGACGTAGGAATGTCTGAGCAACGAGGCAGGAAAATCAGCTAATCTAATCATCTCAGCAAACTGATCTTACACACTTCAGTACGAAAGATCCAGAAACATTATTGGGATGACTTTTCTTTATCAAACAGAAACTGTGCTTGTAAAGGTAGGGTAATTCCCATGCTGCCATGGTTCATGTACTGTATATTTCCTGTCCCCAGAAGCAACAGCAATGTCATTGCAAGTATGAAAGAGCAGGGTGGATATATTGGTTTAATCATGTACGAGTTCCTACAGGCAACTTATTAGGAGATCCCTCTAAATCATTGCTGTGGATTGGAACCTTTGAAGTATTTTTAACAGTACTTCTTCAGTACTTTATAGTAGCTTGTGTATTTTACATATGCATAATAACCATATACTAACTAGCATTTGGAAGTATCCATGTTTTTTCTCATTCTACTTACTAAACCAACAGTACATTTGTTTAGAAATCCAAAACTGATCATATTCTAGTTTCATAACTCATCAGACTAACTGAAAGGATTGTGGGAGGAAGGATATTTGATAGTAAAATTATTTAGTTAGCAAAATGACTCAACAATTTCAAATATTGTAGTAAATCATCTAAGTGGTTGGGACTAAAGCAATGTTTTCGAAAGCTAGGTAAATTACCCCAAATTGTGTAAAAGTGTTTTTTCTCTGGAAAGAGACCCACAAACTCATAACCCAATCACAACAGGGATAGTTAGATAAGAATTTTCTGATAAGCAGTTTTGAATAATGAAGGAAAAAAGTTGGGAAACACTGGACTAAAATCTGGCCCTTGAGCAGACTGAAAACAGTATGATGGATGTTAAGCAATTGCTTTCAAAACAAGAGTGATTTACTTGGCAGGAAGAATAATGCAGGTCAATTAACAATCTACCATACTCACCTACTTAGTTTCTCTTTCCCGTTTGTCAGTAAAATATAACCAGCCAATAGCACTGTAGAAAAGTGCAGCACCTGAGATGGGCCTGCCAAGGCTCCATGCTTTCATGCACTTGCAGTTTTATTTTACACTTGCCTCAGCAGAAGCCCACTTGTTTATCTTTCTCACAGCTAGCCTTAGCACTGCGTGTCTTTCAGTACTTGCCATTTCTATTCCACTATTTTCTAATTTACAGTTATATAGACAGCAAGTTGGATTGTGTTACCAATTTTTGAAACTCTAAAATGTACACAGGCCAAGAGGCAGCACTTGAAATGTCAGTAATATTGAAAGTTAATTTAATTAAAATTTATGATTTCTCTCTCATCAGGAATTCTCCAGTTACTTTCTTCTTTTGTCCTTATTAAACATTAAAAGAACTTTTACAGACTTTTAGAGGAAATGGACTTTGGAGAGCAATTTATTCAAGATACTAGTTCAGTTGATACATCCCAATATGCACATATTTTTAATGATGAATTAATTAATCTGTGGAAAGAGGAAAAAATAGGAAATTTGGAGCTTGGGTTTTGACAATTAAATGAGCTATTGTTATAGAAATGGCTAGCAGTTATTATTTGGCATAACTAAAAATTGATACTATAATTTTATTATGTATTTTATGCACCAGAGGAAAAAAGCTGTAAGTCAGTGATTTTTCTTTTTTATTTTTTCCCCCCTTCCCTCACTTCCAACTTTTGAAAGTCCACATGATTTAGACAAGCCTCTTGTAGTCTCTCAGAATATATTGACAGGAATTTACAGACATGTAAATGAGGGCTCCTTGGTGCTCTCTGCTAGCACTCAAATTCAAACAAATTGTTGTCCAATCTCTTCTTAAAACATCCAGTGTTGGAACACCGACAACTTCTGGAGGCAAATCATTCCATTGGGTTTATTGTTCTGTCAGGGAATTTCTCCTTAGTTCTAGGTTGCTTCTCTCCTGGATTAGTTTCCATCCGTTGCTTCTTGTCCTGCCTTCAGGTGTTTTGGAGAATAGGTTGACCCCCTCTTCTTTGTAGCAACCCCTGAGATATTGCTATCATGTCACCCCCTGTCCTTCTTTTCATTAAACTAGACATACCCAATTCCTGCAATTATTTTTTTGGTGTGTTTTAGCCTTCAGTCCTCCTAAACTAATGATGTGCAAGTCAGAATATCTTATTCTAGTCTACTCTTCTCACAAAAGTAGAATACATATTGACAAAGCCCAAAGAAGATTAGACTTTTTGGAGCACTACCATTAAAGTGGCTTCTGAGAAACCTTCACAATTATACAGCAAATAGCAAGGTCCAATGCAAAGGCCTCTACTGAACATTTTAACATATAGTCATGCTTTTAATCACCCACATGGTGACAATTCAATGCTGCCCTGAGTCTCCAGAGAAAGGCAGCATATAAATTGAACTAATAAATTAAAAATTACATACGGCTGATTACATGGAACTCTCCTAAAGAATATAATTGATTGGACTATAGAATGCTTTTAATAATTTATTTGATTTTCATATCTGCCACGGAAGAATTGAAACTTATTCAATTCCTTGTTGTGTTAATTTTATTCCTGGTTGTATTAACAACAATCAAATGCTTCCAGTTCATCAGAGAGCCAGTTTGGTCTAGTGGTTAGGTTTGGTTGGTTAGTGGTTTGGTCTCCAGATGAGACCCCTAGAGACTGATATTTTAGTTGTTTTAGGCATGAAAGACAGCTGGGTGACTTTGGGCCAATCACTCTCACTTAAGTCCATGATGTCAGGTTTGGATGACAAACCTGTCGGGCAATTCCTGTTGTAACCAATGGATCAAAATGTGGGTTGTTCCAAAAACAGTGGACTGTGTCGTGACAGTCGTAAAGCAGGTCATAGCAATAACAATAGCATAGACTTATATACCGCTTCATAGTGCTTTACAGCACTCTCTAAGCCAGTGTCAAACTTGCAGCCCCCAGGCCAGATGCATCATGTGCTTGCCACGCTCACCCCCGGTTTAGTGAAGGGGGGGGGGAAAGTAGTGATATGTCACATGACACCGTGACACCGCGACTATGACACCCCTCCTCTAAGCGGTTTACAGGGTTATATTGTCCCCAACAATCTGGGTCCTCATTTTACCAACCTTGGAAGGATGAGTCAACCTTGAACCGCTCAGGGTTGAATTCCTGGCAGTGGGCTGAATTAGCTTGCAATATTGCATTCAAACCACTGTGCCACCACGGCTCCTAATCACATGACCAACCCAATTTTACAACTTTTTGTGGTGCCATTAAGAGAATCACCATGGTCATTAAGTGAATCTGTGGCAACAGAAATAAAGCAGGCAAAGATAGCAAGAATCAATCTAGGCATCAACTTCACTACATGCCTGCTCTGTTTTTTTTATATGTCTACCTCAGAAGCTATAGATTGGTAAGGAAGAGCTAGATTGTCAAACAGCAAAGGAAATATTTCTCTCCATATTTTGCATGGAAGTCAAGAAAGTTGATGGAGAAGGCATAAATAATCCTTCTTTATTAGGTTTGTAATCCTGTTACTAGTTGTCAACTTTTTTTACAACCAGGAATTTGAAAAGAGCAATTTTTTTCAATATTCTGATTCTGAAAAAAGAATGTTAAAACCTGCATTTTGAATTCAATACAAATAGTCATCAATTTACGACCACTATTGAGCCCAAAATTTATGTTGCTAAGTAAGACAGTTCTTAAGTGAGCTTTGCTCCATTTTATGATTTCACTGCAGTTACTAAGTTAGTAACATGGTTGCTAAGTAAATTTGATTTCCCCATTGACTTTGCTTGTCAGAAGGTCCCAAAAAGTAATCACATGACCATTGTAACTTTGAATGGTCACTAAATGAATGGCTGTAAGTTGAGGAGTAACTGCATGGAACATTTTATTAAATACAAATTTATATTTACCCTGCTGATTGTAAGTTTGTTTTTTTTTAATCAGTTTATATAGCCATCCCTCTCAACAAGTGATTCTGGAGAGCAAACAGTGTTAAAGGTAAAACAACTGCAGGTGAACATAATTACAATGATAGCTACAAAAATTAAAATACACAGGCGCTGAGAGAAATGCAACAATCATTAATCATTAACACAACGAAGAGATGGGACCCTTCACACTTTCAAGGCCTGAAGCCCAGGCACAGAATCTTTAGACATTGTGAAAGGCCAGTAGAGTCAGTATCAACCTGATCTCTAGAGGGAGAATAGTCCAAAGGGCAGATCCTATAGTAAAAAAAGTCTGTATCTGGCCCCACCAGATGTAATGGGCTGTGAAACTAACCTTGAGAAATAGGAAGATGAGCTGCAACCAAGACAACAGTCAGACAAACAAAATGTAAAGAAGGAGAAATTTAAGAATATGTCTCAGATTTGACCTTCCCTAGTTCTCTTGCAGATAAAGGGATAAGTGGGGCGGCTTATTCAGACTTTGCAAGATTCTGTTACTATAACCCTATAATAAAAGCAGTATTAATATTCATAACTTTGGCTTCTTAGTTTGATCTTCTTCGAAGGGCTGACACCAGCTGACATTCCTTAACTAATGGAACCTGGAGCATGCCCATCCTGTTGGACTGGATCAGACAGGCAGAAACAATTGGGCAAAGGCAGTTCCTTAAGTAATCCAGTTCCAAGCCATGAAGGGCTTTAAAGGTGACAGCCAGCACCCTGAATTACACCCAGAAGCACAATGACAATCAATGCAGCACAAGAAGAAATGGTATCGCATACCATTTGTGGCCAGCACTATTTATTACTCATGCTGCAGCAACATTCTGCACTAGTTAAGCTTCCAAATGCTCTTCAAGGGCATTCAAGGCAGTGCCATCACATATTCAGAACTAAGGATAGAAGATCTCTGGCACCAGAACGTCCAAACTACCCAAAGCCACTCAGTCTTACATAAGTTGAGCTGAAGCCCGTTGAGCCCACCTAGGCCCCCCAGCCACCATGATGGATTGTCCCATAGGCAGCCCGAAGTAGAGATGTAAACCTGAACATTATCAGCACACTGGTGGATAGCTCACCTCAAATTAACAGATGTCCTCACCCAATTTGATAGATATGACTCTGAGTTTAAACAGTGGATATGTGCACAAGCCTAAGACAAGTGACAAAAAAATATATGCAAAAGCTTGGTTCATTAAACAAGTCTTGGTACTCACCCTAATCCCCAGAACAACAGACACAGGAAACATTTCACATATTTAAACATTTAAAACGATAGGACTTGCCACAATCAAGCAGAAGACAATACCCTAAGCAAGGAACACCTAAGGGAAAAGCCACATTCCCCTCAATGCTGATAGGGCAAGTTATTTTATACAGGGAACAAATCCCACACTTGCTAGCACTTACGATCTTATCTAGTTGAGCAGTAAAACATCTGTAAGCTAAGAACCAAAGTGAGAGACCACCTAGGACTCCACAGTCCAACCCTACACTTATGGATGTTTATAGATTAACAGAGTTCAAAGAGACCTTATAGGTCATCTAGTTCAGTGGTCACCAACCGGTGGTCTGCAAGAAAATTTTGGTGGTCCACAGAGAAATCTGCATTTTTATCGAGGAGCCCGGCTGAAGTTTTCGCACCACTTGCACTTAAGCGCTTTGATTCCCAGGGACAGGATGGGGTCCTTCAGGCAGTTAGCTTGGCCGCCTGTTAGCAGAGAGCAGCACCCGGGGTCAACCCTAGCTTTGCTGTCCATTGCAGTTAGAAATCTCAAATGTGGCCGAGAATGAATGTTTCTCTTGTAGCCAGCTCAGATGCTAAGTTGGCCCCCTGCAAACTCTCGTCTCTTGAGGAGCACTCACTGAAGCGGCATTGGAAACTTCGGCTGGGTTCAAGACACGAGAGTTTACAGGGGGCCGATCTAGCGTCCGTAATGGACAGCAAAGATAGGTTTGACTCCGGCTGCTTCTCTCTGCTGTAGTGCTTCCCGGATGCAGTTTACCGCTCAGAGCTCCAAGCGGTAGAAGACAAGAGCTGCCTTGGCACCACCAGCTGGTGCAAATATACCGTGACGAAGGCAGAATGCTGATGCCGCACAAATGCAAGTAGCGCTTCGCTCCCGCACCTTACAGCCATTGCCACCGCTTGCCCCCCTGCCCCCGCAATAGCACCATTACCTCGTTCAGGCCTGCAAGGGCTGAGCTCCTTTTTGCACGTTGCACCACCTGCAAAGATGCGCATTGCACATGCCACCCCCTATGGCGGAGATTTCTAGCCCACCATGGGCCGGTCCCATATTCCAGAGCTGTAATAGTCATAGGACTGTCCCTTTGGTCATCCTGGAGCAGCTCCTCCACCCGGGTGCACTGGCCTGTCAGGGAGAGCAGCTCCTTGGCAGGCCAGTGCACCCGGGTGGAGGAGCTGCTCCAGAATGACCAAAGGGACAGTTCTGTGACTACTACAGGTCTGGAATATGGGATTGACTTTCCCACCAATGTCAGCAAGACACCGTCAGTCTGCCCATCTTCGTTTTTCTTCACTCAAGTTGACCAAGCTTTTTGAGAGAAGGAACACAAAAGGTTTCCAAGCCGTGTGCCTTGCAGAAGCAGACAGACCCAAAAAGTGGCTGAGCCTCCCCCCCCCAGTGGTCTGTGGGATTTAAAATTATGAATTTGGTGGTCCCTGAGGTCCAAAAGGTTGGAGACCCCTGATCTAGTCCAACTCTCCGTTCAAGCAGGAGACCCTACACCATTTCTGACAAATGGCAGTCCAATCTTTTCTTGAAAGTCTCAAGTGATGAAACTCCCACAATTTCCAAAGGGAAGCTGTTCCATTGGTTGATTGTTCTCACTGTCAGAAAGTTCCTCCTCATTTCTAGGTTGAATCATTCCTTGGCCAGTTTCCATCCATTATTCCTTGTCTGGCGTTCAGGTACTTTGGAAAATAGCTTGACCCCTTCCTCTCTGTGGCAGCCCCTCAGATATTGGAACACTGCTATCATATCTCCCCTGGTCCTTCTCTTCACTAGACTAGCCATGCCCAGTTCCTGTAACCGCTCTTATGTTTTAGTCTCCAGTCCCCTAATCATCCTGGTTTCTCTCCTCTGCACTTTTTCTAGAGTCTCAACATCTTTTTTATAGTGTGGTGACCAAAATTGGATGCAATATTCTATATGTGGTCTTACTAGAGTTTTATAGAATGGTATTAGTACCTCACTTGATCTTGACTGAGTCCCTGTTAATGCAATTTAGGATTGCATTGGCTTTTTTGGCTGCTGCTGCACACTGTTGGCTCCTATTGAGCTCTTTGTTCACTAAGACTCCAAGATCCCTTTCACAGTCACTGCTATTAAGCCTGGTTTCACCCAGTTTATGCATGTACTTTTGGTTTTTCTTACCTAAGTGTAGGACTTTACTTTTCTCTACACTGAATTTCATTTTGTTAGATAGGGCCCAGTGTTCAAGTCTGTCAAGATCCATTTGGATCTTGAGCCTATCTTCAGGGTGTTAGCTATTCCTGGCAGCTTAGTATCATCTGCAAATTTGGTAAATTCCCCTTCTATTCCTCATCTAAGTCATTTATGAAGATATTGAAGAGTACTGGGCCTAAGACAGAACCTTGTGGCACCCCACTGCTTACTTCTCTCCATGTAGACTTAGATCCATTAAGGACTACTCATTGAATACGGTTTGTCAGCTAGTTGCGAATCCATCTGGTGGTGAAGCCACCTATCCCACTTTTTTATAGCTTATGAAGAAGTAGGTTGTAGTCTACTTTGTCGAATGCCTTGCTGAAGTCTAAGTATATTATGTCCACAGTATTTCGCTGGTCTACTAATTCAGTCACTATGTTGAAGTATGAAATAAGATTGGTTTGGCATGATCTGTTTTTAACAAACCAGTGCTCCCTGTTTCCCCAAAATAGGACATTCCCTGATAATAAGCCCAATCTTTTGAGCACATGGCAATAAGGCCAAGCGTTTATTTCAGGGTTCAAAAAAATATAAGACAGGGTCTTATTTTCAGGGAAACACGGTAGTTATTACTTTATTCATTTCTAGGTGTTGGCAGATCTGATTTTTTATTATCTTTTCCAGGATCTTCCCGGGTATTGATGTTAGGCTGATTGGTCTGTAGCTTCCTGGGTCTGTTTTTTTTTTTTCTTTTTTGAAGATGGGAATCACATCAGCTCTTTTCAAGTCCTCTGGTAGTTCCACGGTGTTCCAGGATTTTTGAAAGATGTGGTGCAGTGGTTCTGAGATGACATCTACCAGCTCCTTTAGAACTCTGGGATGTAATCCATCAGGTCCTGGTGATTTGTATTCATCGAGATCAGACAGATATTCTCTATTTTTTTGCTTATTTTAACTTTTATTTCCAGTCTGTTTTTTACAGTTATGTTTCTGATAGATTGGGCTCTAGTTTCTTTTTGTGTGAAGACCGATGCAAAGAATGAGTTAAGCAGCTCTGCTTTCTCTCTGTTTCCTGTTACTTCCTTGCCGTCTTCTCTCTTTAGTGGACCTACATATACTCTCTTCCATTGGAAACATTTCAGAATCAAAAAATGCATATTTATATTCCAATTCCAATCATGCAACTATAGAATGGTGGAAGATACTTTGGAGGTCTAACCCAATTCCTTCCCCATGCAGGAAACCACAACAGCATCCCCAATAGTTAACAATGCAGTCTCTCTCTTAAAACCTCCAATAAATGAAAATCTACCACCTCACAAGGCAGTCTGTTTCCCAATTCTTTTACCATTAGGAAGTCCTTCCTCATATCTAAGCAAAATCTGCTTCCTTGTAATTTAAACCCATTGTTTCTTGTCACTCAGAACAGTCATGAATACTGTAAGTCAACTCAGTCTAGATATTGTGTTTCAGATATTTGAAGACAGTAATCTTATCTTCAGCAGTCTTCTCCAACCTTAAAGTGGCTCCAATTCCTTTTACTATCTTGCTCTACAATTTTATCTGTGTTTTTCCAAAAAGCAGTACATGGTCCTGGATCCAATACTCTATGTCTGGTCTGATCAATGTAGAATAGAATGGTTATTTTTCTTGAGCCTGACATAGCCAAGGACTGCATTTACTTTGCAGCTATGTCTAACACCCAAAATATTTTGCATGTAATGATATCCAGCATTCCCCCCCCCCCCAATACTTAACCAGATGAAAGACACTGCATTTATCTATGTTGTACAATTTGACAAAATAGACCACAGCCTACATCATCTTCATAAATGATCTAGACCACGGGTGTCAAACTCACGTCATCATGTTGTTGTCACATGACATATCACTTTTCCCTTCATTAAACTGGGAATGGGCATGGCCAGCGTGTGACGCATCTGGCCCGTGGGCCACAAGATTGACATCCCTGATCTAGATTAAAAAATAGACACCAAGCTGGGGGGAATTGCCAACATTTTGGAAGATAGGCTCAATATTCAGAAGGATGGTGACAGATCTGAGCATTGGGCCCTGTTGAACAAGATGCAGTTCAGAGTGAGAAAAGTAAGGTCCTGTGCTTAGGCGGGAAAAACCAAATGCATAAGTATAAAATAGGTGATACTTGGCTCAACAGCAATAAATGTAAGAGGAATCTAGGTGTCCTAGTGGACCACACTTACATAGGAGCCAGTAATGTGCTGCCAAAAAAGCCAATACAGTTCAGGGTTACATCAATAGGATAGTATCAAGATCACATGTGGTAATAATGCTCTATCACACTAGTGAGACTACACTTGGAATACTGAATAGTTAGTCACCACAATACAAAACAATGCAGAGACTCTAGAAAGTGTGCAGAGAAGATCAACAAAGATGATAAAGGGCCAGGAGACTAAACTGTATGATGAATGGTTGAAGGAGCTAGATATGTCTGCCCCAATGATGCCCTTGACGTGATGTCCTGGTGCCTGGAGGCTGTGCGGATCTGGATGGGGAGAAACAAGCTCAGACTCAACCCTTCCAAGACCGAGTTGCTGTGGTTTCCGGCATCCCGATATAGCCAGCTAGCTCCATCGCTGACTATTGGGGGCGAGATCTTGACCCTCTCAGAGAGGGTTCATAACTTGGGTGTTCTCCTGGATGCACGGCTGTCTTTAGAAGACCATATGATAACTGTGGCCAGGGGAGTTTTTTATCAGGTTTGCCTGATTTACCAATTGCGTCCCTTTCTAGACCGGGACGCCTTGCGCACGGTCACTCACGCCCTCGTCACGTCCCGTCTGGACTACTGTAATGCTCTCTACATGGGGCTCCCCTTGAAGAGCACCCGGAGGCTCCAACTGGTCCAGAATGTGGCTGCACCAGTAATTATGGGTGCGACACGGCGCACCCATGTAACACCTCTCCTGCGCGAGCTGCACTGGCTCCAGGTAGTCTTCCGGGTGCGATTCAAGGTGCTGGTTACCACCTTTAAAGTGCTTGATGGCTTAGGACCTCCTGGGTATGTACAAGATCGCCTTCTGCCACCAGTAGCCTCCCACTGGCCAATATACTCCCACACAGAGGGACTCCTCATGGTGCTGTCAGCCAGACAATGCTGACTGGCGACATCCAGGGGGAGAGCCTTCTCTGTGGGGGTACCTGCCCTCTGGAATGACCTGCCCCTGGAGGTTTGTATGATCCCCAACTTTTGTACCTTTCACTGTGCCCTTTTGTTCCAACTGGCTGGGCTGGCTTAGAATATGAATTTTAAATTGGGTTGTTTGTCAATTTTTAACTGTGTGAGCCAAATTTTATATATTCGTTTTAAATTGTTTTTAAATTTTGTGAGTTTATGTGTGTTTTAACATGACTGTACACCACCCTGAGTCCTTCGGGAGAAGGGCGGTATAGAAATTTAATAAATAAAATAATAAATAAATGTCTAGTCCAGGGTGTCAAACTCATGGCCTGTAGGTGCATGGGTCACACACTGGCCACGCCCACCCCCATTTTAGCAAAGGGGAAAAAGTTGCGATATGTCACGTGTGTCAACCCTGAAGTGAATCTGGCTGAGGCCATCTTGGAGGCTTCAAGGTTGCCACACAACAGAGGGAGGGGGGAAATAGACAGGGTTTGATAACCAAAACAATAAGTTTTTCCTGTGGGAACCAAGAAAATTTTCACAGGTGGCTGGCCAAAGGAAGAGCAAGTAACCAAGCAACTGGCCAGCAACTGGATTGGACAGCGTAACCAGTGACTTGGGGGAAAGAGGAAACTTTTACTTTTAACCAGGTGAAAGCCGTAGAAACGTTAGAGTCAGCTTTCATCAGTTGTGCCAATATAATGTTTCCAATAAATTGTACTTTGAGGAATTTACCTGCCTCAGAGTTCTCTTTTCTATGGGTACATTATTTGGAATGCTGACAATGTGTCGTTGTGAGTTTGACACCCCAGGTCTAGCCTATCAAAGAGAAGGTCAGGGGAGAAATAATTATCTTCCAGTTCTTGAGGGGCTATCACAGAGAATGGATGTTGTCTTAACTGAACGACCCTTCTATGCACGCTGCTGGAGAATCCAAAGCATGGTTATTTTTCGTCTATTAGCCAGAGACTGAGTATATATATCTTTAAATTTTGTTGACTCCGCCTCCTCTGCTGGGCTGAGGCTCAGTTTTGTTCACGAAGATGGAGACAGGATGAGTGTCTAATCAGAGCCATCCAGAACTGAAGAGCAGAAGCCTGACAGGGCGGGTTGGATTCTCCAGCAGCGCGCATAGAAGGGACGTTCAGGTAAGACAACGTCCATTCTCCAGCGCGCTGCTTGGAGAATCCAAAGCGTGGGATATACCCAAGCAAGTATTAAGAAGGGAGGGAGGCTGACTGCTCCTGGGTGGCCAACGTAGAGCGGACCGTTTGCAGCACGCACCGTCTGAAGGACGCCTCAGCCGAGGCAAAGGAGTCGACCTTGCAATGGCGAATGAACGGCGTCAATGAAGTCCAGGTGGGCGCCCTGCAAATGTCATTCACAGAAGCCCATGCTGCTGTGGTAGAAGCACTCCTCGTCGAGTGAGGTAAAATTGGTCCCAGCAGGGGTTTGTTCTTGAGGGCATATGCCTTGCAAATGCACGCCTTTAGCCAGCGGCCGATTGTAGTTGAAGAGACTTTCCTGCCCATTGATGCAGGGAGGAAGGAGACAAAGAGCGCCTCAGATTTCCGAAAAGGTACAGTCCATTTAATGTACCTGCGGAGGGCCCTCGTAATGTCCAAGGTATGCCATTGGGCTTCCAGATGATGCCTCAGGCCCGGGCACAAATCAGATAACACCAGTTCCTGGGCACGATGATAGAAAGAGTTGCCCTTGGGCAGAAAGAGGGATCCATCCGCAGACCACTCTTTCGAATGGAAGATACAGAGATCTCCCCAAACCAACAGGGCAGCAATCTTGAAAACTCATCTTGCAGAGGTGATTGCCACCAGGAAGGCAACCCTGAGCTACTTGGGAGAGAAGATGAGCGCCCCAACCCAAGAGGTTGACATCCGTTGTAATGGTGATGCACTGTGGCTCTTGGAAGGTACATCCCTTTTGTATGGCCTCTGAAGTCCACCAACGGAAGGATAGGCAGACCAACACCGGGAGTAGTACCTTGGCTCTGGAGTTGTTGTGTCATGACTTCTGGTATGGTAGTAGATACCATTGCTATGGCCGGGCGTGAAGCCATGCCCATGGGACTATTGCAATGCATGAAATCATCTTCCCGAGCAGCTGAGACAGGAGAAGCAGGGGAACGGATCTGAGGGAAAGAACGTGAGACACCAAGGACTTGATGCTGAGACGACAATCTGAAGATAGGAAGACTTGACCCTTGTTGGAATCTATCACCGCTCCCAGATGGAGGATGCAGGTGGTAGGCAGATGACTTTTCTCCAGGTTCAGGGAAAACTCATGTAGCTGTAAGGTTTGGCACACCGTCGTCAGGTCCTGCGTAGCTTGAGTGTGTGAGGACGACAGAATTAGTATGTCATCCATGTAGCAAAGGACTCTGATGGGAATCTGCCTGAGAGTAGTGGCTACTGCCGTTAGTAGTTTTGTGAAGGTCCTGGGGGCCGATGAAAGGCCAAAGGCCAAATGGCATGGCCCAGTATTGAAAATACCAACTGGCATATGCGAAGTGCAGGAACCTTCAATGAGATGGCCGAATTGGAACATGAAGGTAGGCCTCCTTGAGGTCTACTGAAGTCATCAAATCCGCCTTCCTTATGCAACCCAAGATCAACTTGAGGGATTGCATTTTGAATTGGTGGTATACAATAAGCTTGTTTAGTTCCTTGAGGTCCAAGATCCCTCTCCAGCCCCCGGAACTTTTGGGAACCAGGAAAAAGATTGAGTAGAAACCAGTCCCATGGTGTTCTGTAGGAACCGGCTCTATGGTGCAGATGTCCAGGAGGTGCTGAACTCTGCGTCCATCAAGCACCTTTTGTCTGGGTTGACTGAAACCGGGCACTGAATGAAACGTTTGGGAGGGTTGGAGAAGAATTCCAAAGTGAGGCCCAGACTCACTGTTTGGAGGACCTATGCATCTGTTGTAGACAGCTCCCATTGGCGAAGGAATTGATGGAGACGGCCGCCAATGGGACATGATGGTTGGCAGTCACTTGCCTCGCCTGAAAGGTTGATTGCCCGTCCCTCGAAACAGACGCTTGGCCGGAGGTTGGCGTCTACCTCAATCTCTAAAGGTAGACCTGTCAGAAGGCCAGTCGAACCCCTGGGAATAGGGCCTGTAAGGATGGGACCCGCTGGGTCCAGTCTCAGTCCAAAAGGGCTGCCACTGCATGTATGGAGAATACCTGCGATTAGCCCTTTGGTAGGAGGAAAGCTTAATCTTGCGTTTATCTTTGTTCTCCACCAAGATAGGGTCCAACGCCTTCCCAAAAAGATTGGAACTTTTGTATGGCACCGATGCAAGCCACTACTTGGATTTCATATCTGCCCTCCAATGTCGTAACCAGAGGAGGCGTCGAGATGTTACAGTGGAGGCCAGGGCCCAAGAAGCGAATTTTGCTGCATTCAGAGATGCGTCAGCAGAGTATTCGGTGGCTGCCACCAGTTTATTGATGTTTTGGTGCAGACTTGTGTCTTCAGGAGGGAGTCTTTCCTGAAGCTGTCGTAGCCAGATCAGCAACACTCAATTAAAGAAAGACGCAGAGGTAGCGGCTTTGATGGCCCAGGCTGCTGCTTGGTGAATCTTGTAGAAGGCAAGCTCCGCTTTCCGGTCCTCCATCCGCAGGCTGTCTGATGTTATTGGACAGAATAGTGAAGGAGGTCAAGCTGGCCACTGGCACATCTAATGATGGTAACTGAAGTAATTCTTGAAGATTTGGAGCTGAGCAATATAGTTTTTTATCTTGGCCATTAGGTGCCGCTAGGGAACTGGGTTGGTTCCATGGCCATTGAACCATCACTTTGAAAAGTTGTGGACAAGGTATGAACTCTTGCTCCGCCTTAGAAACTGTGAACAGTGCCTCATGTGGATGAGAGGCCCCTTGCTAATCAGGTTGATCTTCAGATGCAGCTAGCTGAGTTGTTACGATGGCCTTATGCAATAAGGATTTAAAGAGAGAGGGCCGAAAAAGACCCGTAAAGGCTGGTCTATTAGGTAACATGTCGTCATCAAAAAATTCCATGTCTCTGCAGTCGTCATCATCCAGCAAAGAATCCTCGCTATGGACAGAATCCTGCTGAGAGAAGTCATTAGGATCAACATTGCCATATGGCTGGGCCTACGACAAGAAGCCATAGGCAAGGCAGAAAATTGAACCCCCTGATGATGTCCAGTCACCAGGAACTTGGAGATGGTCTCAGAAATTAGTGCCTGAATGTCGCAGGACAGAGTCGGTTGCTGTCCCTCCGCCCCAGTGCAGAGCCCCGCAGCGGTGGGGGTAAAGGTCACCTCCGGGGCAGGATGTCACGGTGATGGCTGAGCATGTGTCTCAACCACAGGCCGTACCAACGAAGGGGCCAGATCTCCAGGAGACCCACTAGAGTCGGGTCGATGGAGGAGACCCACACCAGAGAATGTATCCTGGAAGCCTGCCGCTACAGGCAGAGGGCCTATAATGGGCTTAGGAATAGGCACATTCAGTGTAGATACCCCTTGATGTCCAGACGACTGGGCCTTTTGTTGAGCCAAGGCAAATTGGCATTCTAAGGCTCTATGCCATCTTTGTCATCGTCCTTTGAGCGTTTGGAGCCCCTGGATAAGGAAGACTTGACAACACTGGAAACATGCTTGGAGCATTTCTTGGCCCTCTTGCTCGCAGTTTTTGCGTGCTTTTGGGCCTTGGGGGGGCTATAGGTCCGTTCGAGATCAGAAGAAAGCTCTGAATCTGCTATACTCTTTTTGGGAGCACGGTCAATGGACCATGCTGCCAACGCAGCCCCAGCACACCCCACCACAAGCCGAGACAGTGACTCTGGCGCTACAACAGCAAAGCATCCATAGAGTGCCCCACAAAAAGGTGGCTGGATCCCACAGACAGACTTGAATGTAATGGTCCTGCAAGTTGGCAATGACCTGGAAGGTGCAGGTGTAAGGCCTTACCCCACACGCGCCGCTTCACCATCACCCCCACCATGGCAAAAGAACCGGCAGCTTCACTGTGCAAATGTGGCTCGATAGTAAGTTCTGGCGCGAGTTGGAAAATGCCTCTCAGCGCCTCCACAGCTAGCCATTAGCGTTCCAAAATGGTGTGAGGACAGGAAACCGCTCTCCTGTGCCTCTGTGGTTTCTCCGACAAGCCAAAAGCATGCAAACACTAAGGAGTGCTCCCAGCACTGCGAAGCCTTGAAATGTAGCAGAGTTTGCCATGGTGCACCGGGCAGTGACTCCAAAGCCGCCTGAGAAGTCCATGGAGCCGAAGGGTGGTGGCGGTTGTGTCAAGCCGGGGAACCAGCACACACACCGGCGGCAATATCAAATACACAGAGATGTCCTAGAAGGGATAGAGCTCTGCAGCGCTGCCTATGGAATCCGGTGGTGTTAGCTGGCCTGGAGCCCCAGGAACGACTCACCCACCGCCGGGAGTGGAGGAGGGGAAGATCTCACACTCGAGCCTCCTCAATCCACAAATTAAGTTGCAGTTCCACTGACAGATGAATTTTCAAGAATCCAAAACATGGGTAATAATTCACCAGAAACAGTTCAGAGGAACCAAATTGCAGTCTCTCTAGCCTGAGTGAAAAAAACTGAGCCTCAGCCCAGTAGAGGCAGTGGAGTCAACAAAATTTAAAGATATATACACTCAGTCTCTGGCTAATAGATGAAGAATAACCTATGCTTTGGATTCTCCAAGCAGCACGCTGGAGAAGAGGGTACTAACTTATCCTCCAAAGAACCAGAGAGCAGGATAGGAAGTAATGGGTGTTAAAGAGAGATCCAACCTAGAAGTAAGGAGAAATTTTCTGACAGCGAGAACAATTAATCAATGGAATAGTTTACCTCCCGGAGTTGTGAGTACTCCATCACTGGAGGTTTTCAAAAACTGGACAAGCAGTTGATCAAGGTGGTATAAGTTATCCTGCCTTGAGCAGGGGTTTGAACTAGAAGACCTCTAAGGTCCCTTCGAGCCCTATTATTCTATGTTCTATGTACATCATTTAACATCGCCTTCCACCCTGACATGGGAAAACTGATGAATATGATTGTTCAACCGATTCAATACCTATCTAATGAGAGCACAGAACGATTCACATTTTGTAATCTTTTCTACCAGGATTTCCTGGGAGACTGTCCAATACTTTGTCCAGTTAACAATATTACCGTATTTTTCAGAGTATAAGACCTTTCCCCCCCTAAAAGGGGTGAAAATTTAGGTGCATCTTATACACCGAATGTAGCCCCTCCCACCCACTGGCCCCCACCCCTTGGCCTGTGCCTCGCAGCAGTTACCTCCTTGCAAGCAAACAGCAAGAAAAAACAGCTCTTTTTAGTTTCAGCACTGTCTAATTAGCATAAGTTGATTGGATCGGCCTCCCGACTCTCAGCTGATTTGCTCTCAGCTGTTTTGCGCAGGGCTCTGCTGCTTGCTGCAAAGAGGTAAATTGCTGGAGCAGATTTTTTTTCCTTGTGCTAAACAAAGAATGCCGAATACGAAAACAAAAGTAAAGCAGGCTGTTTGCTGTAAGGTCGAAAAATAAGGCAGAGGCAGAAGGAGATTTCTTTTTGTTCTTTTTCCTCACCAAAAAAGGTAGGTGCAAACAATGAGAAATTTAGGGCAAAAAAGGAGAGTTCAAGATTTTAAAACACAAAAGAAAAAAAGGAAAAAGAAAAAGGCAAAAATAAAAATGGGAAAGGAGAAAAAGAAATGAAAGAGAAAGATGTTATACATATTTAGAATTGAAATATGAATAGTAAGAAATAAATGGGAAATCATGATTGTAAAAATGAAATGAATAATAATTGGAATATTTGTCTTTGTATTTTTGAAATCTAAACAATGATAAGTTTTTATTTTTTTATTTTTTTTAGAAACATGAATAAGTATAAACTTTAACAATTGAAATACCTTTAATGGTATATGGTGGTAAAAGTAAAAAGGATTAAGTTGTAGCTTGGATAATAGCTAGAACATTTTTAAATTTAATTAGGGAAATTGTAACGATTGAAATATTTTTAATTATATATTGTGATGAAAGTAGAAATGATTAAGTTGTGATTTGGAGGATTATATGGGCAAAACTATTTGGGTTATTGGGAGAGTTTAAGATGTGAAAATGAGTAACGTAAGGGGAAAGCTCTATTTAACTAGGGAATTGTAATAATTGAGATACTATTAATTGTATATTGTGTTGAAAGCAGAAATGGTTAAGTTGTGGTTTGGAGGAATATATGGGGAAAATTATTTGGTTTATTATTATTGGTAAATATAATTAATTGATTTGTAAGAAATTGGATTGCATGGAAATAATTGGAATATTCATGTTCATATTGATTAATATACAAAAACGATAGTTATATAACTAATTGATTTATATTAAAATGTTGAATTTGTATTAAACAACTGTAATATTATATAATTAACAAATGTGAGGATGGATATAAAAATAGATGACAATGCGAAAGGGTATAATATAGAATAGAAGGGGAAAATTGAATTTGATTAAGATTAGAGATGAGGATGAAGGGTAATATTGGTTTTTTAAAAAAATAGATGAGGAATAAATATGGCAAAAAGGAAATATAGAAATTGTAAATTTAATTGAAATGACTAAACACTGTTTAAATTTGTGAACCGGCCAAATACTCTGTTCAAAGAAAATACATTGTATGTTCATATGTGGGTCTAAAAAATTAAAAAAAAACTTTTTATTAAAAAAACAAAACAAAAAAGGTAGGTGCGTCTTATACTCCGGTGCATCTTATACTCTGAAAAATACGGTAACTACATTCCTGACAATTATGTCATTCTACTGCATGGGTGTCAAACTCGTTGCATCACGTGATGTTTCACGACAGTTTTCCCATTTGTGGAACTCGGGTGAGTGTGGCCTGTGTGTGATGCATCTGGCCTGCGGCCCGCCAGTTTGACACTCATGTTTACTGGATCAGCTTCCTTTAGCATAACTTGCTCTTGATAAACCTATGCTGTTTCTTGTCTTTAAAGCTTCCACACTCATTTATTAATTTCTTTCAAAATTTTGCCCAGTATCAACATCTTATTTAGTTACCGTATATACTCGAGTATAAGCCAACCCGAGTACAAGCCGAGGAACCTAATTTTACCACCAAAAACTGGGAAAACTTTTTGACTCGAGTATAAGCCTAGGGTGGGAAATGCAGCGGCTACTGGTAAATTTCAAAATAAAAATAGATACCAATAAAATTACATTAATTGAGGCATCAGTAGGTTAAATGTTTTGAATATTTATTTCAAAGAAAAACAGTAAACTAGCTCTGTAGGTGCATAGTGTAAACTACACTATAACTAAATTACATAAGAGAATGTAGTATATATATCAAAAATAATTCAATAACAATTTAATCTGATACATTGGTGATGTAGGGCTTGATCTAATTTCAGGCAAGTTCAAGCCTCTGTTAAGAGATACCTGCATTCTCTCTCTCTCTCTTTCTCCCTTTCTTTTTTTCCCCTCTTTCTTTATTTCTTTCTTTGTCTCTTTCTTTCTTCTCTCTTTCTTTTTGGCCTTAGCAAGCCTCCTTGCAGCCCCTGGAAGCCAAAACGGGTTGCAGGAAAAAAGGAATTTTTTCCTCACTCGAATATAAGCCGAGGGGGGCTTTTTTCAGCATTAAAAATGTGCTGAAAAACTAGGCTTATACTCAAGTATATAAGTACTTTGAAGATAAAAAAAAGTTTGCTTTTCTCCAGTTGTCTGGTATTATGCATCCGTGTCTCAGAGATCATTGAAACACAATTTCCAACTACCTGAAAAAATGTAATACTAATAAGACATTCTATGGCAGGGAAGCACAACATGCAACCCCCTCCTCTATCCCAATATGCTTCCAGGTGCAATTCAAAGTGCTAGTATAACCTTCAAAACCCTTCATAACTTGGGACTGGGTTATGTGAGTGACTCTTGCTCTCCAATTATTTTTCCCCATCTGATCCAATCAGACAGGATCGACATGCTTCAGGTTCTGTTGGCTATGGAACGCAGGTGGCAGGCCTAGAAGATGTGCCTCTTCTGCTGTAGCAGGATGTTCCCACCTTATGGTACAATCTCCCACCAGAGATCAGGATGGCTCCAATCCTGCTGGCCTTTTATAAGTCCTTTAAGAACTTGGTTCTGTGCCAGGATCTGGGCCGCCGAGGGTATACAGGGACCCATTTCATAGTTAAATTTAGTCATTATAATACAGGTAATCCTTGACTTATTTGGGCACAATTGAGCCCAAAATTTATGTTGCTGATTGAGAAATTTGTTGAGTTTTGTCCCATTTTATAACTTTTCTCATGAGGTTTGTTAAATGAATCACTGCAGTTGTTACCGTATTTTTCGGACTATAAGATGCACCGAAGTATAAGACACACCAAGATTTCGAAGAGAAAAACAAGGAAAAAAAAGTCTCTTCCCCTGCCTCAGGAGCATTCTGCAGGCCTCCCAAACCCCCTGTGTGCCCCCAACTCGCGGAGCAGGGTTTCAGGCAGCCAAAAATGGCTATATTCAGTGTATAAGATGCACCAACATTTCTACTCTCTTTTGGGTGGGAGGGGGGAGGAGAAAGTGTGTCTTATACTCCAAAAAGTACGATAAATTAGTTCAGTGAAGGTAAATCACATGAGTATGGGGAGGATGCCACAACAGTCATAAGTTTGAAAAATGGTCACAAGTCACTTTTTTCAGTGATGATGTAACTTTGAATGGTCACTAAATGAACTTCTGTAAGTCAGACTACCTGTAGATGCTTTGTTCTAGACTGTGATATATTTTAATATTCGTATAATTTTAGTTTTTATTTTTTTATTTTTTTTGCTGTTGAGAGTCACTTAGTGATTATAAATAAAATGTCTTTAATCCAGTTGCAGAGTCTCTCCAAAAATTTATAGTTATCTGTCCATATCACAGTTCTTTGGAGGAACAGTTGTTCATTTTCCCATGCTACAAAATTTAAATTAGCTATTGTAGAACAAGCTGAAATCAGTTTTATACTCACAAATATATAGATACATTATATTTCAAAAACCACAGTAACTATAAAATCATTTTACAACTTGCTTTAATTCAAGAATGTCATAAATTTGTTTTTAAAAGAATTCAACAGAAATGGAAATAATTCCCATTTCCATAAAAAATCTTTGTTTTCTATAAAATACTTTTGAATATTAGCAATCCATTGACAATGGTTATTAACCACAGTATTTGTCTTCAAATCATTTTTCTGCCATCTCTGTAGGTGTAGCAGGTACTAGTATATCATAAATTAACAGTGCACACCAATAAAATTCAATATTTTTATCTACTTTACTTTATAAAAATATAAGCCTCTATCACGGTTTTATTTAGGACCTGGGTAGAACCATCCACTCAGTAACATCTGGCAGGCCAATCCTATCATTAAAGCAATACCATCTTATGGGGTCTAAGACTGTGGCTGCACTGCTTTGTAGAAGAACATTCTCTCAGAAGGCTGCATGGCCTGACTGTTGTCTTTATTGTATTCATTGTATCAGTGTATATCACCCAGAGCTGCTGCAATTGAGGCAGCTTAGTTAATATATTTCTTAAAAGTAGTGTATTTATTTCTTATCCCAGCCTAATCCTAGTGTAGTTTTTAGCTTTATCCACAGATAAGTCAAACAAATTCATTTATCATTTTCAGGGAATTAAAAAGAACACAAGAGACCAGGGAGCAATTCTAAAAATTAACATTTTTTCAGGCTTTATCTTGGAATTAATCTCAATCTCAATCTCTCTCTCTCTCCCCCTCCCTCACACACACACTCAGATTTTTTTTAACAGTAAAAGTCAAGATCTACAAAATAATCTGATTTTCTTCCAAAGACTAGATTCCTCCTGGAGTTCTGTACGTGTGGATTTACAAAAGCTGAATAGTCCCAACAATAAGCTGTTCTCATCACTAAAGTGATTTACAAGATTTAAGGTCTTAAAAGCATCTGTTCAGAGCTTTAGCTCCATTTATCATCTCTTCAGCCTAAGGATGGAGATCTGAAGCACCGTGAAATGTTGCTGGGTCCAATTGTCATCACATCTGCAAACTCTTCTTTTTGTGCTCTATATTTACATAGGATTAATGCTTAAATAGTTACTTAAGAGGGTCACTCCCTTACACATAAGAAAACACTATGATTTCCATAACTGAATCAACCTTAAATCATAGATAATGAAACTACAAATTATGCATCCTTGAATCTATGAGAATTGGGGAGGGGGCGTTTGGTTCTGGAGCCTAGGGTTGTCCTTTTCCTCCCACAAGCGCTTCCTCCCCCTTCCTCCCACTGTGCATTGTACCTGCATGTTTTTCCTCCTCCTTGCTTGGTTATGATAGATCTTGCTGAGTCAGCCTAGTCTTTAGGTTTCATGTGGTCTCCTCTTGGCAGCTGGCCTTTTTCAGAGTGGCTCACTTGACTGGTGATGGAAAGAATTATCTTCCTTGCACCATAGGCTCACACTGGCTTTTCCACTCCAAGCAACTCTTTATTTTACTAAAAGAGACTGCCTGTATCCCATAAAATATGTGGGGACCTTCATGCTCTCTGAGCTTGTTTGTTTTCTTGCAGATATTTCTTGCTTCTTGACAATCAAGAAGCGTGGGGGACCATGCACGGGGGGGCGGGGCACGTGTAGGGGGCCACACACACATTGCATTTTGTGGGTTCAGGCACGTGCTTCGGGCACGTGGTCCAGAAAAGTTTAGCCATCATTGTAATAGGACAACTGAGAGATCACTACTTCTCTCACCAGGAGAGAAAAGAACCACATAGATACATTGTGCAGACACACTACTTTTAACCCTTAAAAAGTTCTCTATCCATATGCAAAATGCTGTTTCCTATTAAGTAACAAAATTTAGGTGAAAACCATGGATACAGTAACATTTTTGCATATACACTAAGGTCTGGTTTCAAATTATCAATCATGTGTGCACAAACTACAGATAATGAGACCCCCCCAAATGAGCTTCACCAATACAATTAATAAAGCCATTTTCTTTAACTAATAATCTCAATAGTAAAGCTTAGCTGTTCCATTTTGGAAGAAATGCCTTATAATTGGAATATTGCAGTTTGTTGTAGTAGTCTTATATGTGATCTATGCTGGAAATATATTCATAATATCACTAAAAGAAGGCAACTCAGAGTACACAAATCCACTTCCACCTGAACCAGCTAATAAACAAACATATCATGGGCAATTTAAAAACCATAAAAATCAAGGACAGGAAAGAGCCCATACTTTTGGGATACATTTGGTTAAAAAAAGAGCCAGCATTGTTATTAAAAGGTTAGATGTTAAATAACTAGGAATGGGTCAGAGGACTGTCATAAAAGGGAAGATGCTTCAAAAGAGTAGGACTGAAACTAGGGATAGTTAACTAAGAATTAACAGGTCAATTTTTTAATGAACCTTAGAAGAAACAAACCTTCCTAATATGTTTAATTGCATAATCTGACAGCAAGGCAATGGCAAAGTTCTTTGCTCCTAATCCCTGCAGATCAGAGTCCATATTTCCACAGACACTCATACCTGTATTTAATAAACAATTCTAGTTTCCCTACTTTTAAATAAATAATAACATTGCTAGTTGAATGAACTCTATAATTTAATTTAGATTGTGATTCAGACCAATTATCGTGGACACTTTCCTTGGAATTGACCAGATTTCCAGAGTTTAATTTATAAGAGTTAAACTTCAACTTCCCTTCTATTTCCAAAAATGCTACCAAGGCTTACAGAGATGGTTATAATTCAGTGCTTTATTTTAAAACATACCTAACGAGTCACCTAGAAAATATAAAAGGGAAGCCAAAGTCTTGACATTCTGATAATGTGCAAGATGCTTTGACTATGGAGATGTATTTTTTTCTGGTGCGTGGAATTAGTCTGTTCTGCTATACAGTAGATATAGAAAGTCTACACACCTATTAAAATGCATGGGTTTTGACATGTAAAAAAACTAGACCAAGATAAATAATTTCAGAATTCTTTCTGCCTTTAACATAACATATAAGTTGTAGAATTTAACTAAAAAACAAGCTGAAATCTTTTAGGGGGGAAAATTACAATAAAAAAGAAGAAGATGTGGCTGCATAAAGATGCTCACCCTTAAACCAATACTTTATTGAAACACCTTTTGATTTTATGACAGCATGAGGTCTTCAGCATGACACATCATGCTTTGGAAAACTTTGTCCACTTTTCCTTGCAAAAGCATTCTGAATCTGCTACCACCATGCTTCACTGTAGATATGGTGTACTTTTGATTATGTGCAGTGTTGTTTTTGCGCTAAACATACTTTTGGGATTAAAGCCAAAAAATTTAACCTTGGTCTCATCAAACCATAACACATTTTCCAACATGCTTTTATCAGACTTGATGCAGATTTTTGCAAAATGTAGCCGGGTTTAGATGTTTGTCTTTATAAGGAAAGGCTTCAGTCTTGCCACACTACCCCACAGCCCAGATATATGAAGAATACAGGAGACTGTTATCACATGTAGTACACAACCAGTACTTGTCAGAACTTCTTGCAGTTCTTTTAATGTTGCTGTAGGTCTCTTGGCAGCCTCTCTAACCAGTTTTCTTGGTTTTTTAATCAAAATTGGAAGGATATCCAGTTCTTGCAAATGTCACTTTTGTACCATATTTTCTCCACTTGTTGATGACCATCTTCACAGTATGCAATGGTATAGCCAATGCCTTGGAAATGTTTTATACCCTTTTCCTGATTGATATCTTCCAGCAACAAAATCCCTTTGATGCTTTCTAAGTTCTGTGCAGACCATGGCTTTTGCTGTAAGAGGCAACTGAGCAAATGTAAGAAAAAGCCAACTTGAACAGCTGCATTGTATATGGGCTTGATCAGAGTCATTTTAATTGATAGCAGGTGTGTACTAACTACTAACAAGTTTTAACGTGACTGATTAATTCTGAACATCGCCATACCTCTGCTTATAAGAGGGTACGAACGCTTATGCAGCCACATTATTCTAATTTTTTATTGTTATTCCCCCCAAAAAAGGTTTTGATTTGTTTTTCAATTTTCACAATTTAGCTGAATTGTGTAGCTTATATGTTATATTAAAGGTAGAAAGAATTCTGAAGTGGTCTGATTTATCTTGGTCTGATTTTTTTTTTAACATCTCAAAAACCTGGCATTTTTACAGGGTTTTCTGTATTCACTGCATTTATGTTTCTCTAAACAGCACCAAATTGCTTTCTGAGAAACATGTTATCAAAATATTATTTAAGGCAAAAATAAGTATTTGTTTTGTACAGTACACTATTTATCCAAGTTGAGATATGGCATCGATTTTTATTCTGTGAAATTACTACTATAGATGAAAATGGAGGGTCCAAAAAGTGACTCTGAGATTACCTCTATTTTGTACTTTACATTTATGGGTATGCTTGTTTTCCATGCTAACAAAGTCTGGGGCTCACCAATTTACAAGTTTACAAAATTAGCCCAATGTTAGATTTAAAATGCTGCACAACAAAATCAATACAAGATCTTCTGCTCTCCAGATGCAGGTAGTCCTTGACTTATGACCAAAATTGGATGTAAGTCCGGAATTTTTGTTGCAGGTCACTGCAATCATAAGTTGACTTGGACCCAATTTACAACAATTTTTACAATGGTGTTAAGCGAATCACATGATCAATAAGCAAATCCGGCTTCCCCTAAGGGCACTTTTCCTAGAAATTAACAAAAGAACATCAAATTGCAATCATATGACTACAGGATGTTCCAACTGGTTGTAAATTACTATTGGTTGTAAGTCACTTTTTCCAAGGCTGATGCAATTTTGAACCATGGTTAAACAAATGGTTGTAAGTTGAGGACTACTTGCATAAGTATTCACTCAGGTTATATTAGTATTAACAGTATTATTTAGGCAGGTTTTAGTATCTTTTGAAAACTATTCAAAATATTTGAAAGCTTGCGAGCATATGGAATAGGCACACACAGAAATAGTTGCTATATATCCGTGATGGCGAACCTATGGCATGCGTGCCAGAGGTGGCACACAGAGCCCTCTCTGTGGGCATGCATGCCATCGCCAGCTGCTCTTCTGGTTTATGGTGCCAGCTGGTCTTCGCGGGCACTGGAGTGCTGGAAAACTGCAAAAAACCAGGCTGTTTTAGGGGCTGTTTTCAGGCCGTTTTCTGGGCCATTTCCCAGCCTATTTTTAGGCCATTTTCAGGCAGTTTTTGGGCCATTTTCTGGCCCAAAAAACAGCCCTGAAAATGGCCCCAAAATAGGCATGCTTGCATTGGCCAGCTGGTCTTTGGGTTTCCGGTGCTGGGGTGCGAACATGCACGTGCATTCCGGTTTGGGCACTCGGTGCCAAAAAGGTTTGCCATCACTGCTATATATGATAGCAGTTATCATTTACAAAACATCCATATCATGTAATATTCCAACAATGTTTTTTTTCAAATTTATTAGTAATATTATTCCTAATAATAAATCAAACAGAAGTATAATAAAATAAAAATAAATGGTAGCAACAAACAATCTACCCAAACATTGTTCAGAAAAGTTTGTAAGATAGTGTCCCCTATACAGTACTTATGAACATTCTACTATACTAATTACTGATCTAAGGAACTGCTTCTGTCACAAACTATTGCTACTAGAGGCAGCCTCAAATGCAACAACGATGAAGGTATAATTAAGCAACAGAAAGATGCCCTGGCTTTTCTATACTAACTGCAAGAACTTTAGAAAGAATTATAGCTGGACATTCTTTACCTATTCGTGGGAAACATGGCAAATTCAGGATCAACATTATATTTAAATATCTACTTGCATCCAACACAGTTTTTATAGTATCTTGCAACACTCATTTAACTGAGAGACCCCAGACTTTGTCACAAATCCACATCTGCAATTGAAAAGTCAATGCTACAGGCCTTATGACCAACAATTTATTATGAACTGCCACAATAAATTTATGTCAGATGATATGTTATTCTCATTTTTGCTACAATAAATATCTGACAGAAAATACCTTATAACACAAACATTATACATATTAAAGTACTAGATAGCAATACAATTTTCTAATGCTGCGTTCAAAGGACAGCTGAAATTGGAATGCAAGTGCGGCAAACAGAAGGGGGTTGGGAACATTATCTGCACAAGGGAGTTCCCTTTTAGTGCAGCCAAGCATAGGAAACTAGCACAGGGAAGCCTGAATTTCCTGATCAGTCTGTGCATGTGTGTATGTAGAAGGAGGAGAATCATCAAGGCTCTCACTGCAAAAAAAAAATAGCAAACAGAGCTTATTTTGGTTTTGTAAAGGTTTGAAAAAGGATTCACATCTATAAAGGTATTGTGATACCCTGTTATAGATATGTAGACTGACATAGACACAAAGAATTACTGTACTTGCAACTTTCAAAAGGCATCTTGGCCCATATATTCATATTGTCATCTACACTTGCAAATGTCCATATTTGTAATATTCATTTTAAAGCCAGTATTACTCTTTAGCTTTTATTATCCATATTTAGCACTTATTGTGGATGGTTCACATATTTAGTTGGGCTTGCAAATTAAGCTGAAAATTAGAATCACCTGCATTTCAACCATTTCATATATGTGTGCAAAATCAAATGGAATGTCACTCAATGCTTGCAGTCAAAAAGCAAGACAAAAAGGTCTTGCTTATTAGGCTACTAACATAATCTTAATGGTTCAGTTCTAACCCTGGAACATTGAGCAGTGAGGGAGGGATCGCAGATTTACACTTCTGCAGAAATAATGGCCTTTTCCTGCACTCCAGAACGAGATGGAGAATGGGACCTTCATACTTGCCAGAAGGTAGAAGCACTCATAAATCATTATTTTGTATGTATGCCATTACCAGTTTAGGAGATCAGCAGGAAAGAACCAATGAATATTGATACATGTAATTTCAGTTGCTGGAACAGAAAATACAGTGAATAAGTTGAAGGTATACCCAAATTATGATTGGAGATTTTTTTTATTTTGCTTTTGGAAAGAGGTTTTATGATATTGTTTTTGTTGACTGTTGTCAGCCATCCAGAGTTCATACATAATATGGGTTGCTATATAAATTTTCTAAAATAAATGTAGATGGCATCTATACTGTACTATTTATGAGTTGTGTAACAAGGTTCTGCTACAATATTATTTTATATTCAATTAAAACTAGATTTCAGAGAATACTAGAAATAAGTCCTAATTTCAAAAGCTTTAAGGTATTATGAACGTAAGAAGTTTTCATTCTGATCACTGATCCAACTGACATCATTTCTCCAAAGTAATGGCTACAAAAATTTTTTATACAAGTTTTACACAAGATATTTAACTTGGGGCTTTTCACATGCATACTAGTACCACTGAATGCAGGTCTCCATTAAAGGAATAGCAACTCTGATAAAAAAAAAATCAGCCAGGATTCTGGCATATGTTTGGGAAGGATGGAGTGTTTCTTGTAAGAGTCATCAAACTGATTCACATACTGCAGCAAGCCATAATTTAATCACAACTTATTAGATAAACACAAAATGCTAAGCAAAACCCAAATACATTATAACTTAATGAACTGTGTACACCTAGTCATCCTGTAGCATTCAAAGGATAAACTATCCTATTTATGTGCATGTAAACTGATTGCTTCAGTTTATTCCAGCCTTAAAAGAAGCCACAAGTTTTATCCAGCCACCTAAGCAGACTAGCATAATTACTTTAGTTTAGTACCCTGGAAAAATCTCCAAACTATAGGTTATCAGTATTATGATAATGGAAATAACTCTCAGCAACTTCTCTATATTGACAGTAGTGAAACAATTAAGAACACTGGAGTCATAATTCTGAATTTTTCTTAAAATGCCTTCCTTATTCTTATTTAACTGTTTAGGACCAGACACTCAGGTTTCTCAATTATATTTTATATGGTGCAAAGTTAAGTGTGCTCCAGATTTAACACTGTTATACAAATCATCTGATAGTTGTTGCAATTTCTTGTACATTAATATGTAGTTATTTTAAAATGTATTTATTTACTACTGTGTCACGATATTTGATTTGCTGAATGTGGGAAGATAAGAAGCAGAAGTACAAAGGCCATGTAGCCTTTTAGCCTCCTTTTCTGCCTGAAGCTATCCAATGAATTGCTCCATCACAGTTCATCATAAAAGCTTCTTCATATCAAGCTTTCCTCTTGATAACTTCAGGAGCAAATATTCATATAATTTTCCTAAGACTGATAAAGATCTCCATTTTTGGGGAGATCTTTAAGCACAGTATAAGCACAGTATAGTTTGGTATTCCTCTATCCATATATCTACAAGTCCCAACTCAATTTAGCTTACCGTGATATTTTTGTTCTAAATAAACAGAACAGATATATTATAGGTATTTATATAGTCCTTGACTTACAGCCATAACTGTGATGAGAATTTCCATTTGTAAGTAAGGTGGTCATTAAGTAAGTCATACCTTTTTTGCTATGGTTATTAAGCAAATCACTACAGTTATTAATCATTAAGCAAATCTGGCTTCCCCTGCTGACTTTGCTTGTTACAAGGCAGTTAGAAAGGTCACAAACGGTGATCACATGACCCCAGACACTGCAACTATCGTAACTACCATACCAGTTGCCTAGCGCTAGAACTTTGATTATATGACCATGTGGATGCTGCAACAGTCCTGTGAGGACCAGTTGCAAGTCTTTTTATTTTCAGTAACACTGTAACTTCAAAAGGTTGCTACACAAATGGTTATAAGTCAAGAACTACCTGTATTTTACTAAATTTCCCAAATATGCACAATTCATTGAAAAGGAAATTCCATGTAAACATATATCTATTTCGCAAAACAGTAAAAAAAATTGTAATCCTTTGTTGAAAAAAGCTATCTGCCCTATTTTGATTCTGACTATAACAGGCCAGGTAACTTTTCAGAAAACGACTGCATTTCTTTACCACATCTAAGTTTAAATATAATTTTAGAAGACACATGTTGGAGTAGAGCTATGGGCTATTTTCATGCAGAAAGAATTCTTCCATAACATTTAATAAGTTCTTTATTTTACACTACTGCCAGAATTTATTCTCAATTGAATTTATACAGCCATTCAGTGTTTTTTAGGCAAAGCCTTTTTGTATAGATCATACTATTCCTTAACTTTGTTTGTAATAAATTAAAATAGTTTCTATACCAGAAAAAAGTATTCAGGTTTGATTCATGAAATTTTAAGAAAATATGTCAACAAGGAGTTTCAACTTCCTGACAAGAGAAATCAGAGGCCATAGATGCACAGGTTTTTTTAAAAAGTCCTATGGACTCAAGAGGTGAGAAAGAAAAGAACTGACACATTCTATTATCTTCACATTGCTGTTGCTTTCTTTTTTAATACGGCAGTGAGTAGCATACAGTAAGGAGCTACTAGATATGTAATGCCACTCTAACTATACAGGCAGCATACTTACATGTCTGATACAATTGCTAGGACAGACCAAGCTTAGCCTTGTCCCTCCCCCCACCATTACTTGCTAAAATGTTAAGTCAAGCAAGACTGGTCAGTCAAGGGACAAAGAAAAAGGGGGAGTGTAACTGTAGATGGAAATAAAAAAATGAAATCGGTAATATATTTCAAATGCCCTGAAGTTCATAATGTAATCCTCTTTTAGGTTTCAGGTTCTGTCACCCATTTCCCAGGTAAAATCTCTAAGTTATGTCCTTCTTTATTCCCAGTTACAGCCAGGAATAGACTTGGCAGTAACCCCAGCAAAGAAAAAAAAAGTTGAAGACTGCAATAGCTCCTCTATTATGAATTTGAAACAATGATAATTAATCCCCCTGCAACCCACCCCAATACTGTACTCCACAGATGTCAGCCCTACTCTGCTTTGTTCAAAACAGGCAATGTACAATCTCATTTTGCACTGCACAGGAGGAGGCATTCAAGACAGCAGCTCACAAATCTTCTCTAAACAGATAAGATCTGTTTGACTGCATATTAAACAGGTGAACCTAGTAGCTATTAATGAATCTTCTAATGTCTAAAGTGTAATCTTAATCAAGCCCTTATACACAACAGCCAAGCATCTTCCATAGGATCACAGCACTCATGTTTTCTCGTTTGCCTTATGCAGCCAGTGTATGCAACTCACTAGGTTTTCTCTTTCTGAAACAAAGTTTTTCCTATCTTTGATTAATAGTTACTGCCTAATCACTTCTACAAACATTCTCAGGTGTTATATATCTTCATCTTCCACTGCTCTTTACACACCAAACATTCACGTTACCTTAGCTGCACAATACATTTTTGCTTCCCATTCCAGCCATTCAACAACCTGTATTATTCACTTTGGCAACCCAGGATATCCTAACAAGGACCATTTGAGAATTCCACAGGTTTTGATTACCTGTGAAGTTAAAACAGATCCCAGAAAGCAACCCTAATAAGTCACCTTTATCATACTACTGAAGAAAACACATTTTTCATTTATGAGAAATTGGGTAATCTGACTAGAGGGCATCTTTTTCATTTATTCAGGGTATCCTAAATTTTAACCTGTCTTTCCTTTCCAGCTTTCCCACATTCTGGCACTCTTAGTTAACTCTCGGTTGCTTGGAACTGTTGACGTTACCTCACATGCTCAAGTATTGCATAAAATATCTATTTCCGTCTGGGTTATTATTTTCCAGCTCCCCTCATGACCTTCCACTGGGGTAGTAGCAATCTGACTGGTATTTCACACACACACACACTAACACAGAGAGACAAAATAATCTTACCACTTTTCATTTCCCGTCTGGGACTCAGGCCTCTGCACCTCCAGCTTTCCTCTGCATACTCCAAGCCACTCCCCCTTTCTAACAGCTCCAGATTCAACCCCCTCTTGCCAGCCTCTGCACTAAAAAGGCTTAGACACTGTTGGAAAATCCAGCAAGGCACTTTCTTTGAATCTTCAACTTCCACAAAGAGGCTGTTATAGTGACTCCAAGGGCTCGCCCGTGTGACACCTTTACTTACCATCCATCACCTTCCTTCCTTCCTTCCTTCCCAACCGATTCACAGGCGCCTGCCTTTCTCTCTCTCTCTCTCTCTCTCTCTCTCTCTCTCTGTACACACCAATGCCCAGCGGCTCTTATGACTCCAATGACCTCCCCCTCTTCCCTTCCTTTTCCCCATCCCTCATTCCTTCCGGATCACTCACCCCCTTTTCTTACTCTTTGACTAACCAGCACACCTAGTCTTTTCTCCAACTTAAGAGCAACTCTGCTTCCTCCCCTCATTAAACACGTTGGCTCCACTATCTACTTTAGTGGCACCACGCCTCCCAACTCTCAGCCACCATACTGCCTTTGCCTTTAGCTGCCCATCGGGGCCCTCCTACCTTGTCAATATTTAAACCTCCCTCCATTCCCAAGTCTCCCGTCTTCCCACCCCCTCTATATAAATATTAATAATTTAAAAAAACCATCATCAGGACCCCCCCTCCCCGAGTTTCTCAATGTCCTATATTCTCCTCTCCACCCCCACCTCCCACATCAGCCCTCAGAAATACCCGAAGTTACTGCCTTCTCTTCGGGAAATTTCCAGTCTTCCGCCTTAGGCACAAAAGAGACTTTTCCCCGGCTATCTTTTGACCCCGAACACCGGTCTTTTCCGCCCCAATCCCTGTTCTCAACCTACCCCGCGTCTTACCTCGCAGTTACCCCCAACTTTTCTTTTGAAAACTCTGCCCCCCCTCCCCCCCACACACACACCGGCCCGCCTCACGGAGCTCCCCGTTCCTCCTCCTCCTCCTCCTCGACCACGTTTCAAAGCCGGCCCCCTCTTCCCGGCTCGGGCTCCCACACGACCACGCTTCAGCCTAGCCGGGTCTCAGGGACGGCCCTGAAATACCGCCGCCCGGACTCACCTGCCAGCTGTCTCCGCAGTAGCAACGCGGACTGGAGCTCCGTCATTCTCCCCGCCGGTGCCCGGGGAGGGAGTCTGGGGCGGCGGCGGCGGCGGCGCAGCTGCTGCTGCTAATCCTCCCGCTCCTACGACTGCCGGGCTCGAGCCAGCCAGCCGGCGAGCCCTCGTCCCTCCCCGCTCGCGCCGACCCCGCCGCCGGGGGCCTGCCTGCCCGCCCGTCCTCTCAGCGCCGGCGCCGCCGCCACAGCAGCGCCGCGAGTCCCTCCGCCGCGGGGGGGGAGGGAGGGGGAATAAGGGGGAGGGGGAACTACGAGGAGAAACTATTCTGAGAGGATTCGGGAGCAGCGTCGGACCAGGTGTGTGCGTGTGGAGGGGGGGGGAAAGAAAGCGCGCGGGAGGGCGCTCAACGCTGCCGCTCGGCCCGCGTCTGCCGCTCCAACACCTTCCCCTCAGCTTTCTTTTCTCTCTTTCTCCCCCCCCTCCCTTCCACCCCACTCCTCCTCTCTCTTTTCTCCTCCCCCTTCACGGAATTTCACTGCACTCGGGCGCCGCGACACGCAGGCGCACAACTCCCTCGGCGCATGCGCCCCTTTCGCAGATGGGGCTTGCGCTTCCTCCTCTTTTCTTCTTTCAGCGCGGATTGCCCAGCGATGGCGCGGCCGCCATGTTTGGAAGGTCGAACTCATGGCCGTGTAAAGGGAGCCGCTCCGGCGCGCGCCCGAGAGTTGAGGACTGTGTACGAGCGCGCGGCGGAGGCATTTATTTATTTATTTGTGTATTCGCCGGCCCTGGCGCCATCTTGGGAAGGGCAGAAGCATCCTGGTTTAGACTTCTATAACCCTAAAAGTTTGGCGAAGGAAGAACGGGCAGCATTACTCTTCGTTTCTTCCTCCCCCCCCCCACGCTTTCCAAGTTATGCAAATATGATGAGGCTTTCGGTTTCACATAGATCGTTACGTTGCATTTTTTTAAAAAATCATCTTGTCATATTTTTCTAACTGATTTCGGGTGAACGGGGTTTCTAAATCAGTTTTGCACGCAAAATATTTTACCGGGTGAAGAGGATACACAAAATCAAGGATCTGTTAAAAACTCCCTTCTAAACTTATTTACCATTCAGAAATTAATATCAAGGGAGCCCCCCCCCCTCTTCTCGTCCCTTCTTCAGTTTTGAACAAACTCACATTTCTGGCAAATTATACTCCCCCCCCCCCGAATGCTTGTGAAAAAATATTTGAGAGATAATCTTGTGACAGTTTGATGTATTTTTTACTTCATAAATTCAGAACTGAGTCAATAGGGGTTTTTTTTCTATAATATTTTTACTGTCTTTCAGAATTGTTATATATTGAATGCTACATGGGACTCTCAACCCAGTTTTATCCTCAACAATTTTAAGAGGTAGGTTGAAGGAAGAGTGATTATCCCAGGAGCATTGTGGTTCTCTGGTGATTTGAATCTGATTGATTGATTTAAAGATTTATAAAGCCGCTCAACTCAGCCACTACATTAAGTACTGCCTTGTCTCATTAATGAAAATAATGTATGGTAATAAGATTTAACATTAACCATGAATTAACCCCCTCCCAAAAAGTTATTTCAGATAATCTAGGTCTAGTTCCCACCCACCCCCCAGCTATCCAAAGGTACAGTGAAAACAAAGATAGTGTCATGACTAATTTGGCAATCTTAATTTATTTTTATTATCCACTTCAAATTGTGAAAGTTGTTACTGCAAAATATTTTTTTTATTTTTTAGGTTCTGTATGTATTTGATCTATTTTATTGTAAACTGCCTAGAGTCATAAAGGTGAGATGGAAGACTATATAAATCAAATAAATATTTTTATTTTTAGGTTATATATTTTATATATCTTATTTTATTGTAAGCTGCCCAGAGTCATATAAAGGTCAGATGGATGCATCCATAAATTAATCAAATAAAATGCACTTCAAAAGTAAGAAAGTATCTTTCAAATATATATATGATCATTTCCAATGAGTTATATTAACAATGATCTCATTCTCTCAAAGCCAGTTTGTTATAGTGATTAAGGTATTCACGTAGGCATGAAAGCCTGCTGGGCAATTTTCGTCCAGTCGCTTTCTTTCTGCTCAGCCTACCCCACAGGGTTATTGTTGTGGGGAAAATAGGAGGTCAAAGGATTATTATGTTCAGTGCCTTGAATTACCTATAAAATAATAAAGGTGAGTTAAAAATCTAATAATCAAATTTGAAGGTTACATCTGTCCAATGAAACTCTGGATGTTGAAGATGCCATATAAAATATCACCAATAAAACAAAAACCCAGGTTGAAGACCTCGTTAAAAACACAAAACATCTCAATCACACATCCATGTTGGAGCTTCTAAATCTAAACTAACAGCCCATCGCCAATGCATGAGGGAGGAACTAGGTGTTCATGGACTTCCCAAAGGATAGTAAGGTTGGAGTGGTCCATAGTTGGGGGTGGGAGGTGGAACCTGGCTCAATAGCAGTAACTGCGAGAGGGATCAAGGAGTCCTAGTGGACAAATATTTAAATATATGACAGCAATATGTTGCAGCTGCCAAGAAAGCCAATGCAGTCTTAGGCTGCACTAACAAAGGGATAGAGTCAATATCACATGAAGTGTTTATAATGCCTTGGTAAGACCACACTTGGAATACTGCATCCAGTTTTGATCTCCACAATATAAAAAAGATGTTGAGACTCTAGAAAGAGTGTCGAGAAAAGCAACAAAGATGGTTAGGGGACTGGAGGTTAAAACATGAAAACCGGTTGCAGAAATTGGGTACGTCTAATATGATGAAAAGAAGGACTGGGGTAACATGATAGCAGTGTTCCAATATGTAAGGGGGTCTACCTATTCTCCAAAGCACCTGAAGACAGAACAAGAAGCAATGGATGGAAACTAATCAAGAAGAGAAACAACCTAGAACTAAGGAGATATTTCTTGACAGAACAATTAACCAGTGGGAAATTGGCCCCCAGGCGTTGTAGGTGCTCCACCACCGGAGGTTTTTAAGAAGAGATTGGACAGCCATTTGTCTGAAATGCTGCAGACAATGTTTCCTGCTTGGGGGGCAGGGATGGACTGGAGGGTCTCTAGGGTCCCTTCCAACTCTATTATTCTGTTATTCTTTCTATGAACATGTGTATCCATTCTCTCAAGTCCAAAGAAAGTCTGGAATGGTATAGGATCTCCTGCCATGGGCAGGCGGTTGGATTAGAAGACCTCCAAAGTCTCTTCCAACTCTATTATTCTATGTTCTATTATTTATAGTCGGGAGCATATATTAGATTTAAATAATAAACCACTCTACCTAGATATGTGCATATTATCAACCCACAAATTAACAAGCCACATATTAGCCCATCATGCTGTACAAACTCAGTTGATAAAATGCTGAAGGTCAAAATATTAAATTCATCTACATTTCAAGCATTATAAAAGGTAAATTACATTACATTTTAAAAAGGTAAATAGAGGACAGAGAGTGGAATTAGAAACCAAGAAATAGAGGAGTAAATTTAACCCTATTCTCTCATACTATAATCTTGTTGAAAATTGCTCATCGAAAGTTGTTATTTGCACTGCAGGAGAGAAAACCCTCATAGATATCAAAATGTAATTCACAGCTTACTCCAGAGTGTTTTGAAATTAATTCCAGACTAGGTTCATCTATTGTGCTGAACTATAATGTGATTTGTTTTATTTTGATTTAGCAAGTTGAGCCTAACCATTGTGGTTTATACTCTACTACCGGTATGTGGTTTAATGTGTTGCTTGCACCCAGCCAGTTATAACTTATTTAACAAACTGATGTAGTAAATCTTGGCTGGACATGGATGAATGCAGTGCCAGACTGAGGAGGGAATTTTGTTCTTAGTGCATATGGAAACAAGTAGATGGACAGTAATGTTATTTCACATTAGGAAACTAAGAATATTGCAGGAAAAATGTGTTTTTAACCAAAATTCTTATCATTCTGGCTTTTAAATGTGAGTGTCAGGAGCAACAATCAGCTCCACATGTAAAGAATTCAATTAGCTGATTTATCGTTCAAGGTGATACACAAGAATCTTCTCAGACTAACAGTTTGCAGTTAGGTGAGACTAGATAAGGTTCAACAATGTTCAAGGGGGAGAATCAGATTTCACCCTGTTGTGCCCATGTAGGGATTCTAGATTAAGTCCCAGTTTGACTCGTCCCTCTGGCTTGGCCAGTCTGTCCTCTACAGTGGAAGACCACTGCTAAAGAGTAAATATAGAAGTTGGAAGTACATTTTGGCAATTTGTAAGTTGACACCACAAGACTATCCTAAATGGAAGTGCTTGAAGCTATTTTTTCCTCAAAAATTGCACTCACTACTAATATTGTTATACATTTTCAGTCAGTACTTCATATTTAACCTGTGGAATTCATTACCGCAAGACAGCAATGGCCACTATTTTGCTTGGCATGTTGAATAAAATCAGAGGGCAAATCTATCAATGACTATTAGTCTTGAAGATCCTCTAGGTAGCAAGCAGCATCCCCTGCATTGCTAACATCATCAGATAACAAAATAGCATATCACTCCCAGAAGCTTTCAGGGTGCTTCCTGCTTCCCCAGATCACTTATATTTATTTGTTCTTCCTGGACAAATAGGCAATAAGGTACTTACTCTCGTTTTCTAAAAATATCTATGGATATGTGGGTCCCAAAAGAATTCTTGGAAATAAAAGTAATGTAAGAAAACCAACATTTTGTTTCTTATAGTGGCCAGCAAGATGCTTTTGGAGAGGCTGCCACAAAGAGGAGGAAATCAATTTATTTTCCAAAGCACCAGAGGGCAGGACAAGAAACAATGGATGGAAACTAATTAAGGAGAGAAGCAACCTGGAATTAAGGAAAAACTTCCTAACAAGCGAGGACAATTAACCAGTGGAACAGCTTGCCTTCAGAAGTTGTGGGTGTTTCATCACTAGAGGTTTATAAGAAGAGACTGGACAGAGGCTTGTCTGAAATGGTATAGAGCCATGATGGCAAACCTATGGCACGCATGCCACAGGAGGCACACAGAGCCAGCTCAGTTCCACCGCGCATGCGTCCCACCAGCCAGCTGGTTTTCAGGTCTCTGCCATGCATGTGCGGGGGCGGGGCACATGTGGGAGACTTGCGTGTATGCATAGGGGGCAGGGCAGACATGGGGTCGTGTGCACATGTGGGGGGTTGGGCACGCCTGCAGGGGTGGGGGGCGCACGTGCATTGCATTGTGGGTGTGCACAAGTGGTTTTGCGTGTTTTCATCACTGGTATAGGGTCTCCTGTTTGAGCAGAGGGCTGGACTAGAAGATCTCCAAGGTCTTCCCACTCTATTCTGATTGATTGATTGGAGTGCCAATGATGAAGAAATAGCTCTCAAATCACTGTCAACTCCTTGCAATATATATTCAGAGGTGTGCTATCTTTAATCTAGAAATAATTACTGTAATAGCTCTTGATAGATTCCACCTCCATTAACCTATGCCCTTTGAAAGCCATCCAAGACATGGCCTTCACCCACAACTTGAGGTGACAACTTCTACAAATTAATTAAATGTTTTGTTGTTTCTTTGGTCTGCTTTGAATCTTCTTCCCTTCTGCTTCACTGGATGGCCTCTGTTCCTAGTGTTCTGAGCTAGGGAGAAAAACTTCCCCCTGTTCATTTTCTCCATGATTTTATATCCCTTGATCTTTTTTTTTCTAAGTTAAAGTGTCCCAAACATTTTAATCTCTTCATGAACCCCCTGATCATTACGTTTGCCTCTGCATATTTTCCGTTCACAGTTTGCCTGAGTGTGCATTGTTTTACATTTATTTAAATTGAACTGCTTTTAGCACTTTCCTGAGCATTCACCCACTTTGAAGAGATTCTTCTGGAGCTCCTCATAATGCTAAATATTTTGGCGTCCTCTATAAGATCTTCTTCAGCTCACTGCTTATCCTGAGTCAAGATCTGATCCTTCAGGCTGGCACTTTTCTTCACAGCATGACATCTTCCCATTTATATTTTCATTAAAAGCATCTTTGATACAGCAGGGAGTCTAATGCTCATACACATCGTATTGAAGATGCGAGCCCTAGAGCAACATTATGTCAGACCCTAAAGGCACTGTGAGTGAATTAAATCATCAGATACCTCTATGAATGCTTTTGCGATGCACTCATCTATTCTCTAAAAGAGGGAGGGAGGGAGGAAGGAAGGGCTAAAAAACAAAATAATTAAAACAATAATACTTCCTCCTGCAGGAGATTAGAGCAGAATAAAAAAAGAACAATTAAAAACAATGTTGAATAAAATCAATTAGATAAAATGATCCAAAATAAAGCACTCGTCTATTCTTCAAAAGAGAGGGAGGGAGGGAGGGAAGGAAGGAAGGAAGGAAGGAAGGAAGAGCTAAAAAACAAAATAATAAAAACAACAATACTTCTTCCTGCAGGAGATTAGAGCAGAATTCAAAAAGAACAATTAAAAACAATGTTGAATAAAATCGATTAGATAAAATGATCCAAAATAAAGCCACCTGTTGTAAAACAAGACAGCAATAGAGTAATTAAAAAATCCAATAATAAAGCATTTTATTTTAAAAGGGTATCTAGTCTCATCTTGCAAATGCCTGGATGAAAACCTTCAGTTGTTTCAAACAAGAATATGGGACTCGCTGTATTTTCCCATGGATAAATTACATATGTGAAATGATGCCACTGAGGCCTTTTTCCTGGCTCTCCATACTGTGAGCTGAACCCACCAACATGCTCACAGAGGTGCCCCTGCTGATCTTAAAAAAAAACATATTGGTTGACTCTGGCTTTGCATACAAACCAGATCATCTATACTTGGTGCTTCTTTTTCTATGTACGTAAGCTTCTTACTCTCATAACTGCACCATTAGATGTTATGCTATGAAGCTTCTTTGTTCCCTGCAAAAATCCAAATTAAAGCATGCCCATTAGAGAGGTGTCTAGTTCTGGAAAGAACCAGCAAAGGGAAAGCCATCATCTCTCTGAGTAATTGGGTCCATTAATTTTTTCTTGCTGCTAGGATTTCCCTCCCAAAAAAGGCTGATAGAAATATGTCTGTTTGTAAATTACCATAAAACTCTTATTCCATATTTTCCCTTCTGTCATTATAAAGAACAGGGCTTACCTTCCTTCTATGCCCCAAAGGTGCTTTTTCAAGAGGCAACGACTTGTTTTTCTTTGAAGACATTTCACTTCTCATCCAAGAAGCTTCTTCACTTCTGAAGAAGCTTCTTGGATGAGAGCTGAAGAAGCTTCTTGGATGAGAAGCACAATGTCTTCAAGGAAAAACTAAGAAAGTCCAGTTGCCTCTTGAAAAAGCACCTTTGAGACAACCATGACCTGGATGACTGAGAATCTCCATAGACACTTCCTTCCATGCAATATTATTCTTACTTGAAATGAATCGTAATACCAACCCGTTGCTTCTCTTGTTAGAGATAAACATTTCCTGTTTTTTTCAATTTGCCTTCAAGTTTCTCATTATTTCAAACTATTGTCCCAGCAGACTAAATATTCCTCATTCTATACTTGTGGATTTGTTTTACATAGGAGTCTCTCAAAGTATCAAAGGTTCCACGCTGTCTCCACTTACAAATAAAGCCAATGGGGCTGATATAAGATGTTGTGTGCATGAAGTAACGGCGACAATTTGTGGTGAAAGTACAGGGGCTAAAGGTTGGAAAATTGAGGGATATAGTATGCAATTTGGCTGTCAGGAATTTTGCTTGCCGTCACTTACGTTCCAGTTGTAAGTAAACTAGGTATAACTTTCTAGTAGTCTCTTGAACCATATCTTTCAAAGATCCTGGAGCACCAGGAAACTACCAAGAGGACTGGAAAAGGGATGATGTCGTTTCCGTTTTTAAAAAAAATGGATCCAGGAATCTATAGACCTATTAGCCTGACATCAATACCTAGGAAGATTCTGGAAAAGAGAATCAAGCAATGATGTGCAAACACCTAGAGGCAAACAAAGTCATAACCAAAAGCCAACATGGGTTTGTCAAAAACAAATCATGCCAGACAAATCTTATTGCATTCTTTGACAAAGTGACAAAATTAGTGGACCAGAGAAATATTGTGGATGTAAGTGCTGTGGTCCGGCATTCTGCAGCTCAGTGGCCCTCTTTTCCACATTTGAAACAGGCGGTGGAACGCACTGGTTGGACTTGAGTTTAGCTACCTCCCTCTTCCTTTCCAGAGGTGTTCTCTGCCATGTCTTTGAAGCAACTCACGAGAATGTCTTCTGGCAAGTCGAGGTGGCAGACCAAGTCTCTAAATTCCTCTGTGTATTCATACTGGCCTTGTTGGATGGTCTTTATGTGGTCTCGGGCTTTGCAGTTCACTAGGGAGTCCTACAAACCTCATCTTAGAGCTGTCATAAATCGGTTGAAGTTTCTCAGCTAGGGGCATTTGTATTGTGGAGGGTCACCTCCACCTGGCCGCAGCTCCTTCTAACGCCAATGTGATGACTCTAACTTTGGTCATTTCAGTAGGGATTTTGTGGCCGTACTCTTGGATGTAGGTGACGACATGAGCCAGGAAAACCCCCAGCTGCTGAAGGTCCCCACCAAACGTTATACCAAGGGGAGTTGCCTTTTCCCTTCGGGGTGCTACATCATCACCTGGCCTTGGAATATTTGCCCTCCTTTGGTCCCCTTGTGGGCTCTCCACCATTGCTGTGCCCCTGCTGGGGTTGCAGCCACTGCCACTGTGGTGTCTAGGGATGAGGCTTTCCCATCTCTGTCGTCCGGTCAGTTTCGATGGCTGTTGTTTCCCGCCATCCGAGCAGAGGTGGGATTCACTTACCTTTCCTATCGGTTCACAAATGTGACCACCTCTGCTCATGTGTGCGGCCTTCTGCACATGTGCAGTAGTCACGCATTACGTCCAGGTGGGTGGGTGGAGCCTCCCGCAGTAGCTGCTACTGGTTTGCGTGATCCGGAGAGAACCAGCTGAATCCCACCACTGCATCTGAGCCAGTACCTGCCTTTAGATTCTGGAATGCATCCATCATGTATCACATGGCTTGTTTCATGAGGAGGTCGGCATGATCAGGTTCATTCCCTTCCCCCTCCTTGTCTCCCAGCACCTCCAGCTCCTCTTTCCATTGGTGATTGCCTTGGGTGGGGATGACTTCCTTCATCTTCCCTTCCCAATCATCCTTCTTCCCGACTCCTATGGACCATCTGGGCTTTGCTGAGTCCCCCAGGCCCACAACCTCCTCCATCCATCTGCCAGCATTTGACCCTCAGTCTGCCTTGGCTGAGGCTTCACCCCAACATTCAGCTTCTTCATCATCGTTGCCTTGGGTGGACATCATTTGCACAGTCCACACAGTGCCTCTCCAGGTTGGCCACTTTGCAGAATCTGCCTAATGTAAGGACCTGCCTTAGCATTCTTCTCAGGAAAGCATGACTCTTGAAACAACTTTTACTGAGAGAAAGTGATTGCAGACTCAAGTGGAGTCTGAAAATCCTGCAGAAAGCAGGTCTCATTTCCCCCCGCGCATGCGCATGCGACCCCCCGCCCCCCATTTTTGGCCTAGCAGGCCTCCCTGCAGCCTTCTGTGCCCAAAAATGGGCCTAGGGGAGAAACGCCCCACCCCCCCACTCTGCCCCACCCCCTGCACATGCATACCACACACTCCCGTGCATGCACATGCATCTCCTGCATGCGCCCTGCCCCCCGCACATCCTGAAAATCAGTTGGCCGGCGGGAGGCACATGTGTGGTGGAGTTGAACTGGGCGATGGCTCGCGTGCCCGCAGAGAGGGCTCTGTGTGCCAGTTGTGGCAGGCGCTCAATAGGTTCATCATTACGGTGCTAAGCTATTTTCCCCATTCAACCCTCACCCCAATTCCCCAGTCCACCAGTAGCCAATACGATGCCACGAAGGTGTTATGAGAACTCTGAGGCGGGAAGGTGATAACAGTTCATCCTCAGGACACCATGACCTTGGTAACAGGCTAGAACCAGCTGGGAGGATGTCCATCACATCGACTCAGTCCCCCTCCCTAATTCCCATGCATTTACAGCAAAAGCAAAGTATTCAAAGCATCCAAGCCAGTGGTGAAATCTAATTTTTTTTACTACCGGGTCTGTGGGCATGGCTTGGTGGCGTGGTGTGGCCTGGTGGGCATGGCAGGGGAAGGATACTGCAAAATCCCCATTCCCACCCAACTCTGGACCCAGCCAGAGATGGCATTTGCCAGTTCTCCGAACTACTCAAAATTTTTGCTACCGGTTCTCCAGAACCTGTCAGAACCTGCTGGGATTTCACCCCTGATCCAAGCCCATGAAACAAGCTCCTCACCTTCGCAATGACAGCGTCCTGGCAGGGACCTGACATCCATAAAGTAAGGCCTGTGGCCACCTGTTTAGAGAACATTTTGCACTCAGCCATTTATAGAAGAGATAAGAGAAAGGAAGGTGTTGTTTTCTCTTAGTCTTCTGACAACATGTAGATGAAACATAAAGAATGGTATTTATGCCACGGTAGTTCATAACCATGTTTAAAATAAGGGTGACTGGAGCAGCTGAATTATGCAATATTGAGGAGCCGTTCATTGAGACATTTTATGCTATGTCCAAGCCAAGTTTGACTATCTATGCTGGAAATTAAGAAAAACTTACACATGCCAGACAAAATTCAGCACTAGGATATGTGTGCAGCACTTTGGAATCAGATCAGTGGTGGGTTGCCCCCGGTTTGGACTGGTTCACAAGAACCGGTAGTAAAACTGATGGGAGGCCCTGCCCACTGCCCCAGATGTTGTCATCAGCAATCTGCGCATGCGAACCAGTAGTAAAGGTAAGTAGAACCCACCCCTGATTCAGATCCTAGTTAAAGATGCAGTTGTTTTAGGGAGTTGTGGACAGATGAACTCCTCCTAAGTCCTCTGAATCAGGGGTCTCCAACCTTGGCAACTTTAAGCCTGGCAGATTTCAACTGCCAGAATTCCCCAGCCAAAAGAATTCTGGGAGTTGAAGTCCACCAGGCTTAAATTTTGCCAAGGTTGGAGACCCTTGCTCCAAAGCAATCCAACATTTTGTACAAGCCCAATCAAGACTTATACAGTATATCCATGTTTACCCCAAAGTAAATTTAATTAAATAAATAGGTAATTTGACACGGGAAAGCTCACTGAACAAGCAACAGAGAGAGCAAAGAGCAAATTTCAGTAGAAATTTGGCAGAAATGTGAAAGCGTGTGACTCAAAGATGCAAAAAGAACAGGAATCACTCAGTGCCAGTGCCAGAGAGAGTGAACAGCAGCTCCCTTAGCAAACTATGCCACAGGACTTTGTAGAAGACACTTGAGACCCCGTGAATCAAAATAACCCAAGAACCATCCTAAGAAAGAAGATGTATGTCATGATGAGTGATTCCTTAAAGAGGAGCTAAAGCAGCTGTATGCAGTCGTGATATGTTGTTGTGTATGCAGGCATTCATAAGGTAACTGTGTATATAGGATATGATGAAATTACCAAGGGAAGTGAATCTGGGGAAGCCAGATTCACTTAACAACAAGGTTACTAACTTAACTGCAACAATCAGGTGAGATTCAGCTGGTTCCGACCGGTTTGGGCGAACTGGTAGCTCTGACAATCAGCTGGAAGTGAACCAGTTCACTCCGACAAACAGGTGGGCCCGCCTGCCCACCCCTGAGCTTTACTTACCTTTATCCTCTCAGCTGATTCGCGTGGCAGAGTAGATAGCCGTGCCTCAGCTGTGTTACTCCCCAGAAGTAATGTGGAAGGTTAGTTTTGTTAAAACTGCGCAGGCGCAGCAAAACATGCAATCACCAAACCAGTTGTTAAACCTGCAGGATCCCACCACTGGCAACAATTCACTTTACAACTGTGGCAAGAAAAGCCGTTAACCACAGAATTTTTGGGCTCAGTTGTGGTCGTAAGTCGAGGATTACCTGTATAAGTTTCTTATGAGAAACTGTGGCATTTGGACCTCAACGAAGCCTTTGATAAAGTGCCTCATAATATTATTCATAAAACGTGGGCTGGGTGATAAGATTATTTACTTTATTCATTAAACATGAAACTCAGTCAACTGAACATTCAAAAATACATCACAAATACCTTTGACTGGTGCTAATGGTTGATATGGGTTGCTGCCAGCGTCCTAGGTATCAACCAAGTACCTTCTTAAGATGTACGATGTTCCAAGTAGTGCAATTTTTTGCAGTTCCGCTGGTGTTATTTCAGGAAGCTGCAATTTGTTGATGTATCTTATAAAATTCTTGGACATGGTACCAAATGCCCCGATGACAGTGGGTATCACTCTTACATATTTCATCCATAGCCGAGTAGTTTCAATGGCCAGGTTGCGATATTTCATGATTTTTTCCAGTTCTTTTTCTTCGACTCTGGCATCTCCTGGTACCACGATGTCAATAAATTGTAGGTTTTGGTTTTTGACAACCAGATGATGATGATGATGATGATGATAATAAATTATAAATATAAATAAATAATAAATAATAAATAATAAATAAAAATAATAATAATAATGAAAATAATAAATAATAATAATGAAAATAATAAATAATAAATAATAAATAATAAATAATAAATAATAAATAATAAATATATTGCATAAATATGTCCATGAATTACCAGGAGTCAAAAGTGATTCAGAGATTCTCTCCCACTTTTTCCCTTTTGATGTAAGGGAGGGAACTGTCGGGGGGGGGG
>WNWU01000013.1:12860572-12873532 GCA_012654045.1 Ptyas mucosa
AATAATAAATAATAAATAATAAATATATTATTATTATTATTATTATTATTATTATTATTATTATTTAGGATCACAGTTGGCTCAGTGTCTATTAATGGCTCCATTTCACCTTGAAGGGAAGTACTGAATGGAGTGCCATAGGGCTCTGTCCTGGGCCCCGTTTATTCGTGAATTAGATGAAGGAATTGAGGGAGCTAACATAGTTTGCAGATGACACAAAGCTGGAAGAGGTGATTAATTTAGATAAAAGAGAAAAGATTCAAGACAAACTTGAGCAGTGGACTAAAATGAACAAAATAAAATCTAAGTGAGAGAAATGTGAAGTTCTTCATCCCTGTAGGAAAAACAACTATGGGATGGTGGACAAATGGCTTGACAAGGGATCTGGATATCCTTGTTGAGGGCAAGTTGAACACGAGCCAGCAATATGATGAGGTTAAAATGTTACGAATATGAAAATGTTATATTGCATAGAGAGAATATAGAGCCCAGATCATAGGAAGTAACTATTCAGTTGCACCCTGTCCTGATCAGATCTTACCTGGAATATTTTATTTGGTTCTGAGCACTACTGTTAAAAAAAGAACAAGTTTAGAAGATAAGCTACCAAGATGATGAAACCAAGGTCAAAAGGAGAAATTAAAGGGTTATAGTGGTGTTTTGCTTCAGGGGTGGGTTCTAAATTTTTTTACTACCGGTTCTGTGGGCATGGTTTATTTTGTGGGTGTGGCTTGATGGTCATGTGACAATTATTTAGGATTTAGCAGAGGTACTGGTCTACCAGGCTTTTAACTGCTTGCAGAGCTGTACCGATCTACCCATTTATTTTTTTCAGGCACTGGTCTACCCATTTATTTTTGCAGGCACTGATCTACTCATGTATTTTTGCAGGCACTGATCTACTCATGTATTTTTGCAGGCATTGGCCTACTCATTTGTTTTCTTTTAACATTGATCAGCTGTAGGGCGGCCCTTTGAAGCCCCACGGCAAGAGTTTAAACAGTTTTTTCCCCTCTAGCCATCAGCTGGGACTCAGGAGGCAGCAATAGTTTGAGGGTGGGGCCAAATAAAAGGTAGGAATAACACGAGGTGGGGGATGGGGGGCGCAGGGGGGCCCTGGTTCGGTGATGTCATATCGTCACCGCTACCGGCTCGGGAGAACCGGGCCGAACCGGGAGGAACCCACCACTGTTTTGCTTGCAGAAAGTACGCTGATATGATAAAATCTTCCAGTATCAGAAGGATTGCCACAAAAAGATGGAGACCAGATAAACCAGGGGTGTCAAACTCACATCATCACGGCATCATCACATGACGTATTGGGACTTTTTTTCCCTTCGCTAAACCGTGGATGTGGCCAGCATGTGATGCATCCCGGCCATGGGCCAGGAGTTTTACAATCCTGATATAAACTCTTGGAGATGTTTCTTAACAGCCTCTGCATAACGGCCTGGGAAGATCCGTGGTGGCACAGTGGTTAGAATGCAGTACTGCAGGTTACGTCTGCTGACTGCCAGCTGTCAGCAGTTCAACAGTTGATTCTTGCAGGCTCAAGGTTGACTCAACCTTCCATCCTTCCGGTGTCGGTAAAATGAGGACCCAGATTTTTGGGGCAATAGACTGACTCTGTGAACTGGTTAGAGCGGGCTGTAAAGCACTGTGAAGCGGTATATAAGTCTTAAGTGCTATTGCTATATGGTCAGTAACTGACACACCTCTTTATTCCACATTTTATCTCCAACAATGATTTGCATGTCGTATTAACATCACATCATCTTCCTTATGGCCATTTCAATCGCATCGATGGAAGAGCTGAAATAGATTCAGCATTTGCTTCTTTTGAACAGCTGTGTAACTTTTGCATTGCAAGACTTCACTTAGAGGGCCATTAAACATCACAAGACCGAAGATATTGATAAAGCTAGTCATAGATGAGCTATCAAAGCTTCCTGGGATTCCACCACTGTTATAGTCCTGAGCTCCAGAGGGGTCATGACATTGCCGTCTTGGTTTATTCAGAATCAGCAGAAAAGCCTCCTGCAGGGTGATTAGCTTGATAGAAAGGTGGCCCCATCTGGTTTAGATGTGATGAGAAATTGCACCCTATCTAGATGTCATCACAATGAGGGGCCCAGGTCATATAACTATGATCAAGAGCAGACCTTCCCACAATAGACCCCCATAGTAGGTTCAGGTTAGGCATCAAGAGGAATTTCTGATTGTATGAGCTATTAGCCGGTGGAACAAGCTCCCATCTGAAATATTTTCTCCCTTGATGGAGGTCATAAGAGTTTGAATGAGAGGTGGGTTTCAGCAGGTTCTGATCAGTTCTAGAGAACCGGTAGTGGAAATTTTGAGTAGTTCAGAGAACTGGTAGTAAAAATTCTGACTGGCCCCGCCCCCATCTATTCTCTGCCTCCCGAGTCCCAGCTGATTGGGAGGAAATGGGGATTTTGCAGTAACCTTCCCTTGGATTGGAGAGAGAATGGAGATTTTACAGTATCCTTCCCCTGCCATGCCCACCAAGCCCTGCCACGCCCACTAAGCCACACCCACAGAACTGGTAGTAAAAAATTTTGAAACCCACCACTGGTTTGAATTGTCATTGGTCAGAAATGCTTCAGTGGATCCTGCGTTAAACAAGATTTGAAGTATATGACCTCTAAGGTTTCTTTCTATTCTGTAATTTCTGTTTTCTCACACTTTTTCAATTTAGGAGGCTGTTAGTTTGCCACTTTTAGGAGGGGGGGAAACAGTCCGTATACGTGTTTTGATCACCCTTTTTATCAACGTGAGATGAAACTCACAACAACTGAGTTTTTATTATACCAGGCAAACCTGCCATATTGTACTTTTCTGGAATTGCATTCATGATTTGTAGTATATCTAACCAAGGGTAGATTCTACTTATCTTTACTACTGGTTTGCAATGGGGCCCCGCGCGCGCACTTCTACGCATGCGCAGAAGCTTCTTGATGACATTGGGGTTGGTAGGCAGAGCCTCCTGCCGGTTTTACTACCAGTTCTATAGAACCGATCCGAACCGGGGGCAACCCACCACTGTATCTAACCCAGTATTATTGATAATGACAGAACCAGCTCTCCTGGATTTTAGGCACATTCCTTGACATACCTGGAAACCTTAAGACTGAACTTTAGATCATGTGCATGGAAAAGAGGCATTCACCTCTGAGCCCCATTCCCTAATTATGGATCCAAACTGAAAAATGTTCCGATTCTCTATGCCCTTTTGGTATATCAATTCCCTAAAACATTTGTAAAAAGACACAGTTCAGCAGACATAACAGGGCAGTATTTCATTCACTTAAAATGCTTTTGCCAGCCATTAGTCTATCTATGAACATCCGCTTTGGACAAGTCTATTAATAGAAAGCCTGATCATAGTTCTAAGTACTGAAAGTTACACGCAGTTCTCTAATATCTTAGCCATACAGTGCAATCTCATAAGGTCATCACTTGGCAGTAACTTCACATCTTTATCTGGGTCCCAGCTGCCCATGGGACCAGTCCAGATAATTTGGACTTGGATGCAAAGTTTCAAATAATTCAGCCACCATTCACTGGTTTCAGAAAGGTGTATCCCTCCTTTTCTCACCATAAAGTTCTGGGATTTCATTAACTCCTACTCAAACTTTTAGATATGTATAAACAAACCAAGATTTGTATCAAGTCTATCTCCAGCTACTGTGCTTTTTAGCCATGACCAGAAAACTCTTAGTTTCACTATGTTTTTCCTGTTCTCTCTTTTTAATCTAGTCATCAAGACGCTAAAAATTTCTTACTCTTGTGTTCATCATATAGAGATCCCTCTGAGCAGAATATATTTTCACATAGTTGTTGGAAAGACTGCACTATTGGAACCATTAGGAACAGTGGTGGGTTTCAAATTTTTTTACTACTGGTTCTGTGGGCGTGGCTTTGTGGGAGTGGCAGGGGAAGGTTATTGCAAAATCCCCATTTCCTCCTGATCATCTGGGTCTCGGGAGGCAGAGAATAGATGGGGGCGGGGCCAGTCAGAGGTGGTATTTACTGGTTCTCCGAACTACTCAAAATTTCCGCTACCGGTTTTCCAGAACTGGTCCGAACCTGCTGAATACCACCTCTGATTAGAAACATTTATTTATTTATTATTTGATTTCTTTAGAAAATTTAGGAGCCATGGTGGCGCAGTGGTTAGAATGCAGTATTGCAGGCTAACTCTGCTCACTGCCAGGAGTTTGACTATGACCGGCTCAAGGTTGACTCAGCCTTCCGTCCTTCTGAGGTTGGTAAAATGAGGACCCAGATTGTTGAAGGCAATAGGCTGATTCTGTAAACTGCTTAGAGAAGGCTGTAAAGCACTGTGAAGTGGTATATAAGTCTAAGTACTGTTGTTATTCCTACTCCTGTTTTTTTCACCTGTTCTGTTTGCATTTGATCCATTAAAGTCTTCTGGCTTGGAGAAAGTGAACTATGAAATGAGAAACCAGGTTTTAAAAAACACCTTCACCATCAAAACAAATAGGTTAGAAAATACAGCTACCGGTATGCTGTTTTTTTTTCCTCTGCAGGGAAAAAAATCACAATAAATTCTTAACTATCAAGATCTAATCTTTCTGAGCCAAAGTTGTATCACCCAGAATCTGAGGTTTACAGGAGTAGGAACATTAAAAAATACAGAGAGTCCCCACCAAACAGATGAGGGAGGTCCAGATGTATACAACAGTGTCTACAGAATGCTGACTGGTGAAAGGAGAGAGATGAAAAGTTGGCTGGCGAGGAAATACCATGAAAGAGGATTCACCTAAAACCAAGCGCTACAGAATTTTGCTCCACGTCCCACTTGTGTAATAGGATCCAACAACAATCCCGCCTGATGCCATCTAGTTCAAATATCACCTACAACTGTTCACAGTGTATTTGCTCTTCTACTTCTATCGTTGATACGTTCCAAGAAACCTTTTGGGAAAAAGAACACATGACTTCTCAGTTATATTTGGTGACTGAATTTCTGCAAGCAATTAATTTGCTCTCTTGCTTCTGCATATTCTCAGGAGTCCCTTGGATAAGGGATTGGCTTCTGCATATTCCCGGGAGTTCCATCAATTATTGTTGTTTTACATAATCTTGTCAGTAGAAGATACTTTCCAAATGGAGTGTTCAATCTATTCCAGTTGTATGCCAACAGTTAGCAGGTAGACAGATCGTAACTGCTGAATATAAGAAACTAAGTTTCAAGCTTATTAAAAATGAATAGAATAACAGAGTTGGAAGGGACGTTGGAGGTCTTCTAGTCCAACCCCCTGCTTAGGCAGGAAACCCTACACCACTTCAGACAAATGGTTATCCAACATCTTCTTAAAAACTTCCAGTGTTGGAGCGTTCACAGCTTCTGGAGGGAAGTTGTTCCACTGATTAATTATTCTAACTGTCAGGAAATTTCTCCTTAGTTCTAAATTGCTTCTCTCCTTGATTAGTTTCCACCCATTGCTTCTTGTCCTGCCCTCAGGTTCTTTGGAGAATAGCTTGACTCCCACTTCTTTGTGGCAGCCTCTGAGATATTGGAACACTGCTATCATGTTTCCCCTAGTCCTTCTTTTCATTAAACTAGACATACTCAGTTCCTGCAACCGTTCTTCATATGTTTTAGCCTCCAGTCCCCATCTTTGTTGCTCTTCTCTGCACTCTTTCTAGAGTCTCCACATCTTTTTTACATCCTGGCGACCAAAACTGGATACAGTATTCCAAGCGTGGCCTTATCAAGGCATTAAAAAGTGGTATTGATACTTCACGTGATCTTGATTCTGTCCCTCTGTTTCTCCTAGTTCTCCTAGCCAAGTAAGTTTCCTTTGTTCTTCTCAATTTATGATGTGTTTCTGGGCTCAGATTTTTGGCTAGCTCAGGTTCTGGGACAGCTGACTCAGTCTTCTGTACCATTCTCTTCGTTTAATCCAGGGCTGTCAAACTCCCAGCCCGTGGGCCAGATGCATCATGCACTGGTCACACCCATTCCCGTTTTAGTGAAGGGAGGAAACCCCCCGATAACGTCATGTGACGCAGCTGTGATGACATGAGTTTGACACCCCTGCTTTAATCCCTGTGGTGCAGACTGAGACTCAGTCTGCTCAAGCTAAATCTGAAGACTCAGACAGAAACACAGACAGATTCCCTAATTCCCCTGTTTTTTACACCAATATTAAAATAACCTCCAGTCCAACTGTTAGTTTTGGAACAATGAATTCATATGATGGTGGTGATGTGGTAGTATATTTCCTTTTCATGTAGAGGTAATCATTGACTTATGACCCCATTGAGCCCCACATTTCTGTTGCTAAGTGAGACCGTTGTTTTGAGTTTTGCCCTGTTTTACAGCTTTTCTTGTGGCAGTTCTTAAGTGCATCACTGCAGTTGTTAAGTTAATAACACAGCTTTAAAGTGAATCTGGTTTCCCCGTTGACTTTACTTGTCAGAAGGTCATAAAAGGTGATCGCATGACTCCAGCAACCGCCATAAATATGAGTCAGTTGCCAAGCATCCAAATTTTGATCATGTGACCCTGGGATGCTGCCACAGCCACAAGTGTCAAAAGCGCCATTGTAACTTTGAACAGTCACTAAACGAATGGTTATAAGTTGAAGACTATCTGTATGCCATATTTACTCAGCCCTGAATTTAAGATGAATCCCTACACCAGAATGATTTTAAAAACCTAATCCCATTTCCCTATTTTCAGTGACTCACTTTAAGATTTGACTGTTTTAAAAATAAATTGTTCAGGGGGTAAAAACCTAGTTTATGTTTCAGGTAAGCACAGTATCCATCCATACCTTAATTTCACCTTCTTTAGTGGTGTCCAACCTGAAAAGATTCGTCACTTGATTTACTAGAGTGTTTTTTTTAGTCCTCTGCTTTTATTCCACAGCTCTTTGAAATGTATCTTTGCTTTATTATGTACTTGTAACAGAATAAAAGAACAGAGTTGGAAGGGATATTGTAAGTCTTCTTGTTCAGCCCCCTGATCAAGCAGTCCAACCCATAAGTCCTCAACTTATGACCACAAGAGATCCCAAAATTTATGTTGTTAAGTGAAAAATTTGTTCAGTGTGCTCTGCCCCATTTTACAACTTTTCTTGCCACAGCTGTTAAGTGAATCACTGCAGCTGTTAAATTAGTAACACGGTTGTTAAGTGAATTTGGCTTCCCCTAGGGGTGAAATCCAGCAGGTTCTGACAGGTTTGGAGAACCAGTAGTGGAAATTTTGAGTAGTTCAGAGAACCGGTAAATACCACCACTGGCTGGCCCCAGAGTGGGGTGGGAACGGAGATTTTGCAGTATCCTTCCCCTGCCACGCCCACTAAGCCACCCCCACAGAACCGGTAGTAAAAAAATTTGGATTTCACCATTGGCTTCCCACATTGACTTTGCTTGTCAGAAAGACACAAAAGGCATGACTCCAGGATCCTGCAACCGTCATAATGTGAGTCAGTTGTCAAGCGTTTGAATATAAATCATGTGACCATGAGGATGCTACAACGGTCTTAAGTGTGAAAAACGGTCTTATTATTTTTTTAAAATAATTTTTATTGAACAGTTTGTCTTTAAAAACAACACAAAAAACAATCACACATATATAAAAACAAAACATGTCAAAACAGAACATATTGAACATTACATAACATTAATGGTAATTTTACAGCATTTCGAATCAACTTATGTACTTTGCTTTTGTAGTTCTCTATTCTATCATTTCTATTTACTACTCGATAGTAGAATAATCGCATTACTCTAACATATATATATATACACACACACACACACACACATATATAAAAACGGTCTTAAGTCACTTTTTTCAGTGATGTTGTAACTTTGAATGGTCACTAAATGAACTGTCACATGTCGAGGACTACCTGTAGCATGTCAGACGAAAGGTTGTCCAATCTCTTTCTGATTTTAACTTTTGTTCTGTGAATGGTTCAGAGATTCATAATATCAGAGGGTGTAGAAGTACAATATGCAAGTAAATAAATAAAAATGTTTAGCCATAGAGAGCTAAATATCTTAGCCTCACCTTATTCACATGCATTTGCAATAGAGATGAGGTGTGCCACTTCCAAGAGTTAATTTGCAGTACTCTAGTGGAAAGTGTTAAAACTTCAAGGCATGAGAATGCTAGAAAATTCACATCAACATGTTGCCTGGCATAAGGAGCAGTTGGAGTGTATGGCAAGAAAGGAGAAATGATGTCACTCCAAATCCCTCACTGTTGGGTATACTAGCCATAGGTATCTGGTAGAAGCCAGGATGACATCACAATCATAATTTGCATGATGATCAACATGAGGTCGCTTTCTTTTTTTGCCTGTCCTCCAGGCACAGATGGCTGAGTTCTTGGCTGTTGGAGATCTGCAACACCTGGAAGGTGGCAGATTGATCACCGTCATTATATGGTACTACAGGCATTTTATGTGCCTCTTAATCCTTTTTAAATACATTTGGATCAGCCCAACACAAGCTTGTTTACACAGAGCCATGCTTTACCTGTCACTGGTATCTCTGCAAACCAAAGCACACGGTGGAACACTGAATAATCCACCAGGATGATTTTATCTGCAATGTTTCTGGCCTGCAGCCAAGTCACCGTTTTCTTTCCAATAATTGCTGGAGCCTGGTGTTGGGGGAATCCTTCCCCACAGGAAGATGAAGGAAGAGATATAATTCCATGTAGTTCATGTACGACACATCCGTGTACATTTTGTTTTGGGAGCACTGGTTCTTTTGCAAATGTTGGCATCACTGCCATCTGCTCTCACATTATGTTTTTTCATGATAGAGGATAAGTGCCGTAAATTGCATAAACATGGCAGGTCTTAATGCAAAGAGTTCTCCGAGGTCCCTATGGAATGGAAGAAACGTGCTATCTTTTGAGGTTAGGAATTTGAAAGTGTATTTTGCTTTCCTATATGTTTTCTGTGGGATGCGGTGGCTCAGTGGCTAAGACACTGAGCTTGTCGATCAGAAAGGTCAGCAGTTTGGCGGTTCGAATCCCTAGCACCACGTAACGGAGTGAGCTCCTGTTACTTGTCCCAGCTTCTGCCAACCTAGCAGTTCGAAAGCACTTAAAAAATGCAAGTAGAAAAATAGGGACCACCTTTGGTAGGAAGGTAACAATGTTCCGTGGGCCTTTGGCATTTAGTCATGCCGGCCACATGACCATGGAATCATCATCAGATAGCGCTGGCTCTTCGGCTTTGAAACCCCCCACCCCCCAAGAGTCAGGAATGACTGGCACATATGTGCAAGGAAAACACCTTTACCTTTATAAGCTTTCTATATAAAATGTTTCTCATAGCAAAACGATCCATTCCCAATCAGGCTCTCTTCAGGTATGCCAGATGCAACTCCTATTTCCCACAGCCAGCTCACTGAAACCCTGACTGCCACTCTTATCAATGTAATTTTAAATTGGGTGTTTTAAATTTGTGGTTTTAAACTTAGCCAAAATTATTTAATTGATTTTAAATTATTTTAAATTGATGTCTGTCTTGTGCTTTTAATAGGCTGTACACCGCCCTGAGTCCTTCGGGAGAAGGGCGGTATAGAAATATTATTATTATTATTATTATTATTATTATTATTATTATTATTGACATGTTTTACACTGATGCACATATCGGTGACTCAGTGGTGGCTTAGAACCCTCTAATGCAGAAATACAATTAGAGCAGGGGTGTTAAGCTCAAGGCCCACGGGGTGCTTATATCTGGCCTATGGGGCCAGCCTGGAAATAGCAAAGGACCGGCCCACGGTGCCTCTGGCAGCCAAAACAGGGCCTGGACAGCCTCCTGCAGCACCCTGCTGTCAAAACGGGGTGCAGGGGGGCTTCACATGACCCACCTGCACCCCATTTTGACCCTTAGGGTGCTGCAGAAGGCTGTCCAGGCCGAAAATGGGCATGGAAGGACTGCATGCATCCCCCGTACCCCGTTTTGGCCAGCAGGGTGCTGCAGGAGGCATCCATTCTGTTCCCCCCTCCTTGGCCGGCCCGCAGAGGAGAACTACAATGCTGATCCATCCCTCAAAAAAATCCAGTTTGACACCTCTGATCTACAGCATGTAAATCCCAAGAAACAGACCACCCCTACATACAAATTTATACTTTTGCACCTGACTCTTAATACCTTTAATCTGTACGAATTTGACAAGAAGGTATCTTAGTCTCCAACCAGAGGTTCCTCCCTTTAGGGGAAGTCCATAAAGCATTTTTTTCCAAATAAGGGACACCCTTGGCTGAAGGCATCCGGTACAAGACACAAGAGTGGCAAAACATGTATTGTGGCATCACAATGCAAACCCCCGCTTGTCCAACTCGTGTTGCAACATTTGCATGTAATACGTAAGTCACTTGGTTTGCAGTGAGATGTCACAACACACGTTTCATCATTTGCCCCTTGTGTCACCCTTGCAGAGACCAATGCATTTGGCTTTTGAGTGATGTGCTATAGATTGTACTCTTAGAAATAGTTTAGGTCAGAACAAAAATAAATACTTTAAAAAAATTTTTTTAACTATAATAAAGAAATAAAAATAATGGAAATAGAAAACAGAAATCATTGAGGGTGTTCAAAATATAAAAATTACTTAAATTAAAAAAAAAGGAAAAGCTGTCTGCCATTCCTTTACGGGTAATACTGAACCAAAACAAATATGAAGAACTACCCTGACTTCAGTCTGACTTAAGCATAGTCCATAAAATTATCTGTCCTTCCTGTCAATGACTACTTCAGCTTCAACCACAACAATACATGAGCAAACTATAGATACAAACTCAAGGTAAACCGTTCCAAACTCGATTGCAGAAAATGACTTCAGCAACAGAATGGTCAATGCCTGGAATGCACTACCTGACTCTGTAGTTTCTTCCCCAAACCCCCAAAACTTTAACCTTAAACTGTCTACTGTTGACCTCACCCCATTCCTAAGAGGTCTGTAAGGGGCGTGCATAAGTGCACCAGCGTGCCTACCGTCCCTGTCCTAATATTCCTTTTTACTTACTCTTTTCATGTATTCAGATTATGCTTATACTTTTACCTGTTATCTTACATATGCTTGACAAATAAACTTATGATTATGATTATGTACCACTTTAGTACTTTAAAAACTTACTAAAATCGCAGTTGATAAGATTTAACAGTCAAATTAATGAAAAATATCATAAGAGTTAACAAGAATTCTAAATTAGTACTGTTATGGTCAATCTTTAAAGGGGCTTTAAAGTCATCTAAATTTCAGCTGTGACAGAAATCTGTGTGCAAAATTATAGTCCATAAAAGGTCTCAAAATTAAAACTAATATTCAGATTGCTGGTTACTTTTGACATTGATACATACTCCCAAAATTAATAATTCAGCATATACAGCATCCCTGTATTCAGAAAGGAAGCCACCTTTGTCTAAAAGAATGGTAGTAGACGAAGTTATCAGTAAGTAAAGCAACTGTCATGTTGACAGGATGCAACACCTATGTTTCCACTTTGTCCAACAAGGTGTAGCACTTAAGCCAAATTTGGCCGCTCTTGGATGATTAAATGGGACCAGTTATAGTTAGTATTGGATGGAAAGCTTCCAGGAACTTCCAGGGCAAAATTTAAAAATTAAAGTAGAATAGCAGAGTTGGAAGGGACCTTAGAGGTCTTCCAGTCCAACCCTCTGCTTAGGCAGGAAACCCTACACCACTTCAGACAAATGGTTATCCAACAGCTTCTTAAAAACTTCCAATGTTGGAGCACCAACAACTTCTGCAGGCAAGTTGTTCCACTGATTAATTGTTCTAACTGTCAGGGAATTTCTCCTTAGTTCTAAGTTGCTTCTCTCCTTGATTAGTTTCCACGAATTGCTTCTTGTCCTGCCTTCAGGTGCTCTGGAGAATAGTTTGACTCCCTCTTCTTTGTGGCAGCCTCTGAGATATTGGAACACTGCTATCATGTCATCCCTACTAATTCTTTTCATTAAACTAGACATACCCATTTAAAACAAGACGGTGGCATTGGTAAGCCAGAAGCCTTCTTAGCTCAGGGGAAACGATACCTTTTCACCAGTTTCTCTTGCAACAACATGAGAAAATATTTTCTTCCATCTTGTTGTGCAGGTGCATTACTGTTTTCACATTGTCATCTTGATTTTATTGTTACCTTCCATCTTGCAGAACATTTGGAGTTATTCGTTTTTTGACAGATGGAAAGCCAGACAGCTTGAATATGAGAATTCAATTCCTGCTCTTCCCCGTAAAAGCGAATTTCCCCATGTTGATCTTATTGCCATCGAAACTAGTGGAATTTTTACCTATGAATGAGGAGTGGGATAGGTGGACATTAGTCAGAAATGTGTCGCCCTCTATGTTGTCAAAAGCACAGCTAGTTGAATTTAAGGCCTCCCACAGCTCCTCCCACTAGGGAGGCTTCAAATAGGACTTTTAAAAATCATGGTGGCCTAACGGTCGACTGGAAGGTTGGCAGTTCAAGACCCAAGCTTGGTGTGACGGGGTGAACTCCTGTTACTTGGCGCAGTTCCTGCCCACCTAGCAGTTTGAAAGCATTCAAATAATCTTAATTTAATAACCTCATAATCCCATGTGGGGTGGCGTCTGGGCAACTGATTGGAGCTCAATATTTACTGGCCAAATGCCCTTCCTGTCGCCAATGCAGAGTTATATTCAGCAGATATATTCTCATCGTGCCTAGAGAGAGAAATATCTGCCTCTACCTAGGATCGAATTCACAGCCTCCTGATTGTGAAGCGAGAGCTCCACCTCTAGGCCACCGCATCACTCCAGTTTGAAAGCATACAAATGCAAGTAGATAAATAGGTACCACTTTGATGGGAAGGTAACAGCATTCCATATGTTCTGTCCCCGTCTCCCACACGCACAAACACCCACCCCAAAGGGTTAAATAATTGTTTC
>WNWU01000013.1:12878766-12894177 GCA_012654045.1 Ptyas mucosa
TTTATTTTATTTTATTTTATTTTATTTTATTTTATTTTATTTTATTTTATTTTATTTTATTTTATTTTATTTTATTTTGTCAAGCATACTTATATCACAGATATAAGTATAAACATATATAAAGCATATATAAGATCACAGATATAAGTATAAACATGATTATGAATACAGGAAATGGATACAAATAAAAGGGGACAGTAGGACAGGGACGGTAGGCATGCTGGTGCACTTATGCACGCCCCTTACAGACCTCTTAGGAATGGGGTGAGGTCAACAGTAGACAGTCTAAGGTTAAAGTTATAGGAATTTGGGGAAGTAACTACAGAGTCAGGTAGTGCATTCCAGGCATTAAAAATTCTGTTGCTGAAGTCGTATTTTCTGCAATCAAGTTTGGAGTGGTTTACCTTAAGTAACTAAAACTAAATGATATTTAGTTTTGGAGGGCACCATATTGAAGAAGACAGTTGGAATCTACTCATGATGGTAAGATTCCCCCTCAAATAGCTGTTTGCTTCTGCAACAACTGAAAATAAATTCTTCCTTCCTGTACAAAAACTGGGATTCACTTTCTGTGGTTTAAGTGCACTGCTGGGAATCTAAGGGCTAGCTTTCACTCTAGTTAAGGGTAGACGAGATAGGGCATTCATGGATTATTTCAGTGTGAATTTTCCTAATTGTATACTTTTCAGCTAATACACATAGTCCTCGACTCACGATCACAACAGAGCCCCAAATTTTTGTTGCGAAGTGAGACACTTGTTTAATGGATTTTGCAACCCATTTTATGACCTTTCTTGCCACGGTTGTTAAGTCAATCACTGCAGTTGTTAAATTAATAACACCATTATTAAATAAATCTGGCATTCCCGTTGATTTTCTTGTCATAAGGTCACAAATGGTGATCACATGATCCCTAGATACTGCAATGGTCATAAATTGAGTCAGTTCCCAAGTTTCTTAATTTTGATGACGTGACCATGGGAATGCTGCAACGGTCATAAGTGTGAAAAATGGCCCTATTGTAAATTCAAATGGTCACTAAATGAACTGTGGTAAGTTGAAGACTACCTGTATACAAACCCGGATATAATTCTTCAGTTTAAAAAAGTACATATACAAAAAATGCACACTCATACAAGAGAGAGAGGGGGAGAGAGGGAGAGAGGGAGAGAGGAAGAGACAGAGAGCAGGATAGGCTAAAAAGCAAAATAATGCAAACAATAATACTTTCTCCTGCAGGAGATTAGAGATTACAGCAGAATACAAAATGAACAATTAAAAACAATATTGAATAAAATCAGTTAGATAAAATGATCCAAAATAAAGCCACCTGTTGTGAAACAAGACAGCAATAGAGTAATAAAAAATCCAATAATAAAGCATTGTATTTATTTTATATATAATTATCATGTATTCATAGTAAAAAATAACATTTTGTATTTTTGAACACATTAAATTGCATGCAGAAATACGTAGTTGGTGCATAGAAATTTTGGTACCATCTTTTTTTTTTTTTAAATCTCAATCTAAGAAGAAACCCAGTTTATGAATGGAGAAATTGAGAGTCACTCCTTCCTACCCATAGCCCTGTGGAATGCTAGCGTGAATATCCAAAGTGTAGAAGCTATAATGGAAATATTGACACAGTCTTGGTTAGCTGAGGAATGTCCAGCATTTTGGAATTTGGAAGTAAGAGCTGGCTTTTTACTGCATCCAAAGAAGTCAATGATTTACTGTGGATTATTAATCCTTCATGTCTTCAGGATATCAGCAGTTTCTGAGTTCAAGTAGACATGACTTCCTCATTATTTTGGCTTCTGATCATATTGGAAAATTAATTTAGTCTGCGTGTGAGATGGAGATGGGCATAAACCCTGCTCATCTCCATCAAATCTTGAACATTCCTAATTTACGCCTATAAGAGATGGATTGTTCACAAGAAATTAATATAAACACCACAATTCTGGTGACATCTGCTGGTTGACTGAATTATCAGCTCTCCTGTGAGCTGGAGAGTTGAGCAATTCTTTCATTAGAAGTAACCCAAAAGGTCAAATAATGTCTGTTCTGTGGTTCTTGTGCGTAAAAAAGCAGAAACTTAATCACATAAACCACCTTGACTTTTTACTCTCTTCTATGGATACCTCTGTGACTATGAAAATGTTTATCAGTGGGTTTGGGCATTGAATTCTACTTCAACTGACAAAATATTGTAGAGTACCTGAGAATTTTTCCTATTTGATTGACTTCAATTAGAGATGGAGTCCCCTCCCCCCCGCCCAATGATTTTACTCTGCTAGTCGTTGCCAACCATAGGGGTGGTGCTCATCTCTGTTTCAAGACCATTGAGCCAGCGTTCTCCAAAGATATTTCCATGGTCATGTCAACAGCATGACATCATGAAGCACTGTTGCATTCCCATTGAAGTGATACCTATTTATCTACTCACATTTGCATGCTTTCGAACTGCTAGGTCCGTCATGGCGAAGCTATGGCAAGTGTGCCACAGGTGGCACTCAGAGCCCTCTGGGCATACAAGCTGTTGCCCTAGCTCAGTTCCATCGTGCATGCCTCCCGCCAGCCTCCTGCCGGCCAGCTGATTTTTGGGTCTCTGCTGCACATGCGCGGGGGGTGAAGTGCATGTGGGAGATACGCATGCATGTGGGGGGGGCAGGGAGAGCACGGGACAGCTCTCACACATGCGTGGGGGCGAGACGAATGCGGGGACACGCACACATGCAATGGGGACGGTGCACACGGGGGGGTCGCACATGCATTGTATTATGGGTGCGCAGCGATGAAAAGGTTAGCCATCACTGTGCCAGGTTGTTGGGAGCTCACTCCATCATGTGACGCTTGGGTCTCAAACCTGGGCTGCTGGCTTTTCAGCTGACAAGCCCAGTATCTTAACTGCTGGGCCACCATGCCACCTTCATTAGAAATGAGAAGTCACAACATATAAAATAAATAAGGGGGGATTAAAATATGAATAGATACTAGAGGTTAGTATTATTCTTACTTCAAGGAGGTCTTTTAATGGATTAAGTTTTACGAGATGCTGGTGATCTCATCCCCAAATTTGTTGACCTGTCTTGAGGCTATTCATTCATTCATTCATTCCCAAAATCTTTCAGAAAATCTTCAAAGATTTTCTTTGTGTGAGATTTGGGCAACATTTATATATATTATAATGAAATATTTTTGGCCATCCAGGGTTGATGTAAGTATTTTAGCCCCATATGGATGATTCATTGCTGAGTTAGTAAATAATAGCTGCCCATTGACTTCTGCACCCTGTAAGGTGTTGTCCTGTCAAATCTATTCTTTACTTTTTCAAGAAAAATTACATGAGCAATTTGCAGTAGTTAAGACCCTTTTCCTGTTTGTGGCTTCCGGATGTGGTTTTTCTTTCCTTTCCCCATTCTCTGCTTGGTTAAAAAAAAGGTATTCCAGCCCACAAAGAAGAAGGTGGAGGATATTCTTTCTGAGTTGTTAATGAAATAATAAAATAAAACAGCGAAGGACTGGCCCATGGTGCCTCTGCCAGGGAAAAGGGAGTTGGGGGTGTGAGGGTTGCAGGAGGCAGTCGCAGCCGAAAACAGAGCTTGGGAGCCCGTTTTCACTGGCAAAGCGCTCGGGCCACCACAGGCACCCCCGAGTGATGTCGAGCTGGCCACACCCACCCTGGGCCCCCCAACGTCAAACACAACCCTGATGTGGCCCTCAGTGAAATCGAATTTGACCTAAATAGAGCCCTTGTTTCTCCCAAGGGACAAGCAATGCTAAATGAATTGGATATCAGTAGTCCAGAAATTTGGAACACTTCGATGAAGAAGAATATTTGTAGCTCAGCATTGAAATGAGGGGTCCTTGATGTTCTCTGAGCATGTTTGTTTTCTTGCAGATGTTTCATTACCCAAACTAGGTAACATCATCAGTCCCAGAATTGATGGTGATATCTGGTTTGGGTAATGAAACTTCTGCCAACCAAACAACCAAGTGCAGAGAGCGCCAAGGATGCGAATTGGAGCCGTCTTTTTTTTTATTGACCTTTTTTTATTAATTACATTTCTTAGTGCTTATTAAACATCATGTTGCCTGGGTATTTAATTTGCTTAACAATGCTGGTTATATACTCAATCTCCACCCCTTTTTTCTAACCACTGGTAAAATAGATTCCATGTTTGATAGTATTCTGTGACTTCTTTCTGCTTAATTTTCAGTGTTAATCTATCCATTTCTGCACAGTAATATCTTCTTAATTATCTCTTCATCTCACAGTGTTTCTTCATTTTTCTAATGTGCATATATAATCCTTGCTGCTGTTACACCATGTAATATTAAATGCATACTTTTCCTAGCTAATGTTTCTGATATTATACCTAATAAAAACAATTCAGGTTTAAAATCTACATGATGTTCTCTGAGCAGCACGTTTGTTTTCTTGCAGATGTTTCATTACCCAAACTAGGTAACATCATCAGTCCTAGAATTGATGGTGATATCTGGTTTGGGTAATGAAACTTCTTCAAGAAAACAACTAAACAACCAAGTTCAGAAAGCGCTAAGGACGCTCATTGGAGCAGTCTTGATATCGAAGAAAAACAGGCAAATGCTGACAGAATTGACAAATGCCGGATCAGGGGTGAAATCCAGCAGGTTCTGACAGGTTCTGGAGAACCAGTAGCGGAAATTTTGAGCAGTTCAGAGAACCGGAAGCGGAAATTTTGAGTGTTTCGGAGAACAGGCAAATACCACCTCTGGGGTGGGAATGGAGATTTTGCAATATCCTTCCCCCAGGAGTGGGGAGGGAATGGGGATTTTGCAGTATCCTTTCCCTGGAGTAGGGTGGGAATGGAGATTTTGCAGTATCCTTCCCCTGCCATGCCCACCAAGCTATGCCCACCAAGCCAGGCCACACTCACCAAGCCATGCCCACAGAACTGGTAGTAAAAAAAATTGGATTTCACCACTGTGCCAAATGTACTATTTTTGTGTTTCTCAGTCTTGACTGCTTGAAGATGTGTGGACTCTCAGAATTCCCACGTCAGCATATACCGTATTTTCCGGCGTATAAGACGACTGGGCATATAAGACGACCCCCTACTTTTCCTATTAAAATATAGGATTTGGGCTATACTCGCCGTATAAGACTACCCCTCAATGTTGTCGGTGCTCCTGTAGCATCATCGGTCAGCGCCGGCAACTCAGATTCAGGAAGCTGTGCCGATCTCGTCAAGGCTGCATGCCGCTGAATGCTGGACCCAGCTAGTTGCTGCGCGGAGCTTCCCCCACCGTCCCAGGCATCCAGGTGGATATTACCGATGCTCCAACTTCCCCAGACAGCTGGGGCTCGCTATCACTGGGGGTCAGCTGGGGAAGTTGGAGTGTCGGTAGGCTTATACCCGGCGTATAAGACGACCCCCGACTGTTGAGAGGATTTTCCTGTGTTAAAAAGTAGTCTTATATGGCAGAAAATATGGTACATATGCTTCAGTGGTGGGTTTCAAATTTTTTACTACCAGTTCTGTGAGTGTGGCTTGGTGGGTGGGCATGGCTTGGTGGGGGTGGCATGGGAAGGATACTGTAAAATCTCCATTCCCTCCCACTCCAGGGGAAAGTTACTGTAAAATCCCCTGGATCAGCTGGGACTCGGGAGGCAGAGAATAGATGGGGGCGGGGCCAGTCAGAATTTTTACTACCGGATCTCTGAACTACTGAAAATTTCTGCTACCGGTTCTCCAGAACTGGTCAGAACCTGCTGAAACCCACCTCTGATATGCTTTCTAGGGAATTCTGGGAATTGAGGTCCAGACATCTTCAAGCAGACCAGGCTGAGAAACATTGCTCTGTCCTTTTCACATGGGGCTAATTTTGTGCTGTTTGAGAAGGAAGAACTAATTCACTTCCCCAAGTTCCCCGGCACACATCTTCAAGTAGCCAAGCTTGAGAAATACTATATTAATGTGTCTCTTTTGCCTGCGTTTTCTTCTGACTTCCTGTTTGGAGCTTTAGCCCAGGCAGGGAAGCAGCGTTCAGGGTTAAGCACCATTAGCCAACTTTTTGGTCTTGACTTCAGGAAGTTTGCTTAATGCTTAGGCCTCTGGTGGGCCACTCTCCTCTCCTTTCCCACCTGAAGTAGGAGTCGTTTTGATCAGGGGTGAAATGCTCCCTGTTTGGACCAGATCGTCCGATCCGATAGTGATGGCGGCGGGTGGTTCGGAGAACCGGTAGCAAAAATCCCTGCCCCCCCCCCTGCCCAGCTGAGCTGCGTAATCATCAGAGGCTTTTTTAAAAAAAATTAAAAGCATTTTTTCTACAACCTCTCCGGCCAAAAAAATGCTTTTAAAAGTTAAAAAAAAAGCCTCTGATAATTGCGCTGCTCAGCTGGGATCTTCAGAGGCTTTTAAAAGCATTTTTTCTACAACCTCTGAACGCTGGTGGCTCAGTAGACTAAGGCAGTTATTAACATCCACTTACATCTGCTGCCTGCAATTACTGCAAGTTCAAATCCCACCAGGCTCAAGGTTGACTCAGCCTTCCATCCTTTCTAAGGTAGGTAAAATGAGGACCCAGATTATGGGGGCAATAAGCTGACTTTGTATAAATATACAAAAGTATGAAGGCTATTGCTTAACACATTGTAAGCCGCCCTTAATCTCCGGAGAAGGGCGGAATATAAATAAATTTTTTTTTTAAAAAAACCCCTCTTCGGCAAAAAGAGGTTGTAGAAAAAATGTTTTTAAAAGTAAAAAAACCCAAAAAGTTGGCCATGCCCACCCAGTCACATTATCCCACCCTCACCCCCCAAGCCATGCCCACATAACTGGTGGTAACACATTTTACATTTCACCACTGGTTTTGATCAACAGCTAAACTCAAGCAAGAACCCTCTGCTTACAACTATATTTAGCAGAGAATTCTCATTTCTCTCCAGATACTGGCTCAAAGAAGACCACTAAATAGGGACAGTGTTATCTTTTATCAGAGTGAGAAATCTGCCTCAAATGACAGATGCTGGGAGGTGGACAGGAAACTCTATCAGCCTTGCCCTGCACTTCCTGAATTAATAATCTGCTTTTGTGTGTGCAGTGAAGGACAGATCCCCTCACGGACAGAAGACCCAGTTAGCAACAGCAATTTCTGTTGAAGTCCCTGCCTTGTGAAATATTTCCCCCCCGGAGGTTAGAATGGCCTCAATCCTGTTGGTTTTTCGCAATTTTAAAAACTTGGCTATGTTCTCAGGCCTGGGGCTCAGAATGTGCTAAGGGCCTCATTATTTGGTTTTACTATTAAGTTGATTAACCATCATGGCGGCTGTTTATCCATTTATTTTGTGGATGCTTGCTTTTATTATTTAGTACTTTTAAATTAATTGTTTTAGAATTTTGGAATTGTAAGCCACCCAGAGTTACCTGCTTAAGGTGGGTGGCTATAGAAATTGAATAAATAAATAAAATGTATAAAGCCAGTCTTACTGTACTATGAGATCTAAGGCAAGGAAAGATTCAAACCTGTAAGATACAGAGCCTGTAGTACAGTGGTTTAAAGCACCCTGTTATTAACATCTATTAATATCTGCTGCTTGCAATTACTGCAAGTTCGAATCCCACCAGGCTCAAGATTGACTCAGCCTTCCATCCTTTCTAAGGTGGGTAAAATGAGGACCCAGATTGTGGGGGCAATAAGCTGACTTTGTATAAATATACAAAAGTATGAAGGCTATTGCTTAACGCACTGTAAGCCGCCCTGAGTCTCCGGAGAAGGGCGGCATATAAATCAAATAAAAATAAAAAAATAAAAAAAATAAACCATGTATGTATCTATTTATGTGTGTATATATGTACCGTATTTTTTGGAGTATAAAACGCACTCTCCCCCCAAAAGAGGTTGAAAATTTGGGTGTGTCTTATACTCTGAATGTAGCCCCCACACCTCACACTTCAGCCTCCACGTGTCCTCTTCCTTGCTGCAGAGATTGCCATCAACAATGGCTTAGCCATTTTGGGCACCGCGCATCACGTTTTCAGCCTTCAAATGCTCCATTTGAGAGCCCTTCTAGGATGCGGAGATTGCCAAAGCACATTGCCGCCAATTGCCGCCCGAAAACATGCCGTGTTTGGAGGCTGAAAACGTGATACACAATGCCCAAAATGGCTACCCGGAACAGCTCCTGCCTTCTCTTATTGCTTCCGCTCTTCGCCTGCTTTAGTCACTGGAGCTCTCTCCAACAATCAGCCGTGCTTTTGAAGCTGTTTTTTAGCCTCAATGAGGCGCTTGCTAGTGAAGCGATATTCCGTGCTTCGCCTGCTATTCTCATTGCTGCTCCCTCTGACAATCAGCTGTGCTTTAGAACCTGTATTTTAGCCCCAACCAGCGCACGCTCAAAACCAGCGAACTAATGTGCTGAAGCTGACCAGGCTAATGATGCTGGTCAGATCTGCTGATCATGCTACCAGATGAATACCTGGTAGGCAGATTTTTTCCCCCTATTTTCCTCCCCAAAAACTAAGGTGTGTCTTATACTCCAGTGTGTCTTATACTCTGAAAAATACGGTATGTATGTATGTATATAGGCAGGTAGGTATTTTCTGCCTTTATTATTTTTACAAATAGCTTAAGGCGGCGAACATATCCAGACACCTTCCTCCTCCAATTTTCCTCACAACAACATCACTGTGAGGTGGGTAGGGTTAAAAGAGAGTGATTGACCAAAAGTCATCCAACTGGCTTCAATGGCTAAGGTAGGACAGGAAGTGGTCGGCCTGGTGCCTTAATCACTAGACCAAACCGGCTCTCCTTTGCTCATGCTTTGAATTGCTCTTACCTACTGTCCCACTGGATGGGGGTTTGCAGTAGCTCACGTAACTTTTTTTCATTTTTTGTAAGCACCATTGCCTGACTGTGGCTGAGTTCACATAATACACTTTGTCGTGGCTAACTGACCGACAGCCTGTTTGATTAACTGAATCTTCAAGGTTCTCGCAACCCCACAAATCATCAGCTAACCGATGATGATAATAACAAGATGTATATTAACAAGATGTTAATATATGAACAACTGGTTTGTGGGTTTAGTGGGCTGTGTGAGGACATAGCTTCCATCCGGAATCACAAGGTGAAGATTCAGTTTATTCAGATTAGAAGTTCCTCTCTCAATGTGGCTCTTTTTTCACCCAAATCTGCTCCGCGTCTAAAGATGGGCTCTTCTGCTTGTCTCCGCAGGTTTATAATCCTAACGTAGCTTAGCCTTGCACTAGAGATGCCCATGGACACCTTGTTTTCTCAGCCATTTGAGAGAAGCAGGCTTCTTTTCTCACTGGCGTGTGAACATGTTGGATGGAGGGGAACCTTGGAAACTCTGTGGCCAGTACACAGGCAGCTTTTTACAGGAAATGACTGAGCAAAGCTAAGTTCCTCCTGTTGGAGGCAAGAGCAAAGCCGAAGCTCCTTGTAGAGTAATAGACAAGTGCCGGATCAAGGTATGGGTTTCTGCAACTAATCGGCAGCATTGACCAGGAAGATGGCTGAAGGAGTGATCCCAGACCTGCCGCCTCAATCCCCTGCCTCTGTCAAGGCTTACGGAACCGTGGAATCAGCTGAGAAATCTCAAGGATCATCACAGCGGCCCACCAGAAGGGCTTACATCGCTATTGCTACGCTTTGCCATCTGAACCTGGTGAATTACATGGACTGGTTTCTTGTAGCAGGTAGGGTGGATCCCATTTACAATTACTTTTTTTAAAAAATTTGATTTATATGCCGCCCTTCTCCGGAGACTCAGGGCGGCTTACAATGCGCTAAGCAACAGCCTTCATACTTTTGTATATTTATACAAAGTCAGCTTATTGCCCCCACAAACTGGGTCCTCAATTTACCTACCTTAGAAAGGATGGAAGGCTGAGTCAACCTTGAGCCTTGGTGAGATTCGAACCTGCAATAATTGCAGGCAGCTGATGTTAATAACAGGGTTTTAGACCACTGTACTATCCAAGGCTCTTTGTGGCAATAGCACCCAGAATCTGGGTTTAATGATGGACTCGATAGGTACACAAAAATGCCAAACCCAGTCTGAACATCTGGCTGACTGTGTGATGATTAATAACAACAACAACAACTTTTCTGTTCAAAAAAGTCTTCTTTTTTTCTGACTGTACTCTCCAGATCCCTGAGAATTTCTCAGGAATGTTTTTGAGTTGGTGCTGTTCTTGCTGTTAACAAACGCTTCCATCTCTCTGCAGCCTCTCTGTTTATTCATTCTCCCTACTATGAAATGCCCCTATGAGATGCTGCCTTGGGGTGAACTAAATGTTACACAGAGGCTAAAAATTATTGGAGAATCATTGTATAATGAAAATTGGACCATTCAGACACGTCTCTCGATCACTTCATAACTAAATACAAGCAAAAATTCCACCATCATCAGAATGTCATTAAAATACTCTCCTAAAAGAGAAATTGAAAGCAAATTCTCTTTCATTAAATTGGATAAGAACTAGAAGGAAAAAAGAGGGTAAGGAATGAGGAATATGCTCAGCGAAGCACTATCTACTATAGCACTATAGCACTATCTACATTTTCTTGTTGCAATAATAAAAAGCTAAGTACAATTATTTTGAGCTATTTTCATACCAGTTTTCATCAGCTAAAGCTCAATGCCCCAACTGTTGTAAATGGAGATGATAGAATAAATGTTGGAAAAATGGGTTTGATCCAGAGGTGGTATTCAGCAGGTTCTGACCAGTTCTGGAGAACTGGTAACGGAAATTTTGAGTAGTTCGGAGAACTGGTAAATACCACCTCTGACTGGCCCCTCCCCCATCTATTCTCTGTCTTCCGAGTCCCAGCTGATCGGGAGGAAATGGGGATTTTGCTGTAACCTTCCCCTGGAGTGGGGAGGGAATGGAGATTTTACAGTATCCTTCCCCTGGAGTGGGGAGGGAATGGAGATTTTACAGTATCCTTCCCCTGCCACGCCCGCCACGCCCGCCAAGCCATGCCACACCCACCAAGCCACGCCCACAGAACCAGTAGTAAAAAAATTGGAATCCCACCACTGGTTTGATCATCTAGTCCAGCTAAATCACCCAGTTAAAGCATCAAGGATCGCAGGCATCCTTGACTTACGACCACAATTCAGCCCACAATTTTCATTGGCTAAGCAAGGAAGTCATTAAGTGAGTTGTGCCTCATTTTGTGACCCTTTTTGCCATGGTTGTTGAGTGACTCACTGCAGTTAAGCTAATCACAGGGTCGTTACAAGAATTCCCCGTTGCTTCCTTAGAATGGTACATCACAAAGTCTGCATTGTTTACATTAATGAATAATCTCCAGGAGACCAGAATAGAGATGGTACATTTATTCTTGCCTTCCTTGATCTGAGTTCAGGAGTGGAGAGCACAATTTTGTGCTGGTTCTTCTCCTCCTCTTTGTTCCAGGATTAGGTCCAGTCATTATTGGTAGCAGGGAAGACGTTTACCTCTCAACCAGTGCTTCTCAACCTTGGTAACTTTAAGATGTGTGGACTTCAAACCCCAGAATTCCTCAGCCAGCATAGGTGATTGGAGAATTCTGGGAATTGAAGTATACACATTTTCAAGCCGCCATGGTTGAGAAACACTATTCTAAATCCTTGCTATTTAACATCTGGATGAGGAAGGCTGACAGCATGGACTGTGATGTCATCACTATGGTAATGATACTTAGTTATATATCTTAGTCCCAGGCTGACCAAAAGGTTCTTTCTCACTCTTTGGTGGTCTGGATCAGTGGTGAAATCCAAATTTTTTTACTACCAATTCTGTAGACGTGGCTTGGTGGTGTGGCGTGGTGGGCATGGCAAGGGAAGGATACTGCAAAATCTCCATTTCCACCCCACTCTGGTGCCAGCCAGAGGTGGCATTTGCCGGTTCTCTGAACTAGTTAAAATTTCCACTACCAGTTCTCCAGAACCTGTCAGAACCTGCTGGATTTCACCCCTGGTCTGGATGGAGAGAAACAGACTTAAGGTGATATTATATTTAATGCAATACAAATTATATATTTAATATTATATATTTTTTTTTCCTGAGGTTTTTGCGGGTGTTTGTATGTAGGTCTTTGGTTATTTGGGTTTTCTCCCACGTAAAATTGGAAGTGTCTTGGCGACGTTTTGATGAAGTCTCATTTGTCAACACCAGCCTGAAGATGACGAATGAGACTTCATTGTATGTATGTATGTATGTATGGAATGTATGTATGGAAGAGAGGAGAATTTGTGGCTCAGTGGTTAATACAACTGCCTAACATGCAGGCAGCCCAAGTTCGAATCCAAGTAAAGGTATGGCTGGCTGATGAGAGCTAAAAAGCTTGAAATAGATCTATACTAGTCTCCCTTTACTTTATGAGCAAAATATAAATTTTAAAATGATTTGGGTTTTGGGCCTGTTTTGGTACTTTTATAATATTCTTTCTCATTTCAGTTTCAGGAAATAGGCTATTAATTTTATTGGGTTATTGGGAAATTAAGAAAAAGGTTAACAAGAGCTGCATATATTCAAGTAAAAGCAAAGGGAAAAGGTCAAATTCTTTCAAGCTATTTTTAAGCAGCTTTGCTTAACCTGAACTGCCAGTCAGACCAAAGTAACATCTTTGTACATTTACCAACTGACAAATTGATGAATTGCTCTAGGGATTTTCTCAGGTTGCAGATATTCTCCTTGTTTGAAAATAGGTATCTCAAATCTTAATTTACTTTACTAAACTTTAAAATTGTATTTACTAAATAGCTTTTCCTCATATGGCATCCTCCACCTGTTTAAACCATATAATTTATCTCTCACCGTTGCCTATTCTGCCATAAGAGGATCAGAACTAAAATATAAATAATCTTAATGCTACCTTCTCAAAAAATGTTGGACTACAGTATCAAATGTAGACATCCAGGAGACCCAGTTTGAAAAACCTGACTCAATCAATGTTTATTGGGAGGTCTAAGGTCAGCTTTATATTTTGCAAGATATAATAAACTCATTTTCTGAATTCATAAAATCCACTGATCTATAAACTAATCAAAGATTCACACAGTATGTTAAGCCAGAAAAAGGCTAACCTAAGTTAAATGTAACTAAATCTAACATGTTGTTTGAATGCAACCTCTAGGACAAGGGTGTCAAACTGGCGGCCCGCAGGCCGGATATGTCATGTGTAGGCCACGCCCAACCCAGCTCCGCGAAGGGGGAAAATGTTGTGAAAGGTCACATGACAGCAACATGGTGCCACGAGTTTGACACCCGTGCTCTAGGACTTAAAAGAACATTGGGAGAGTTTTATCTAGCTAAAGAGAGTTAAGACAGTTCTGTTTCAGCCTAAACTTCAACTCCATTATTTTGAGGATAAAATGTAGAGTGAGGTCATTTTTTATTTATTATTTCAGTTAGGTGTCACCCAACTTCAGACTGACTCTGGCTAGCTCAAAGTATAAGGACAAGGTAAAAAATGTATAATGTATATAAAAAACAGTAAACAAGATGGTGAATCTAGTGAACAACATAGAAGCTTATAACACAGAGAAAATGGACTCCAGTCACCATAACCCAGAGTCTGGAAAAAGAATCAGGTGCTTAACTGCTTGTTTGCTGTGAAAATCCTGGGGTCAGGATAGGACCGTGATGGTGAATCTATGGCACGCGTGCCGCAGGTGGCACGTGGAGCCATATCTGTGGGCACGTGAGCATTGTCCAGCGCACATGCACATGCCAGCAAGCTAATTTTCTGGCCTTCCGGGCCCACCGGAAGTCGGGAAACAGGCCGTTTCCAGCCTCTGGAGGGCCTCTGGGGGGCTGGGGAAGGCCGTTTTCGCCCTCCCCAGGCTCCAAGAAAGCCTCTGGAGCCTGGGGAGGGCAAAAAACAGGCCTATTGGGCCCACCGTGCCATCGCGTGCCAAAAGCCTGGGGAGCACGGGGGATGGGACGCATTGAATTATGGGTGTGGGCATGCGGGCGCACAACCCCCCCACACTCCCCCTGCTTTTGGCACGCGATGGCGAAGAGATTAGCCATCCTGGAATAGGACAAGAACTTCATCAGAGGTGGTATTCAGCCGGTTTGGACCGGTTCACCTGAACTGGTAGCGGAAATCACGGGTGGGCCTGTCCACCCACCCCGGCTCTATGCCATCCTATTTGGCACGTTTTTGAGGCTGGGCACATGTGCAGAAGGAAGGCACGCACATGAACCATGTGCACGTGTGCACGAAATGAGCATGCGTGCATGCATGGTAGTAAATTGAATTGTATAATAAATTGAAACCCACTGCTGAACATCATGAATTAATCTATTCCATATCATTTTGTTTCAGGAGTGCTTCTTGACATACAGAAGTTCTTTAATCTTACAGACCAGACTACGGGCCTGTTACACACTGGTAAAACAATTCTCTTTTCTAGGATTGATAACGTCTCTTAATTTTTTTGGTTAAGTCGGTACATACATTCTGAATGTAAATTACTTACTAACTGTGCTTTTAATTTGCAAAATAATGAGGGAAACAAACAGGGACATTTAAATGTAGGGGCAATGGAAGCCAATGTAACACAATAGTTAGAACAGATTTTGCTGGCAGGTCTTCTAGATGTATTAGGATGACAAAGCCCAGAATTCACGGCTTTTCTGCATGGGAATTCTGGGAGCTGAATTCTCAACCCATTTGTAAGATAGGTTTTGATCACCACAATATAAAAAAGAAGCTGGAACTCTAGAAAGACTGCAGAAAAGAGCAACAAAGATGATTAGAGGATTGACAGTTAAAATATATGAGGAACGGTTGCATGAATTGGGTATATCTAGTTTAATGAAAAGAAGGACTGGGGTGACAAGATAGCAGTGTTCAAATATTTGTGGGGTTGCCACAAAGAAGAGGGAGTCAAACTATTCTCCAAAGCATGTGAAGGCAGGACAGGAAGCAATGGATGGAAACTAATCAAGGAGAGAATCAACCTAGCACTAAATTTCCTGACAGTTAGAACAATTAATCAGTGGAACAACTTGCCTCCTGAAATTGTGGGTGCTCCAACACTGGAGATTTTAAGAAGAGATTGGACAACCATTTGTCTGAAATGGTACAGGGTTTCCTGCTTGTGCAAAGGGTTGGACCAGAAGACCTCCGAAGTCCCTTCCAACAAATTATTCTGTTATAACACATGATATCAATGATCTACAGCAAGAGATTCAAGGTGGATACCCTGAAGAAGCTTAAAGATCATTATCCAAGCTAGGAACAATGATCTGCCAATATAACCATGCAAAATCTATTTCCCAGATTTCTCTTGACACCCATCAGAAAAAAATCTAGATGACTCCAGTGAGGCAGGGAAGGGCACATACAGACCTCTAAATCAGTGTTTCTCAACCTTGGAAGCTTGAAGATGGGTGG
>WNWU01000013.1:12894277-12910905 GCA_012654045.1 Ptyas mucosa
CCAGCCAGCGTTGCTGGCTGGGGGATTCTGGGAGTTGAAGTCCACCCATCTTCAAGCTACCAAGGTTGAGAAACACTGCTCTAAATGGTGTTCAGTAAGCATCCATACATCCTAGACAATATGGCCAATGGTTGGCAGTTGTAGCTTAATGACACCTAAGAAACCTGTCCTACATCATCTCTGTGCTTCGAACCCAGGGCAACTTCTAATTCAAAGCTAGGTCAACAGCTAGAGTTCTATACTGGTTCTAGGATATGACTCATATAGGGAAGCTCTCTATGTATCTTTAAAACAAATGATGCAATTTCCCACGCACCCTGCTTTTGGAAATTAAAAAAAAAACCTAAACGTTGACGTTCCACAGAAAACTGAATTTCATACCCTGTGCATCTCAAGAGAAGTTGTGGTGGCTAACTTTTCTAAACTTTGTAATTATGTATGAAGCTATTTTATGACATTATTCTTCGTTTTGCCATTGCCCTCAGTATTTCCCACATTTTAAAAAATGAAGGCTTGGATTATAACTCTCTTAACATATTGGATTGCTATGATTGCTCGACTTACAACAATAATAGACACCAGAATTATAATTGTAAGTCACGGTAGTCATTAAGCGGATCATCTTGACCATGCCTTTTATTTATAATTTAATCAAGAATATAATGCAATAACTTTTATGAAGGATTTGCTATTAGAATAGCAGCTACAGTATAAAGAAGAAAAATGAAACACGTCAAAAAATGAGATATACAAAACTTATCACCCATTATGTCCGTTAATACTTAGTTGGGTAATTTTTAGCATGAATTATGGTCTTACAATATCTTCCCATGAAGTGAACCAAGTCTTTTAGTTCTGCAGCTGTTATAATGTGAAACCAAGATTGAATAATTGATTCTATTAACTGGGTTTTATTGCTGGGTCTCTTCTGACTAACAAGTTTCTTTAGATTTTCAATTGGGTTAAGATCGGGGCTATTCCCAGGACATTCCAGCAGTGGAATATGATTATCTTGAAACTCCAAAAAAAAAAAAAGTGGTGTTATTAGCCCTCAATCCTCAAAAATACACTTTTCCCAAAAGATTTCCACAATTTTGGCCACTACTGTAGCTGGGATTTTTATGGGATTCTACTTAGCTGTGTTCTTCATCAACAGTAGCATCTGTCTCATCTTCCAGGATAATTCCAGATGAAACAGACTGTAGTAAATCTAGTGCGAGATGACAAATGCATTAAAATGATAGTTGTGTTGAAAGTCAAGTGAGGTTGTTCATCATTACTCTCTTCTCTTTTCATGGCAGTTTTCATTCTCTGTTTCTTGTTCTCGGCTCCTGTTTTTGGATACCTTGGGGACCGATACAATCAGAAAATCATCCTCAGCATTGGAATATCCTTCTGGTCAGCAGTTACCTTTTGTAGCTCCTTCATACCAGCCTCGGTAAGAGAGGTTATTTGATTTGGTGTATTCCTCTCTGGTCCATTCTGGATCAAATCTTTGTCCTAGTGCCAATCTGTTTAAATAATTAGAGATTATAGAGGGCATGTATCAAGCAATATGATGGCTGAAAACTCTCACCACATTGCCAAATTCTGTGCAGGAGCACAATGTCCCATTGAAGATTTCAACGTCTTCACCTAAGATTCCCAAAATCTTGTTGATGATAATCATTTGTTAAATTTCTATTCCAGTGATGGATAACCTTTTCTGGACCGAGTGCCCAAAGAGTGCACAACCCCTCCCTGCATGTGCCCCGCCCCTACGCATGTGTGCGTGCGCCCCGCACACACCCTGCGCATGTGCCCCCCGCATGCACAGCAGAGACCCGATGACCAGCTGGCCAGTGAGAGGCGTGTGCACATGCGCAGCAGAGCTGAACTCAGGCGACAGCTTGCGTGCCCACAGACAGGGTGCTGCGTGCCACCTGTGACACGCGTGCCACAGGTTCGCCATCACGGTTCTATTCTGTCTTGCCTGCAGAAATCAAGATGCCATACATCATGCTCTCCCAAAATGTAATTAATAATTAATTAAAATAGGATTTGAAATACACAGTGGCTTTCTTGGAAGAAGCATTCAAGTAGCAAAATAAGCTGTCCAGTCCTTCCTTGTCCTTGTTTCTCGGACCTGTAACCTTTGCTTATATTTATCCATAAATTAATTTTGTTTGATTTCCACACAAATCCATTAATTAAATAATGGAAATGGGCATGTGAATGGTATCTAATGCATATTCTAAAATATGTTGGGTCTTAAAATATGCATTTTCTAAAGATATTTTCTTGTTTTGAATTTTCAAAAGTATAATCTTTCCATTTATTTATAAATATAGATTGAATTCTCACATTGCATTAGGCCATTGATTATAGCAGATATAATAGCTGGATCTTAAGTACTGCTTTAAGTTTTCATAATATTTAGTGGTGCTAGGAATTGCTTGTGTATTTAAGATCTAAAGCACTCTGATGTGAATTTGCTAATAATTTGCTATTTTTATTTTATATTGGATCCTTTATAGTCCATTATTGCATGGGTCTCTAAAAATAAAACAGATTTCTGGTTTAAATTATTCAGGTCACAAATAAGAAGGAACTTATACATTTCTAACAAACAGGAACTGCTTATAGTCAGGTTAACAATCTCAGTTTCAGATCAAAATAGTAGGACAAGCCCAAACTATATGAGTTTACTCTTCCACCTTTTGAATAGCTTTTTTTAGCAATATGCCAGTGATTATAAACTTTTATTAAATGTTTTCTAAAGTGTCCAGTATATATAAATATATTTCTTTTTGTACTGACCAGTAGTGGGTTCCACTTACCTTCGCTACCGGTTCGGAACTGTGAGCGCGCTCGCACTCGCTTTACTCGTGCACGGCGCTTCTGCACACGTGCATGATGACGTCCAGGTGGGTGGGCGGAGCCTCCCACCACCACCACTACCAGTTCGCCCAAACTGGGGTGAACCAGTAGAAACCCACCATTGGTACTGACCATACTTTATGATTGAAAGAGAATAATTTCACAACAAAAAGCTGCCACTTTTTTTTGCAGAACAATCATTCACGCTCATTATTCTAAAGATTGTCTAATTTTAATTTCTTCTATTTTTTTTTCTTCAACTTTTTAGAAACAGGCAACTATTTTTCAGGCTGGGGACAGTAATTTTTAAGGGATCGGTCAACATTTTTGGCTCCATTTTCCAAGGGTGAAAGAATTGAAAGCCACATTTTACTATTTAATCTCTCCCTTTTCTTTCAAGAAAAATTAGTCTAACAGATGCAAAAATTATATGGATTTTTGCGCAATCTTCCCCATGCCTACTAACCAGAGTTTAATATAGAAGCATGATTGAATAGAATAGGGAAAGAATACACAGAGAATAGATATGGATCAGTGTGCATCCATAAGAAAATGATTGCAATTAAAGTTTTAAAAAACTATACTAGACTGAATGTGCCCTTTCCAAATTCTCGTTTAGATGCCCTGGCTGTTTTTTATTTCACGGGGACTGGTGGGTGCTGGTACCTCCAGTTACTCTACCATAGCACCCACCATCATTGCTGACTTGTTTGAGAAAGACTATCGGACATGGATGTTGTCAGTCTTCTACATCTTCATACCTGTTGGAAGGTAGATCTAACCATGCTCAAAGACTGAACCTACAATTAGTAGATATATCTCTATGAGTCGTATTTATATCCTGCTTCTCATGCAGGAGTTCATAAGGATGATTGAGTATCATCCTTAACACTCAAACTTTGATTTTATCTCATTGCAACCTAACCAAGGGACAGCAAGTTGTCTAAGGTCACCCAAGAGGTTTAATCACTGAACCCATATCCATGGTCTCTTCTTATATAGGATTCCTTGGGAGGAGTGGGGTGAATTGTAAGGGATGGGTTCTTGGGTTCAAAGTTAATGGGATAGCAATAGCACTTAGACTTATATACTGCTTCACTGTGCTTTCCAGCCCTCTCTAAGTGGTTTTACAGAATCAGCATATTGCCCCCAACAACCTGGGTCCTCATTTTATTGACCTCGGAAGGATGGAAGGCTGAGTCAATCTTTAGCCACTCAGGATTGAACTCCTGGAGAGAGCAATGAGTTAGCCTTGCAGTACTGCATTCTAACTGTTGAGCTACCAAGGGATGGGGAGGGGATGGTGAAAATGGATAGGCTATTATCAGGCATTGAGGCAGATATATGTCCTCCCATCATTGAACCTTGATTCCTGTGGTGGAAGGATCTTCTGGGGGTGACTTAAGCGATATGCAGTCTTTCTCTCAATAGAGGTAGTCCTCAAGTTACAACCATTTGTTTAGTGACCATTTGAAGTTACAGTGCCACTGAAAATGTTTTCACACTTTCAACCTTTGCAGCATCTCCATGGTGATGTAATCAAAATTTGGATTTTGATGCTTGGCAACTGGCTTGTATTTATGATGGTTGCACTGTCCTGCGGTCATGTGATCACATTTTGTGACTTTCTGACAAAGTCGGTGGGGAAGTCAGATTCTCTTAATGACTGTGTTACTAACTTAACCATTGCCGTGATTCAACTGTGATAACATGGGGCAAAATTCGCTTAACCACTATTTTATTTAACAACAGAAATATTGGGCTCGACTGTGGCCATAAGTCAAGAACTACCAGTACATATCAGTTCAGAGATCTCAGTCAAAATCATTTCTAGCCCCCTCTAAAATGTAGCATGTAGAATAACGGGTTGAAATGATAGGGAGGAGGATACCTGCACAACAGTGGTGGGATTCAAATTTTTTTCCTACCGGTTCTGGGGCGTGGCTTGATGGATGTAGCAGGCAGGGGAAGGATACTGTAAAATCTCCATTCCCTCCCCACTCCAAGGGAAGGTTACTGCAAAATCCCCATTTCCTCCGGATCAGCTGGGACTCAGATGGCAGAGAATAGAGAGGGGTGGGGCCAGTCAGAGGTGGTATTTACCAGTTCTCCGAATTATTCAAAATTTCCGCTACCGGTTCTGCAAAACTGGTCAGAACCTGCTGAATACCATCTCTGCTGCACAACACAGGAGGTTGAAATCTTGAGGTTAAATATACTCCCAGGTATTTGACTTTATCCATCACTTGTACTCTGCGGCTTTAAGGGCCTCTTTCAACTTGGATTTTTCCTCTCTTGCAGTGGACTCGGTTATATCCTGTCATCTGGAGTGGCGCGTGCAAGCGGTTTTTGGGGCTGGGGCTTCAGGGTGAGTCTTGGTTGGTCAGGTCTATCTTTAAGAGAATCCCCCTGGATTAAAACGGTGGGATTCTGTCAATCTGTTAGTAGTGTAACTTCTATTTTCTCTTTCAGCTGGTCTTAAGAAAATGTTGAAAAACAAATAGTATATACAAAGATGCTGACATAGTCCTACAATGTTAGAATTTTGGTCTATGTGTGTGATTTCTTCCTCTTCCTCTCTCTTATCTATCTTTATCTTTCTTTCTTTCTTTCTTTCTTTCTTTCTTTCTTTCTTTCTTTCTTTCTTTCTATCTATCTATCTATCTATCTATCTTTCTGTCTCTCTCTGTCTCTGTCTCATCTCTCTGTCTCTCTGTCTCTGTCTCTCTCCCCATCAATCATCTATGTCTATCTCTCCCTCTCCCTCTCTCTCTCTCTCTATCCATCCTTTACACACACACTGTGTGTTTGTATGTTTATATATTTATTTTAGCTATTTACAGTAATTATTTATATAAGCTATAAAAATCAAGTGATAATTTAGAAGAGGGAAAGTGAAAATGAGAAGTCAAACTGTTCTTCTTTGATGATAGCTTATCAGAAGTTCCAGGGATGGAGGGGGGGAGAGGAAAAATTAGATATTTTCTTGCCCCTTCTCCTCATATGCTTCTTCCCTGATGGTGGCTCCATCCTCCAGCCAGTTAGTCATAATATCACGATCACTCTAAAGTAGTTTCTCAACCTTGGCAACTTGAAGACGTGTGGACTTCAATTCCCAGAAGTTCTCAGCCAGCATAGTTGGCTAGAGAATTCTGGGAATTGAAGTCCACATATCTTCAAACTGCCAAGGTCAAGAAACAGTGCTCTAAAGGCTCCTCAAAATAATGAAGTGGCCATGGCAGAAAATTGTGGGCAGGCTTTATTACTATGCACGGCATCTGAAGGCTCTCTTTGAATGATGGCTGGAGTGGAGAATTTCTCTGGAGAACAGGTCAAGAGAATATAAGTGAAGTTCAGCCCTAGTCTGCCTTGTAAAGCAGTTGCTTCACTGTGTAAGCTTCTTGTAATTAGGAACAGAATTAGATGGAATACTGGAAGAAGTGCCTTTATCCTGTATCAGTGGGAATAGAAAGACACCCCCCTTCCCGTGTTGCGATTGTGGTGCTGATATGCAAACTATTAAACATATTGTGCAAGATTGTCCATGACATGCGCTCTCTGGTTTCCTAGAAGATTTGCACAAAGCAACGCCAGAAGCGTTTGCCTGGATAGCTAAATTGGACATCCAGCTATGAGGCTATGGCCAAAGCCCCATGCATTCCATCCTTGTGTTTGGTTGTTACCTGTGGCGCTTGACCAATGCCTTTGTTGAAACAACTACACTGGTTGACAATTATTCAAGTTTGAGTGAGGCAATGGGCAATGAGTATAACTGTCAAGTTTGAAGCGCGCTTTTGCTGTTGCAACCATTATCGCTTCTCTGCTTGCCAATGAACGAGGGGGGCGGGAAGAGTGAGATGGAATGTAGGCTCCAGACATCAAGAAGATAAGATGTGAGAGCCAAGGACAGTTCGGCAGGTGTTTGCCAAAACCAAAGACTTTTTCTCATAACAATACAATGAAATTCAATTGGACAATATGACCTGCGCTAACAGGGGGAGGGAGAATCCTATACTTTAATTACGTTTTGTATAGAATCACATGGATTGTGTGCACATGTTTACTTCTCTTTGGCATGTTCCCATTGTATGCTGAATAAACAAGCAATAGTCCTTCAGCTTCTTGTAATGGCCCTTTGTTGACATCCCTGTTGCTTCTGTCTCTGTAGGTTACTCCTTTTATGGGAATTACAGGCTTGATTCTCCTAATTATTTTAGTCCCTAAACCAAAGAACAAGACGCTCATAGCTGGCAAGAGTACCAGAACCTCAGCCTGGTTCAAAGACATTTCTTCTCTTTGCAAAAAGTAAGGTATTTCTTTTCCTGTTCTTCCATAACAGCCCTTCATATTTCTAGCCATTACGTTATTGTTCGTTGCAGTACCTGTGGCCCCATTGCTTACAGTTTTGTTTCCTCCTATGTAACAGAACATGCATGTAAGGGAACACATATCTGCTAATCAGTAAGGCACCACAAATCTGTCTTTTCAACAGTATGGCTAGTTAATACTTGCAGACACTAGAGGGGGCTGTCAGATTGTAGAAATCTTTTTTATTTTCCTTGTAAGCATGTTTTATCCTGCAAGTAAATCTTTAGATACCCTTTTCTCAATTGGGATCTTCCGGATTTGTTAGGACTGCAACTCTCCGGGTTCTTAACTAGCAAGGCAATAGCTAAAATCTGAAAAAAATAATGCTCTGGAAAAGGTAAACATATTGTCGTCATTCTGCTATTGTGCTTTAAGCCTACAGTATTTGTTCTGCAGCTTCACAGATATTTAACGTCTGAAATTCTTATCGTCAGAAAGTCTGTACTCAAAATGCTCTAAAATCCTTACTGAATCTATCCACTGAACATGCTTCAGACGATGACTAATTTAACTAATTTTTCTGACCTTGGAACTAGATGATAATTTAATGCAGCAGCTTCAGGGACTTCAAAATGTCATGTCCATCACGATGTCATTATGCAAAGGCCACAATTTAGTAGTTGCATGTCGCAATGTGTTGCATAAATATATAAGTCACATCACGGCGTTGTGACGCGTCAGCTGTCCCTCTACGCCTTTTCCAGCCTCCTATTAGGCTAAGTTTGCACAGCACATATTACCCTCCAGAAGCCAAGCAAGATTGAATCTAACCAAGCCTAACATACAGGCTGAATACAGTCCTTGTGCTTTAAGTGACTCGACTGAATGTGTTCTGTGAATGCAGCCATATTCTAGAATTTACTCTTTTAGAAAAGCTGTATCATCTGCTTCTCCCCCCCTCTCCCCCCCAAAAAAGGTGGCCGGCAGACACATTGGGATAAAAATTGCACATGCTGATTTTTTTTTTTTACAAACAGAGGCATATTTGCAAATGCAGATCCTATATTTAAATAGAAATATATTTTACCGCTATGGGAAAATTCTGACCAGGTAAAATGCTTACCTGTTTTCAAGCTTCTCTTCAGGGGCTCTGATTGTTCTTGATCATTCAGCTGTTCAAAACCAAGGGATGTTCACATTTTATTTTCTTTTAAATGCCTTTATTTATTGAGTTAAACAAAATGATATTAATTAGATGGAACTGCACCATCAGGAGAATGTCTGATGTCAAGGTGAACTAAAATAAAACTCTTTCCTACCTGCACTCAATTTGTGGTTTTAGGAGACTGAACTTACAGAGTAACAAAAAAAGACCTTGTGACAAAAAAAGAGTATCTCTTCCTAGTTGTTCCTTAAGGAAAGTCCATATAACCAGGAGTGCCTTAATGGTCCCAGCAAGTAGCTATATTTATGTGAAAGAAGACTGCAACTGATTTGACAGGCCTTAACATGATTTACTCAGCATGATGTGCATTTATGATTTGCAAACCATTTTTATGGGTGTAGTCCAGTGGTGGGATTCAAATTTTTTTACTACTGGTTCTGTGGCCATGGCTTGATGGGCATGGCCAGGGAGTATGACAGGCAGCACTTGGTCTCCTATACCCCCTTGAGAGCAAAAACGGGCCACGGGTGGGGACACACTGCCCCCCCTGCCCCATTTTGGGCTTAGAAAGCCTCCCTGAAGCCTCCTGCGAGTAAAAACAGTTTTGGGCTTAGAAGGCCTCCCTGCACTTACCTGGGAGCCAAAATGGGGTGTGTGGGGACTCCTGGAAGGGGCGAGGTAGGAAGGGGCGGGGTCAGCCAGCAATTTAACTACCGGTTTGCCCGAATTGGCCCAAACCGGCTGAATCCCACCACTGGTGCAGTCACTATGCTGTATGGAGCCCCTGCCCCCCCAAATTTGCAATACATAGTCCATGTCCCCCCAATTTGCAATTTGTAATTCATACAATTTGTATCAGCAAGACTGATCAACAAATGGCCAAGTTTTGGCAATGTGATTTCCATAAAACTTTGCTAAAATAAGAGGGAAATAGAATATTAAGACTCTGCAAGCCAAAATGTATCATTTCCATTCTGTAAACCATTCTCCCCCAAGTAAAACCAATCCAAAGGCTGAAAACATTCAGCCTTAACCCCTAGTGATGCCACTCCCTCAACAAACATGTCTTCTTGTATGTCCTGGAGGCCAAAATACTTTGGAAAAATAATTATTCCACTGAGGCCAAGAAAGGCCCTCCAATTATAGCTTTAAAAAAACAAAACAAAGTAGAATAGTAAATATACTGCGATTCATTGTCACAAATGAACATCTCTCAGGAATCCTGTCCCAAGTTCTTCGTGGCCTTCGTACCAATAGCTTAAATCTGAACTAGAAGCATACTGGGTACCTGTGTAGCTATTTTAACAGGTAATCACTTGAGGGCGCCGTAGAGCATCTTTTTGTCTTAATCCTCTTATATCTTGACCAAAGAACGTGGTACCTCTTCTTTCTCCATCACTTCTTTATCCATCCCAACCTTTCTCTGTCTCCCAGCTGGAGCTTTATAGGATCCTCGCTGGGTGTAACTTGCATGAGTTTCATCACTGGCGCTCTCGGTTTCTGGATTCCTGTGTTTCTTTACAGAGCTGAGGTTGTTTTGAATATTATACAACCATGCAGCAAAAATCCATGTGAAAGCCACAACAGGTAACACAAACACTTGTCTTTAATGCTTACTTATTTGATTTTTTTATCCTGCCTTTATTTTTGGCCAACAAGATGGCACACATACATGATGTCCCCTCTTCTTGTTTCCCTATAACACCACCTTGTAAGGTGAGTTGGGTTGAGAGAGGAGGAGTGGCTCAAAGTCACCCAGATGGTTGTTATGCCTAAGGGTGTGTGTGTGGGGGGAATGGGACTAGAATTCACAGTCTCCCAGTTTCCAACCCAGCCTTTAGCCACCACGCCAAACCACCTCTTGAAAAACCTTGAAAAGCAAATGGAGTTTATATAGGAGATGCCTGGGAAGATTTGCGGGATTCTCTAATTCTGCTGGCTGTTTGAAGTGATAGAAAAAGTCTTAAGCATAGCAAGGAAGTCAAAGGAAAGCATACATTTTGGCAAAGTCCAAGTGACGAGAATACAAGACAAGGCAAGAAACAGGACCTTGGATAGCTCCAGATACGTTATGGCAGCTGAGTTTTTTCTCTGTTAAAATTACTGGCTTGATTAGTTAATGCAATACCGGTTGAGCCTTTATCTCCATCAATTTCAGTATTTAAATGAAATTAACAAGTTTAGCATGTTCAAACCTAAAATGGTTACCAGATTAGAGTATTTTAAGTGAGTTGATTTAAGTGAGAACAATTAACCAGTGGAATGGCTTGCCTTCAAGAAGTTATGGGTGCTCCATCACTGAAAGCTTTTAAGAAGAGACTGGATAGCTTGTCTGGAATGGCACAGGGCCGTGATGGCGAACCTATGGCATGGGTGCCACAGGTGGCATGCGGAGCCATATTGGTGGGCACGCAAGTGTTGCCCTAGCTCAGCTCCAGCGCACATGTGCGCACTGGCCAACTGATTTTCAGGCCTTCCAGTCACACCGGAAGTCGGGAAACTGGCTGTTTCCAGCCTCTGGAAGGCCTCCGGGGGGATGGGGAAGGCTGTTTTTGTCCTCCCCAGGCTCCTAGAAAGCCTCTGGAGCCTGGGGAAGGGGAAAAAACGGGCCTACCGGGCCAACCGTGCCATCGCGTGCCAAAAGCTGGGGGAAGTGTGAGGGGATCACATGCGTATACACGGGAGGGCGGGGTGCATTGAATTATGGATGTGGGCACATGCACCCGCAACCCCCCACGTGACCCCCACTTTTGGCACGCGACAGCAAAAAGGTTAGCCATTGCTGGCATAGGGTTTCCTGCTTGAACCTGAGCAGGGCATTCGACTAGAACAGGGCTGTCAAGCTCCCGGCCCATAGGCCAGATTCGTCACGCGCTGGCCACGCCCTCGCCCAGTTTAGCGAAGCGGAAAAAAGTGTGATACCACCGTGACGATGTGAGTTTGACAACCCTGGACTAGAAGATCTCTAAGATCCCTTCGAACTCTGTTATTCTGCTAAATTCTGATAAGTTTATTGTTGATTACGATAGTGAACTTCAGATTAATATGCTGCTGCTTCAAGTTCGAATGACACAATGACTCAAAAACCTGCCTAAGGAAACTTCTTTAGCAGGAGCAAAATGGAATTGTGCACATTTTGGTGTGCATATTCCCATTGGCAAGTTATCACCGCTGCCACACTCATCTAGCATGGGGGCAGGAGGGGGTGCAAAGAAAGCATAGCCCTAAATGAGTCACCATGATTTCTTTCAAATAAAAGAAAAAGAAAAAAAAAAGAATGGCTGCTACAAGACCCTGAAAAAACGATAAAGTCTTCCTTGTTTTATGGCAGCCTTCCCAAATATGATATGCCTTTATGTAGTTTGGATGTCAGTTCCCAACCTCCCTAGCTGGCTGGGCTGAAGGGAGTTTGCACCCTAAAATTTATCTATCCTCTCTCTCTCTTCCTCCCTCCCTCCCTCCCTCCCTCTCTTAGTAAATTATTAGATTTCTACACCAAAAGGCACTATTTAACGAATGCTGTTGATAAAAATGTTGCATTTTTGCTTGGTCATTAGTGAGATATTTGGAGGGATCACCATAGCAACTGGCATTTTGGGGGTCGTCATTGGAGCAGAAGCTGCCCGAAGATACAAGAAGGTTAACACCAAGGCTGACCCTCTTATCTGTGCTATGGGCTTGCTCAGTTCATCTCCATGCATGTACTTGGCTATTATGCTGGCTGGGAAGAGCATTGTAGCTGCATATGTAAGTGACCAAAGAATTCATATATTTCATAGGCGACTTTCGTTTTCACTTTAAAGAAGCCCCAGTTGATATACTGTATTTACCCCTCATGTTACTCTCTAGAAAAGGCTGGGAATTATGAAATCAAGAGTCCCAGGCTTCTAGATTATGTCAGCTAGTTGACAAACCATGTTACAGTTCAGCCATTGACCACAGAGAATGTGCTGTTTTGATGGGCACCTTGAAATATTTAGGATTTAATGATTTGAGCCCTCAAGGTTGCGAGGGAAAGGACAGGAAGATTGCTAGAAAACAAATGAAATGTTATGATTTCAGCATTCGGTATACATTCAGCTAAAAGTTATGGCCAGGGGATATGGCAGCTTGGAACGGATAAATATGGCATCAATTATTTGTCTGTAGTATCAGTTTATACTCCTAGGAGGGCATTGGATTGCCCTTCCAATCAACTCATGATGTTCTAAGTCTCTTTCTCTCTCTGTGTGTGTGTGTCTTCTTTAATATTTCAGATTTTTATTGCCCTTGCGGTGTTTTTTTTATCTTTAAACTGGGCCATTGTGGCTGACATCCTCTTGGTGAGTTCAGTTCAACTGTCATTACTGTCATATTGATTTTGTTGATAATCCAATACTTCTATTCTTAGTTCTCCATGCTCTCTGTTTTCACCTCCCGTCAGGCTCTACGTCAGCAAGTACTGGGGAAGGGGGGTGGGTGGGGAGGCAGGCATGGTGAAGGAGCGTGGCATGGCCTAACATGCACTTTGATACATGTTCACTCAAAAGCCAGTCTTGCTGTATCTCTCAGGGCGTCAGTCTTAGGAAAGCATGGCCTGATTTGCATCATAAAACTAAGCCATCTGCTGAAATTCTGTTACATATTGTTACAGACGGAACCTACACCTACTGTGTGTACCCAGACACACAAAGGCTCTTTGTGTGTACATAGGTTTACATATGAATAACCCATTCAATGTCCCTTGATGTTAAATTTAAAACATAGGAGAGCTATAAAACCATATTAATAAATCTGTAGTGGCGTAATATCTTATTCATGACTCCTCTGTTTTCCTGCCATGGCTGTCTCTGCTCTACGGTTAACAGAATCAGGATTTGTCGAAGCAGCCTAGCTTCCTGTGTTTAAATATTGCCTTGGGCTATTTAGAGGTTGGGTGATTTGTAGTTCACTGTATGGCAGGGACACAATCATAATCTTAGTTTGTTGTGTTTTGCTAAGCTGGCTTTAGATTCAGGGGTACCCACTGGGGAGGGGGACAAAAGTCCAAATTGCAGTATAACCACATGATCAGAGTTTACTGTCCCCCTCAGAAAGTATCATTCTCTTCTCTGAAGCAGAAGAGTTCAGAATATCTGATCTGAGGACACGTGTGCATAAATATAATCTCTTAATCATGCCGTTGGTTACAGGTATAATGAAAATAATCCTTTGCTTTTATTGTTATGTACATACGGTATTTTTCGGACTATAAGACACACTTTTTTTGCCTCCGAAAAGGGGGTAAAAATGTCTGTGCGTCTTATAAACCGAGTATTGCCAAAGCCCCACCCACCCACCCCCTGGTTTTTTTGGCCTATGCACATCCTGTTTTGGGGCCTTTTGGGGGCCTTTTTCAAGCTTTTTTTTTAACCCTTTTTCAGGGCTTTTTTTCAGCCTGTTTTTGAGGCCTTTTTGGCTTGTTTTCTGGGCTTTTTTTGGCCTGTTTTTGAGGCTTTCAGCCCATTTTTGGGGCTTTTTTGGCCTGTTTAGGAGGCTTTTTTTGGCCTGTTTTTTCTGAAAAAAGCTTCAAAAGCGGGCCGAAAAAAGCTCCGAAAATGGGCTGGAAAAGGGCTGGAAAAAGGGCTGAAAAAAGGGCTGAAAATGGGGTGTGTGGAGGCCAAAAACTTTTTGTTGTTGTTTTCTTCTTCTAAATTTAGATGTGTCTTATAGTCAGAAAAATACGGTATCTTTTTTTTGCTATTTACAAACATTGTCATTTACAAAGTTAAGGCATCAACATTCACACCCATAGCCCACTCAGCTTATAACAATGCCAACCAAATCTACCTGTGATATTTGTTCTTTCCTTATGCAGGTAGTCTTCGACTTACAACCTTCCATTTAGCGACCGTTCAGTTATAATGGCACTGAAAAAGTGACTTAGGACTGTTTTTCACACTTATGACCGTTGCAGCATCCCCGTGGTCATTTGGATGCTTGGCAACTAGCATGTATTTAGGATGGTTGCAGTGTCCCAGGATCATGTGACGAAGCTTGTGATAAGCAGAGTCAATGGGGAAAGCTCACTTAACAACTGTGTTACTAATTTGATACCTGAAGTAATTCACTGAACAACTGTAGCAAGAAAGGTTGTAAAATGGGTCGAAACTCACTTAACATCTGTTGTGCTTAGCAACAGAGGTTCAATTGTGATTGTTAAGCCGAGAACTACCTGTAATGCATTTCTGCCAACTGTTGACACAATTTCTTTGGGGTTTTTTTTCAGTATGTCGTGAAACCCGCCTGTCAATCAACTGCACTTTCTCTTCAAATTTTTATGAGCCATTTGCTGGGTGATGCTGGCAGCCCCTACCTCATTGGAATTGTAAGTTATGGCAGGATTTGTGGACTACATAGGACAGGGCTGGATGAATGGGTGACAAGAAAGCATGTCTTTGGTGGGATGAAAATAGACTAGAACAGAACAGAACAGAACAGAATAGAATAGAATAGAATTTTTTATTGCCCAAGTGTGATTGGACACACAAGGAATTTATCTGGGTGCATATGCTCAGTGTACATAAAAGAAAAGATACCTTCATTAAGAATCATAAGGTACAACACTTAATGATAGTCGTAGGGTACAAATAAGCAATCAGGAAACAATATCAATATAAATTGTAAGGATACAAGCAACAAAATTACAGCCATACAGTCATAAGGAAATAGTGCAACCTAAACTCATTTTATTTGGGTTTTAGAGACCCTTCCTATTGATGGATTAGCTTTCCAATAAACTAGAGTTGGATTTTGCTTTGGGAAAGTAGCAATCCTGGCTTTAAGGTTGTAGAGCTGTGAGGGCCATTCATCTCAGTGCACCATTGAGCCATGATGGTGCAGTGGACAGAATGCAGGGGTGGGATTCAGCCGGTTTGTACCAGTTCAGGCACTATGCCGTCCTATTTAGCCAGTGCACGAGCAAAGCACATGCACAGAAGGCCATGTGTATGTGTGGAAGGCACGTGTGCGAGCTAAATGAGCATGCACATGCACACGCTCACATTTTCAGTGCTGGGGAGAACCGGTTGTTAAATTATGTGAAGCCCACTTTTGGTACTGCAGGCTAATTCTGCTGACTGCCGGCTACCAACAGTTCGGTAGTTTGATTCTCACCAGGCTCAAGGTTAACTCAGCCTTCCATCCTTCCAAGGTCGGTAAAACAAGGATCCAGATTGTTGGGGGCAATATGCTGATTCTGTAAGCCACTTAGAGAAGGGTGTAAAGCACTGAGAAGTGGTGTATAAGTCTAAGTGCTATGGATATTCCATAGCCATCATTACTACTGTGGAGGATAGGATCTGATTGTAAAATTCACCTTTATTCTTTGCCATGGGCTTTGGTATTCAAAAAGAATGGCAACTTTGCAGCCAGGACGTTTAAATTCATAACCAGCATTCAGATGTTTCTTTAGTTTTGTGAACATATGACAAATACAAATAACATGTTGAAAACAGAGCTGGGGAGATGTCTTAACAATTTATATCATTCGATTTTTGCTGAAAGGAACAATGAGTATCTTAGGGGATTCTCAGCATTTCAAGGTTAATAGAAATCAGGAAACTGTACGGTTTCCTATAATTCTATATAATATTTAAAAATGTGAAGAACTGGAGAATGTAAATAGAGGCATGTAATTGAAAGAACTCTTCCCTTAACATAGCACTATTCCTACCCCCATCTCTGCTTCTGTCTATTTTCATAACCTAACTCTGCCCAGTCTACATTATCCTCTGTCGCATATAGTCCTTATTTTCCAAAATATTGTCAGTGTGACTCCTGGCATGGAGGGTTTGCCTGTGTTAGATATTCCAGAGATGTGATTTGGAATGTGAGATCACTTGCAGCTTGTACCTGATGATGACATAAATCTTTTCAACCTATAGATTGCAAATACAATCAAGGTGCACCAAAGAGATAATTCCACTTTCTGGGATTTCCAGAGTCTGAAATACAGTTTTGTGGTTTGCATTTTTGTTGGTGTCCTCGGAGGAGGCTGTTTCCTCCTGACTGCTGTTCATATTGAGGAAGATTCGAAGAAAGCTGCAGCACCAACAACACCAACAGCAACACCAGGGCAAGGTCAGTCTTTTTCTTTTAATTCGTAGAATGAGAACATGATATATTGAATGTGACTCTGGTGTTGCATTAATTTACCTAAAGGGGCCTCCTCAGGAATACTATGAAAAAATAACTTAAATACTACTTTGCACCAAGACTGATATCCTATCTATCTATCTATCTATCTATCTATCTATCTATCTATCTATCTATCTAT
>WNWU01000013.1:12915068-12931811 GCA_012654045.1 Ptyas mucosa
ATAATATAATATAATATAATATAATATAATATAATATAATATAATATTCCTCAAAATCTCTAGAAATTAAGTCTGAAGATGAGCAGGAGAGCGATTCTTGTTTCTTGGTAAAGAAGAACACAGATGTGGACAGCCAGACCCTCTGGCTTAGAGAATCCCTTCTGTTTGCAATCTATTGTAGAAAAACACTTTTGTGTGTCTGAAATGGTCTTTCGCCTAAGCAATAAACAGCATTGTATCTTCTGACAAAAGAGAGGCCCGATTTTCCAGTTCAGATTTTTCTGTGGAAGCAAATGTACCGAAGGCTGTGGATGGAGACTATTTTCTTGGAGCTCCTTTTATTTTTATGAAATGGGCAAGGAGTTTTAAACCTTCCTTCATGCGACATTCAGCAGGTTTCCCAGACAACAAGACCCCTGAGTCTAAGGCTGTATAGTTTCCCACGGGCCTTGTCACTCAGGAAACAGGGCAGGAGGACCTGCCAACGGCCATAATTGTTGGTATTTCCAGTAGGAAAGTATTTTGGGTATTGCATTAATTTCAAAATCTTTGCTTGCCTCGTTTAAAAAAAGAAGAAGTCAAGCTGCCCTCTGAAACCACTTCAGAGAAATTAGCTGCAAAAAACCCCTCCCCATTTTGAGGGAGTACAAATCTTTTATTAAATGGAAATGATGGAGAATGTTAGGGTTAGGGTACCTATTGTGGCACCCACGAGGTACCCATGTACTCACACATGTCTATATTGGTACATACTGCCTGCCTCTTTCCACTTCGCTTTTTAAAAAAAACAAACTAAAGTTTATTTTAACTTTAAACCAAATTACACAGCAAGCTGCAGTCCACCACCTTCCAAAAACCATCTTTATTTCTCAGAATAGCCTTGGATTTCACATAACCACCATAAGTATTGTTAGAGGATAAATATGACAAGTGGATGCTGTCCGGTTTTTTTTTTTTTTGTAAATGTGCATACTTGACTTAAGGAAAAGTCTAAAGTGAACTTATAGGCATCTGTTACAAGCCATGATGACATCACCCAGAAAAATATAACCCATATCTTTTGTGAGATGTTGTTCTGTCCCTGTCTCACACATGCACATACACAGCCAGCCGAGGGTTAAGTAACTTTTTCAAACACCCAATTGTTAGTTATCAGAAACTTGGCAGCAACGCAGTAGCTGCCTGCCAAGAGCTTTTACTCCAAGAAGGAGGAGTTGTTCCAGCAGATAACATAAAAATACAAACAGTTTGAATCAGTCCAGTAAAATAAACCCACAGCAGATTAGGTGTTGTTTTTCCAGAAGTGCAAAGTGACTCACCAGAAGTTTAGCTTTGTCCGTCACAGAGTTTGAATGGCCACCACACTCCCTTATATAGCCTGTGGGGTGTGGTCCAGTGACTCAGCTTAATCTCTGGCATGCCTCCTCTTCTGCTGCGTACGTTTGTCTCGCCGACGCTGGCGTGGATCCAGCCACAACTTATCTTCGTCGTCGCTATCCGACTGATCGGAGACACCTGACTCCTGGCCAATCTCTTCTCCTTCGGCCAACACCTGAGGCATTGCCAGAGAGGAGGGTCCTGGAGAGGGAGGCCTGGCCGACTCCTCTCCTTCATGTTCGGAGCCTTCTTCCTCCGATAAGAGGGGCTCGGGGGTCGGAGCCACAACAGATGTCATCAAATGTGTGTGGTCATTTGCCATCTTCCCCCAAAGACACACAACCTAAGTAAGCTGTGAGCTATTTATTTATTTATTTGTATTCCATCTTTATTATTATTTTTAAATAACTCAAGCCACAAACATATCCCACACACCTTCCTTCCTCCTATTTTCCCCACAACCACAACAACACTGTGAGGTGGGTTGGGTTGAGAGAGAGTGAGTGACTGGCCCTAAGTCACCCAGCTGGCTTTCATGGCTAAGGCAAGACTTGAACTCACGATCACCTGCTTTCTAGCCTGGTGGCTTAACCACTCGACCAAACTGGCTGTCGAGCAGCGATAATAAACACCTTTCCTCATTTTTTCTTCAGTATGTTGGTTTCTGTAACCAACCACTTCTACTGTGGCAGCCATTTTGTAAACTGGGCATGCTCCAATGGCAGCCCCTTTTCTATTGACTGCATTTATAAAGAGGTTTTGGGCCCCATGAAGTTTGGACTACTTTTGAGACTATTGGACACGTAGAGAAATGGCAGTTTCTTTGTTTTTCCCTTATTTTTGACTCTTCTTGGAACCTCTTGTTTCAGGCATTGAGAACAAAAGCTATGACTCTCAGGGAGAAAGGCAACCTGACATTTCTACCTGTATTCCCACTTCCGTTCTTGCAAAGAAGGAGAAGGCCTGAAATTGACACATCCTCCATGTTAAGTCGATGGTGACAGCGGCAACGCTTCCATGTTTGGACGTCTTATCTTCGCATTGAAAATGTGCTCCAATTTCCTCATGTCAGAATCGCCATGAGAGCCTGCCAACCAAGGAATCTAGCGGGGGCAGAAAGCAGATCTGTCAAACAAGGGCTCTTCTTCTGCATATGCAACGTAATCATTGTGGACCAGTTGAAACAATGGGATGTGGTTTTTCCTGTGTTTAAATTTGGAATACAGTAAAATGGTTGTTCCTCCTGCTGGGTGGGACTCTAGCTATGTGGAGAACATGCTTGTATATTTTGTGATGGATCCTTTGAGCTTTCATCTCAGGCCCCTCCCCGATTTTGCAAACAAAATGTTTCCTCCTAATTACTTGTCAAAAAAGGAAAGAAACAGAATAGAATAACCGAGTTGGAAGGGACCTTGGAGGTTTTCTAGTCCAACCCGCTGCTTAAGCAGGAAACCCTACATCACTTCAGACAAATAATTATCCAACATCTTCTTAAAAATTTCCAGTATTGGAGCACCAACAACTTCTGGAGGCAAGTTGTTCCACTGATTATTTTTTCTAACTGTCAGGAATTTCTCCTTAGTTCTAAGTTACTTCTCTCCTTGATTAGTTTCCACCCATTGCTTCTTGTCCTACCCTCAGGTGCTTTGGAGAATAGCTTGACTCCCTCTCAGGAGTCAATACACTCAGATAGTCCTTGATTTATGACCTTGACCACACCTGGGACCAGAATTTCCATTGCTAAGCAAGGGTTTTATTAAGTGAGTCATGCTCAATTTCATAACCTTTCTTTGCCATGGTTGTTAAGTGAATCACTACAGCTGTTAAGTGAATCATGTGGTCATTAAGCAGATCCAGCTTCCCCCCAGTGACTGCCTGTTGGAAGTCGGCTTGGAAGGTCACAAATGGTGATCACATGACCCTGAGATGCTACAATTGTCATAAATACATGCTGGTTGCCAAGTGCCCAAATTTTGACCACATGAAGCTGCAACAGCCGTAAGTGTGAGGAACTGTCATAAGTCACCTTTGTCAGTGCCACTGTGATTTCGAACAGTTGCTAAACAAATGACTGTAAGTAAAAGTCTACCTGTAGACTTTCGGCATTGTCATTACAGGCAGGGCAAGGATTATTGTGTCATCTCAACCTCTCTTCAGAATCACATCATTATCTAATGTTTCTTCAGGCATTTTAGGTTCTGTAGAAGCAAGTTGGCTAATGTTTGTTACCCCGAACGATAATATTTTAATGTCTGACGTCTTATCCCAGGGGTGTCAAACTCAAGGCCTGGGGAACGGATCTGGATGGCAGGGTGCTTAAATCTGGCCCACAGGGCCACCCTAGAAACAGCAAAGGACCGGTCCACAGTGCCTCTGCCAGAGAAAATGGAGATTGGGAGGGCCACGTGCAGCCCCTCCGAGCTCCGTTTTCACTGGCAGAGGGGGGCAGGAGGCTGTCGCAGCTGAAAATGGAGCTCTGGAGCCCGTTTTTGCTGGCAGAGTGCTTCGGCCACCACAGATGCCCCCAACACGAGTGATGTCAAGCTAGCCACGCCCACCCGGCCATGCCCACCCCGGCCCCTGAAGTAAAACACAACCCTGATGCGGCCCTCAATGAAATAGAGTTTGACACCCCTGTCTTATCCTTTTAATTATATTGTATTCAGTTTATTTTTGAACACCACTTTTGCATCTTGGAAGCTAGGAACAAGGGTGGTGCACAGAAATATTTATATCATCCAGACTTACAGTTGAAAAACGGCAGGATAAAAATATTTACGATAAATAAATCAATGGACAAATGGTGCACTAGAAATCTAGCCATAGAACAGACTATGGTTTTATCTTTCCAGCGTTTGCAGACTGATGACTCACAAGCAAGGTTTTATGTTCAGTCTTAGGGCTCCATAAATCTGTTTTATATCTTGTGGTCCATAAGGCAATACAGAAAAACAACAGCCATCCAGATGCATTATTGTTGCGCTCCATGAAGATGGATAGAAGATGCTTTTGACATGAAATGGTGAGGGGCATTGGTCTTCTTATGGGGATTCTCACTACTTCCAGTATTTGTCTCCAATATATATATATATATATATATATATATATTTAATTTAGTGCTAAGCCATCCTGGCATCTTTCTGAAACACCTAAACACTGCAGAGCCACGAAACAATCTCCTACTGAAAAGTTCATATAAAAATTTGGACAGTGTCTATTTTCTGTGGTGACTCCAGACCCAGACTCACATTGATTGGTGATGATACTAGGTAGATCCAGAATTGTTGTGACATGGACTGAGAAGTAGAAGACGCAGCAGAGGCCTACAATCAGAACAGGGGTGAAATCTAGCAGGTTCTGACAGGTTCTGGAGAACCGGTAGCGGAAATTTTGAGTAGTTTGGAGAACTGGCAAATACCACCTCAGGCTGGTCCCAGAGTGGCGTGGGAATGGAGATTTTGCAATATCCTTCCCCCAGGAGTGGGGAGGGAATGGGTATTTTGCAGTGTCCTTCCCCTGGAGTGGGGTGGGAATGGAGATTCCCATCAAGCCACACCATGCCCACCAAGCCATGCCCACAGAACCAGTAGTAAAAAATGTTGGATTTCACCATTGAGCTGGACCTTGGTAAATGTTGGCCATTTTAAAATTTTAGTTTCAATTTCTTTTTAACTAAACTGATGGGGATTTTGTCAAGTTTCCACTTTGAACCTAAGTGACAAGACCTATAAAACTCCAGTAGAAGTGAGTATCTGTAGCTCAGGGTTGAATTGTGGAATACTCCCTGAGCTTGGTTGTTTGCTTGTAGAATTTGCTTGGAGATGTTTCATTACTCAATAAGGTAACATTATCAATGAAGAAAACCTGCACTGGCTAAACTGTGGCTCTCTATTTCTCCATCTCAAAAGACCCACCCAGCCATAGAAAGCAAAACAATTGCTACTTGCTTTCTTGGCATGCGGGGCAGGAGAAAATACAGGTAGTCCTTGATTTAGGGCCACAGTTGAGCAACTGAGCACAATTGCTAGTAAGCAAAATAGTTGTTAAGTGAATTTTGGCCAGCTTTATAACCCTTCTTACCACAGTTGTTAAGTGAATCACTGCAGTTAAGTTAGTAACACGGTTGTTAAGTGAATCTGGCTTCCCCATTGACTTTGCATGTCAAAGGGTTGCAAAAGGTGATCACATGACCCTCGGACGTTGCAACTGTCATAAATACAAGCCAGTTGCCAAGCATCTGAATTCTGATGATGTGACCATTGGGATGCTGCAATGGTTGCAAGCAGGGGTGGGTTCTACTTACCTTGACTACCGGTTCACAGTGGGATCGCTTCTGCACATGTGCAGATTGCTGATGATGACATCCGGGGCAGTGGGCGGGGCCTCCCGCCGGTTTTACTACCGGTTCTTGCGAACCGGTCCGAACCAGGGGCAACCCACCACTGGTTGCAAGTGTGAAAAACGGTCATAAGTCACTTTTTTCAGTGCCATTGTAACTTCGAACGGGCACTGAGTTTCCTTGAAGGTTGAGAACTGCCAGTAATCAGGAGAACCCACCAATTGGGAGCTGCGTTAAGTGCAATATAGGCAGAGCACATTGCCATCACCATGACCAAAACATAGGAAGAGTTTAAAAAAACTGGAAAAACATTTCTTAAGCCAGTTTCATTTCTGGTCAATTTAGGTAGAAGAGACAAGTAGCTGAAGGGTGCAGCGTCTCCATAAGTGTTCATGACCCTCACAAATTAGATTAGATTAGATTAGAACTTTTTATTGGCCAAGTGTGATTGGAATTTGTCTTTGGTGCATATGCTCTCAGTGTACATAAAAAGACAAGATAAATTCGTCAAGAATCATAAGGTACAACACTTAATGATAGTCATAGGGCAAATAAGCAATCAAATCATACTAGGAAACAATCACTATAAATTGTAAGGATATAGCAACAAGTTACAGTCATACAGTCGTAAGTGCCGTAAGGAGCCGAGGTGGCGCAATGGTTGGAGTGCAGTACTGCAGCTACTTCAGCTGACTGCTAGTTCAGCAGATCAGCGGATCAAATCTCACCGGCTCAAGGTTGACTCAGCCTTCCATTCTTCCGAGGTGGGTAAAATGAGGACCCAGATTGTTGGGGGCAATACGCTATTTAGTATACTGTCTTTGGTGTAAGCCGCCCAGAGTCCTCAGAGAGTGGGCGGCATAGAAATATGAATAATAAAAAATAAAATAAATAATAATAAAATAAGTGGGAGGAGATGGGTGATAGGAACCATGAGAAGATTAATAGTAATAGTAAGGCAGCCTTAGTGAATAGTTTGACAGTGTTGAGGGAATTATTTGTTTAGCCGAGTGATGGCGTTCGGGAAAAAACTGTCCTTGTGTCTATTTCTGATATTCTGATATCTTTTCCATTCAGATTTTAATTTCAGAACCATTGCATTAAATTAACCTTTCTATTACTACCCATGGGTGCATCTGGCGATTTGGATCTGCCAGCTCTACTTTTGTTGCTGCCAGTTTTATTAAAATTCTGATTCATCCAGCTGCCCTTTTCTAGTCAAACTGCCCTGTATTTTAAAGTTCCCCAGCGTAGTTCTTCTTCTTCTTTTGCAGAGTGAAATAGGAAAGAACCACAGGAGCAATAGGGCACAAAGAATCTGGGGATGGAGGAAGAAGGAGGCCTACCCTCTTCTGCGGAAAAAGACCTGGCACTCTCCAAGAACACTCTGCACATCCCTGCCTTATTTTTAAAGACCTAATTAAGAAGTCTTTGAGAAGTCTCCAATGAATTAAATACTGCAGAAGGGTTAATTAAGGGAGCTCCCTGCGGAATTGGTTAATAGTTGTGCTGGAACAGTGAAGATTTCAATTACACAAGTGTTCCTTTTCCCCAAATAACCCAAACAGGTCACTTCAGTGAAATCAAAGAGCTTTTGCTGATTCAAAAGGCTGTAGGATGGTGTTTTGTTTTGTTTTTTGAAGAAAAATATATATTGAGAAATGATATTGTAGGAAGTTAGCACCCACCCCCAGGGGTGACATCTAGCAAGTTCTGACAGATTCTGGAGAACCGGTAGCGGAAATATTGAGTAATTCGGAGAACCGGCAAATACCATCTCTGGCTGGCCCCAGAGTGGGGTGGGAATGGAGATTTTGCAATATCCTTCTCCCAGGTGTGGGGAGGGAATGGGGATTTTGCAGTATGCTTCCCCTGCCATGCCCACCAAGCCACGACCACCAAGCCACACCACGCCACGCCACGCCACGCCACGCCACGCCACGCCAACAGAACTGGTAGTAAAAAAAAATTGGATTTCACCACTGCCCAGCCCTCTCCTAGAAAAATGAGACATTTTAGGAAATATTAAAAGGGCAGAATATTTCCCCTAAAAGGGAGGCAGAAAGTCAGCCCACCCCACCCCCACCTTTGTCAATGGGCCATTAAGGCCTGGGCCAGTCTATTCTACCTAACAAAGATCTGCCTCCTTCAGGCAGAGCCATAGTAGGAATTGCCCAAAGCCCTTTCATTACATCATCACCCAGCAAGAGTCAACCAAGCTTGGGACTCCAAAACACAACCTGCAAAGTTACCCCCGCATGGCCCCATGGGAGTCTGACCACCAATCAGAATGCAAGCTCAAATTCAAAGAGGGTATAAATCTCTCTCTCTCACTCACCCATGTGCCTTTTTGCCCAGGATCTCAAAACCATGTGGTCCTGTCCACCATTAAAAAACATCTTTCCAAGCCGTTTCCATGTGTCCAGTGTCTTTCTCCCCACTTGGAACTTAAACCAGATGGACATTTCTTCCAACAATATGAAAAAGAAAAATGAAGAAAAATGATAAATTGGGTGATATTCGTGCACAGCCCTTAGACTACAAAGCCTATCCGAACGAGAGCCGTGCTGAGTTCCAATTTTCAGTCGGGTTGCAATGGCAGAGTTTACAAGCTGTGTTAAACCATAGTATCTAATAACTACGGTTGTTTTGCCGCTTCATGTGTCTTGTGAATCTAAAAACCATGATTTGTGGTATGTGTAAGCTCAACCAATGTGTCTTATTCATCAAACCATAGTTAAAACAAACATGGCTTAAGGTAATAGGAATCCAGCCTCACACATTCCTATCTGGTTTATTTTGTAAACTCAGTTATCGCAGTTTGAAAGTCATACATTTGAACAGCATGGATGAATTCTTTTTCTATAGGATTAAACAAGCCATGACTTAAACAGTGAGTAACAGGATTAATGCACTGAATCTATCTAAACCATATAGGTTTGCACAGTCTCCTTAAAACTAACAAAGTTAAAAGTTTATCATGTTGCATGTGATTGCATCCACTAAGTTTAGAACTGATTTTCTTAAGTAACAGAATAACAGTTGGAAAGGACCTTGGAGGTCCTTTAGGTCTAGTTCAGGGGTCAGCAACCTGGGGCTCTGGAGCCGCATGTGGCTCTTTCACCCTTCTGCTGCAGCACCCTGTCACTCAAAATATGTGTCACAACCATCAATGTGTGACACCTGCCGGCACGCAATTTATTGAGCTTTTTAACCCCCGGTAGGCCAACCATGGATAAATCTAAGAAAAGAAAAGTTTCAGAAGAAAACAGAATGTTTAATTCAACTATATATGCTAGTTTTGTGGCCGCTCAAGAAATAGTCAGGCACAGGAAGGGTTTTGTGGCTCCCGGTGTTTTCTTTTCTGTGGGAAACGGGTCCAAATGGCTCTTTGAGTGTTTAAGGTTGCAGACCCCTGCCCTAGGTCAAACCTCTGCTCAAGCAGGAAGCCCTGTACCAGTGATGGCTAACCTTTTCCAGACTGAGTGGCCAAAGTGTGTGTGTGCACTTGCATGCGTGCGCATCCCCAAAATGCAATGCATGGCAGGCCCTGAGCACACGCCCCATCCACACACCCCACCCCATGCATGCACGGGCGGGGGGCCCGTACCTGCCCCGCCTCTGTGCATGTGTGGCAGAGACCGGAAAACCAGCTGGCTGGCGAGAGGCATGCGTGCATGCATGGCAGAGTTGAATTGGGGCGGCAGCTTGCGTGCCCACTGAAAAAGCGCTGCGTGCCACCTCTGGCATGTGTGCCATAGGTTCGCCATCATGGCCTTATACCATTTCAGACAAATGGCTGTCCAGTCTCTTCTTAAAAACTTCCAGTGTTGGAGCATTCACAACTTCTGGAGGAAAATCGTTCCATTGATTAATCGTTCTCACTGTCAGGAAATTTCTCCTTAGTTCTAGGTTGCTTCTCTCCTTGATTAGCGTGTTCTGCAAATATTTTTTTCTTTTCACCACCACTTCGGCACTGCTTTCTTCTTCCATCCACTGTAGCTCACCATTCCTTCAAAGTTGTTTGATGCAATCCTGAACTTCGACAATTTGACAAAAGTGACTTAGAAGTGGTGCTTGTACTTACGAGCTTTGCAGCATCCCCAGGGTCACAGGATCAAAAATTCTGGAGCTTGGCGACCGACATGTATTTAGGATGGTTGCAGTGTCCCGAGTTCATGTGATCACCATTTGCGACCTTCTCAGCCATCTTCCGGCATGCAAAATCAACGGGGGAAGCCAGATTCACTTAACAACCGTGCAATTCATTTAACAACCACAGAGGTTTACTTAACAGCCACGGCAAAACATGCAAAACCAGGCAGAACTCATTTTTAACCACTGTCTTGCTTAGCAATGGAATTTCCGGCTCCAATTATGGTCATAAATCGAGGACACTACAGATCATTTTGTAGGCTGACCTATAATGAGGGCATGTTGATGAATTGGTCTCAGGGTAACAATCACGGCTCCATTTCCCATTCATCAAAAAGCAGAGCTATATTCTCCCATTAAGCAATATGTGAGCTTGGCGGAACGCATCTATCAAAGAGAACGAATAAGGCCTCTGATACCCATCATTTTGTCCTCTCTTTGTGGAGGCTATCCGTAACAATATAGCCCAGTGCCCCTGGCACTTAATTAATTCCTGACTTGCCTCAGGTTCTTGGTTTAAAAACCGACTCTTCCATTATTGTGACCTAGATCTTCTTCCCTTCTTTTCCTCTTTTTATGTGGTATAATCAACAGGGCCGCTGAATCTACTGTGCAGTATCTTAAACCCATAAACGAAAACAGCCTGGGAACTACTAATCCTTTGGAAAAACTAATTTAGCCAAGCCCTTGGTAAACCAGGTGATGCCAGAGATAAAGGGAGGGAACAGCAGGGTTTTTTCCCCCCCAGAAAAGGAAGCCTCCTCTTCTGAATCCCTTCCCCTTCATACATATCTGTAATGGAACACCTGGATGACCCTGGGGGGGGGCGGGAGAGTTGCTGCCTAGGAAACAATCCAATAAGAGGGGCAGGAGCCCCTTGTGGCTTTGTTGGAAGAAATATCCTCTGGGTTCTGCTCCAAGTGGGGAAACAGACACTGGAAACATGGAGACTGCTTGGAAAGATGGTTTAATGGTGGACAGGATCACATGGCTTGAGTTCCTGAACAGAAAAGGGCAGATACAGTAAATCCTCGGGTTTTTATGCTCTCTCTGGCTTTGCATTTCCTGGGGCCCCGAAACAGTATCCTGATTGGTTGTCAGACTCCCAGGGGGCTTCCCAGGTCACATGTGGTGAGTTTCTGCTGATATTGTGTAGAGGGCTAATCCTATCTTTGTTGGATCTTTGGCAATTCCTACTATGGCTCTGCCTGAAGGAGGTAGATCTTTGCTATGTAGAATAGACTGGCCCAGGCCTTAATGGTCCATTGACAAAGGGTGGGGGCAGGAAGATGGGAGCTGATTCAAAACATGCTTATCCATTTCTCATCCAGGGAAATATAATATTCTGCCTTTTTAATATTTCCCAACGTATTTCATTCTTCTAGGAAAGGGGTGGGTGCTAACATCCTACAGCTTAATGGTCAGAGAAAGAAACCTAGAAAAAACTCACACTAATGGACCAAGCGAAGTGGTGGTGAGAGGTTTTTTACTTTCAGACTTTATAATGTTCTGGTAATAAAATGGGTATAGCTCACCTACTGCATAATAAAATGGGTATAGCTCACCTAGATGCGTTTCCTGTCTTGTTTAACTGGAGTGGTTGTGGTGAAATGGAAGCTCTTGAACTGACGGGTTATCTAACAGGTCTCCATTGAAGCTCTGCAGGCCAGGTTAGGTCTATGGGTCAGAAGTTGCAGTAAAGAAACATGGCACATGTTTTGACAGTAAAAAAAGCTGTTGGGGCTCAAAATATGAGTCCCTCAATTTTCTTCAAAGTTGCTACACATCATGAGCCAGTGAGCCACAAAACTGCAGTTTGAGGTGTTCCCTCTGAACTATAATTAGCCCCTAAGTACTGGACTGGTTTTAATACCATTACTCAAGGCTGCCTACCAATTTACCTTAACAGGAAGGACTACCATGGTTTAAGGTTTCTCTGGGAACAGGAAGGTATAGTTTTATTTCTAGTTTATTTCTTGTCCCTAAGAATAAGGGACAATATTGTTATGTTATGTTATGTTATGTTATGTTATGTTATGTTATGTTATGTTATGTTGCGTTGCGTTGCGTTGCGTTGCGTTGCGTTGCGTTGCGTTGCGTTGCGTTGCGTTGCGTTACGCTACGCTATATGTTGTGTTTTATGTTGTGTTTTATGTTATGTTAATTAGATTACATTTATTATATTATTATATTGATCCCTGGAACACAGAATATAGAATACATTCTATATGCTGGTAGTCCTTGACTTATTATTATTATTCATATTTTTATGCCACCCACTCTCTGAGGACTCTGGGCGGCTTACACCAAAGACAGTATACTAAATAGCATATTGCCCCCAACAATCTGGGTCCTCATTTTACCCACCTCAGAAGGATGGAAGGCTGAGTCAACCTTGAGCCGGTGAGATTTGATCCGCTGATCTGCTGAACTAGCAGTCAGCTGAAGTAGCTGCAGTATTGCACCCTAACCACTGTGCCACCTCGGCTCTTGCATATGAACATAATTGAGACTGCAATTTTGGTCATGGGTTGTGATGGTCGTAAAACAGATAATCAAATGACCACACCTGATTTCACAACCTTTTCTGTGGCAGTGAATGTGATGGTTGTTAAGTGGACACGGCGGTCGTTGAGCAAACCCATTGTTCGTTATAGAACAGTTTTTGCTAGAAACCAGAAGTAAATGCTGGCATCTGGCAAATGTGTTGTAAATTGTGGTCACGTAACCATGGAGTACTGTAAATTACCAATCAATGCTAATTGCTGGAGCACCGAAAGCCAGTCATGTGACTGCAGCCACAGGAACAGTTGTCAGAACTTTGTATCTGGGTTGTAACACCCTTTTTTGAGGTCTGTCATAACTTTGAATGGTTGCTAAGTCACCATTTGTAGCTTGAGGGCTACTTATATTTTAGAATATATTCAGGAGTTCCCCAACACAGACAGTCCTTGACTTATGACCATAATTGAGCACAATTGTCCCTGACTTATGACAACTTTTTTTGTTGCTACGCAAAACAGTAATTGAGTTTTGCCCCATTTTAAACTTTTCTTGTTACAGTTGTTATGTGAATCATGGCAGTTATTAAATAACACTACGTTTATTTATTCATAAATCTTATTGGCCACCCGTTTTAGCACAGGGTAACTGTAAGCTGTTAAGTGAACCGGGCTCCTCCATTGTCAGAAGGTTGCAAAAGGTGATCACATGATCCCAGAACACCGTGACTGTCACAAATACATGCTAATTGCCAAGTGTCTGAATTTTGATCACATGACCATGGGGAGGCTTCAGTCGAAGTAAGCGTGAAAAACAGTGATAAGACTGTTTTTTCCAATGCCATTGTAACTTCAAATGGTCACTAAACAAATGGTTGTAAGTCAAGGACTACCTATAAAGTGCCCAGGAGCAAGGCAGAGAACCATGAAAATGACCTGAGATTATCTTTTTAGAAACCATTACAAAAATAAAATGTGCAGAAATATGCTTTAAGCCAAGGGAGAAGGGGAAAATATTAGGAAGGGATTCAGACTGGCTCTTCCGTGACTTCCTAGAGCAGTGATGGAGAACCTTTTCAGCACTGAGTGCCGAAAAGGGAGCACGTGTGAGCGCTTCACGCATGCACGCCTGGGCCACAACCCGGAAGAGGAGCTGCCCAAGGAGCATGCGCACGTCTGAAAATGAACTTCCAGTTTCAGCCAGCTAGTCTTCCGGGTTTCTGGCATGCATGTGCATGCGATGATCAGCTGGCCGGCGCGCATGCTCATGCAGGAAAATGGAAGACTTGCTCTTCTAGTTTCCGGCACTGCCGCATGCAAAAAGGCCAGCTGATCATCGCTCGCGCAAGCGTGCCAGAAACCCGGAAAAGGAATGGGCGACACCTCGCGTGCCAGGAGAGATGGCTTCTTGTGCCACTTCAGGCATGCATGCCATAGGTTCACCATCACAGGTCCTAGAGTATAAGACGGGGAAAAACATACTCAGACTTGCCAGTTTCTGTTGCTGTATCCTGTCTCAATAATATATTTTAGTTCTAGTCTCCCTGTGAGTCCCTTCAACTTCCAGCCCTCAGTCATGCTGGAATACAAGTCAACCCATTAGCAAGGGGTCTATGACAATTCGCCACAGCTAACTTGCCACAGCCGACTCACCTGTTGTGACCCAGGCCCAAGTAGGTAGTAGTCGACGCAAACAATTCCAAAACAAACAGACTTTATTAGAACAGCTGAGAATTAACTCATTCTCAGCGTAGTCCAAACTAAATCAAAACAAATTCTTCATAACACGAATTCTTCAGTCTAATCACCAACCTTGGTATAATTAGGCAAACTGCCAAAGGCTTCTCTTGGCAAAAGTTCAGAAGCAGAAGACGCCGACCAGAGATAAGTGCACCAAGACAAGAACAAGTCTATCAACGCTGTTTACCAACAAAGAGCCCAAGAGCCATTGCTGGTCTTTTAAACCTTATGGGAGGGGCCAATCATCTCTTGGCCCAGTCCCGAGTTGTCCTTTTTGCTGTAGCTGCTCTTGTCTTCTGACAGCTCTTCTCATATGTGCACTAGGAACAGGTTACAGGCTCCTCCTATTCCTCTGCCTCTCTACTGTCAACCTCTGGAGGCTCCGGAGTCCGCATATCACTCCCCGATGGCCCTGGCCCCATCTCTGCCTCTGATGCAGAGCCCTCATCCAGGCCTTTCCCAGCCTCCAGGACTGGCCCATGTTCTTCCTCAGCCTCATAGCTGTCTGACTCCGCTGCCAGCTCCGCAGGCTGCTGGCGGACCACAACATCATCGCAGGACAATTTGCTGTGGGACAGGAGTTACATTAATAATGGTAGAATAGAATAATAAAAGGAAGGATACAAAAGGAAGGGCAGAATGGAATGCGAATGACAAAAATTAAAATAATTTTGTATTTGTTTTCAATAATTAAATTGAATTGTTAAGTTGTCCTGTAGCAAGTTGTCTTACAGCAAGTTGCCCATGGCGAGTTGGCTGCGGCGAGTTGAGTTGGCTGCAAGTTGGCTGTGTCAAGTCATCCCATTCCATTAGCAAGAGTGGTCTAAATGGAAGTGGCTAGGATGAATTGGTCCTGACTGACTTTAAATCTTTAAACATTTCTGCATTATAAGTCTGTATGTCTGCATAATTACATATAATTTACCGTTTTTATCCTAGAGAGTAAACTGAACAATTGAATCCATAAATATTTTTGGCAGTTCTTAATAGTTCTCTCCATCTTTTGAAAGCCCCTAATTAGCAATTTAATTAATTGCATCAGATTGCTGGTACTTTGTTATTCCAAAGTGGATATGTTTTTTCCACTCCTCCTCCTTTCCAAATATAAAATAAGCTTTTCTTATCTATTATCTATGTCAACATCTTCATATGCCATGATGGTACTTTGGAGCCATTTTTGCAAGCCTCCAGACGTCTAGACTTCAGTTCCCAGAATTCCCCAGCCAGCATGGTCATTGCTGAGAATTCTGGAAGTTGAAGTTTGTAGCATCCACACTGGAGAAGACTACTTTATAAAGTTAACAGAGCACAACTCCAATTTGTTTACAGTTAATAAAACCTGAAATCCAGGAAAGAGATAGAAGACTGTAATATAAGTAGAATATGACTCTGAATTTTACTTACGGGACCGCCTTCTGCCACCAATAGCCTCCCACCAACCAGTTTGCTCCCACAGAGAGGGACTCCTCAGAGTGCCGTCGGCCAAATTATGCCGGCTGGCGACACCCAGGAGGAGAGCCTTCTCTGTGGGAGCTCCTGCCCTTTGGAACGAACTGTCCCTGGAAATACGTATAATCTCTGACCTCCGGGTTTTTCGCTGTGCTCTTAAGACCCTACTGTTCCGACAAGCGGGGCTGTCTAAGTGATTTTAAATTGGAGTTTTAACTTGGGGTTTTACATTTCGGCTGTAATTGTTTCATTGCTTTTAACTAATTTTTAACGATGATGTCTATATATTTATGTTTTAAACTGGCTGTACACCGCCCCGAGTCCTTTGGGAGAAGGGCGGTATATAAATAAAATTAACATAACATAACATAACAATTTAAATAGCTGCCAAATATACCCATGATAATGAACCTATGGCATGCATGCCACAGCTGGCATGTGGAGCCCTTTCTGCGGGCACGCGAGCCGTCGCCCAGCTCAGCTCTGCCGCGCATGTGCAGGAGCCTCCCGCTGGCCAGCTGATTTGCAGGATGCGGTCTGTGTGTGTGCATGCGGGAAACGTGCATGCATGTGTGTGGGCAGGAGGAGCACAGGGACATGCGACGCTCCTCCCACGGCACATTTTTGGGCCCAGGAGGCTGCAGGAGGCCTACTAGGCCCAAAACAGGGGGCAGGGGGGTTGTGCACGCATGCGCGGGTGGAAGGGGGAACATGGGGGGTCATGTGCACATGCGCAGGGTGGCTCATATTGCATTATGGGTGGCGGCACGCATGCGCGCTGTCGCACCCATGCACGCTTTCAGTACATGACGAGAAAAAGGTTAGCCATCAGTGAAATATACCATTCTGGTCTCGTTTTATCACAGAAAATGTGCTTATAATTAAGTACAGCACAAGTATAGGATAAAAATAATATTGAAGCAAACTGCAATACAATACATTATAAAATATATGGTAAAATATAAAGAAAGAAAGAATAAAGAAATATATTGTAAAATATAAAGAAAGGAGCCTCTAGAGCAGTATTTCTCAACCTTAGCGAGTTTAAGATATATGGACTTCAACTCCCAGAATTCCCCAAGCAGCAGAGCTGGCTGGGGAATTTTGGGAGTTGAAGTCCACATCTTTTAAACTCGCTAAGGTTGAGAAATACTGTACTAGAATAAAAGATTTGTAATAATA
>WNWU01000013.1:12931821-12984771 GCA_012654045.1 Ptyas mucosa
AATAATACATCACAGATATCAACATGTCTGCATTAATAAGCTAAAGAAACACAAATGCCAACACAATACCAAAGTGTGCTGTTGTTCCCTCACATTTTTTCCATCTCATTTTTTTACCTTTGTTTTAAAGTCCATTTAAAACACACGAAGCTGCCATGTTTCAAAGCAAATGATCAGCCTGCAGCATCATTTTTACTAAAAAGAGTATCTGACAGCCACAAATGCGCCCCATGAGGTTTTTTTTTTAGAACACTGGTGGGGGAAAAAAGAAGAGGTCATTTTATCATGTCTGGTGGACTTGCAAAACAAGAGAAAATACACACAATGATGCCAAGAATTTTAAAGATAATATTCAGTTGAAATGGAGCAGGAGTATCAAACTCAATTTCATTGAGGGCCACATCAGGGTTGGGTTTGACCTCCGGGGGCTGGGGTGGCCATGGCCAGAATGGGCTTGGCCAGCTCAACATCACTCATGTCGGGAATGCCTGTGGTGGTCTGACTGCTTTGCCAGTGAAAATGGGCTTCCAAGCTCCGTTTTTGGCTGCCCCAGCTTCCTATAACCCTCTGTCAGTGAAAGCGGAGCTCGTATGTGGCCCTCCCGAGCTCCATTTTTGCTGGCAGAGGGTTGCAGGAGGCCAGGGCAGCCAAAAACGGAGTTCGGGAGCCCGTTTTTGCTGGCAGAAGCACCGCAGGCTGGTCTTTCACTGTTTCCAGGGCGGCCCCGCAGGCCGGATCTAAGTACACCACAGCCCAGATCCGGCCCCCGGGCCTTGAGTTTGACACCCCTGAAATGGAGCTTTTTTCAGGACTAATGGATGGACAATTTTGAAAAGTTACGGAAGATGGTTTTATATATATATACAATTGCTATAAAATTATTACGGAATGGATTATTATGGATTATTCCAAAAATGGAAACACACTGAACTACTCACCATGGAGGGGTGGCTGGTGAAAAGGATAGAATTGGCAGAGATGCCGAAATTGATTTGTTTGATTAGAGAAAGAACAATAATTATATTATTAGTGACTGGAAACCGCTGATGGTTTTTTTTTTGCTGAAAAAAGAAAAGAAGAAAAAAATGAAGCTGTGATTTGTGTGTTTGGTGATCAGAACGGTAGACTATGGAAAGAAGGAAATTATTTTGTAATCCAAGGATAAAGCTGAGTAAGAATAATAGGGAAGGTCCTGTGGAAGAGTGGTTAAAACACAGGTAGAAAGTTAGCACCCACCCCACTCCTAGAAGAATGAAATATTTTGAGGAGTATTTTAAGAAGGCAGGATAAAATATTTCCCCTAAAAGAAAAATAAAAAACCCTAAGGGAGACAGAAACTCAGAACCCCAGCTCCCTGCCCCCATGCAGATAGTGAGCTGGGGCAGCTTTTAGAAATGCAGATTTGGTAATCCATTACTCCCATTCCTTCAGCAAAGTCTGAACAAAGTCAGATTAGCCCTTACCCAAGAGCCAAAAGCCACAATAGGAATTATTGCATCACCCTCAGAATCGTCAACCAAACTTAGCTCGGACAAACACCTAGGATTTGTACTTTGCCTATAAAGCCATCTGCTATAACCCCTACATGGCACCATGGGAGTCTGACAATAGCCAATAGAATACATGTTCTTGCACAGGAACAGGAAGCTCAAGTGCAAAGCCCAAAAGAAGGTATAAAAAAACCCTCACTCTCAACTCCATGTTATCAGCTGCATGAGAACCACAAATAGGTGCTTCTGTTCATCAATAAATGGACCCTCTTTCCAATCAGCCTCCAGCCTCCATTTTGTCTCCAGTGCCTTTCTCCTGGCTTTGAACTGAACCAGATGGATCTTTCTTCCAACACACCTAATAATTTTAATGTTGAGATACTGGAGAAGGAACCAGCAGTTTTCAGACTAGAGGGAATTGTTATAGAAATGTACCTCCGCAGCCTCTTGAAGTCATCAAGTATTGGTTAACTGAGGAAAGCAGGTGGAAAAAAATCTGAACTCTGGAGCGTTGAAATAAATGTATTAACCTTATGGCTTATGTATACTGCTGCAAGCAGTCAGCCGTTACCTTGAAAACTTCATTTTTGTTTGCAATAAAGATTCTAATCCAGCTGAATTGTGTGTGAGTTTTCTGCCACCCCGGGAGAAGGCCAAGCGCTGAATAAGATACTAAGCACCTGGAAAGCTATGATTTATTGCCTAGCTTGGCAGTGAGTAAGTGACATTCTAGCAAATTGGTGCTCTGCAAAGCGGTTGTGTTCCCATAGTAGCAATTGTGTGCGGGAGTCAGGTCATCTTCCAGCAATGCTTTTCTAGGAGGTCCTTCAAGATGTTCCTCAAGAGCCCTTTCACATGCAGGAAATGTGCCGATAGGGCACTGCCCACTGGCTTTCCACAGCATCGCTAAGCCAATTTACAATATCTACTAGTGGATTTGTGATTTGTTACTCTGGAGTTCTAAGAGATTTTGTGATAGGCTTCATTTGCTCATGCCTCTCATCACTTGAACTCAGAGATCTCTGGTAAATTCCACAAGGAGCTTTATTAGCAAGCACAGCTTCTCTTTATTTTATTTGTTTATTGTGTTTTTATACAGCTTGCTTCCAGAAAGCCACTTACAGTTTCAGATTCATAATCTCTAGTGCAGTGATGGCGAACCTTTTCGGCACCAAATGCCCAAATCGGAACGCACATGCATATGCATGCTCTGGAGCACCGGAAACCCAAAGATTAGCTAGCCGGCACATGCATGCCTGTTTTTTGGTGGGTTTTGGCTGTTTTCAGGCTGTTTTTTGGGCCGTTTTCAAGCCGCTTTTCGGGTTGTTTTCAGGCCATTTTCCGGTGCTCCAGTGCCCACAAAGACCAGCTGGTCACTCTGGCACCTGTGAAGAAAATGTCCTGTTTTGGGGCTGTTTTGGGGGGCGTTTTCAGGCCGTTTTTCTGGTGCTCCGGCACTCGTGAAGACCACCTAGTCCGTTGATGGCGAACCTAAGGCACGTGTGCCACAGGTGGCACGTGGAGCCATATCTGTGGGCACGAGAGCGTTGCCCTAGCTCAGCTTCAGCGCAGGCCGGCCAGCTGATTTTTGGGCCTTCCAGGACCATTGGAAGACAGGAAACGAGCTGTTTCTGGCCTCTAGAAGGCCTCTGGGGGGGAGGCCGTTTTCGCCCTCCCCAGGCTCCAAGAAAGCCTCTGGAACCTGGGGAGAGCGAAAAATGGGCCTACTGGGCCAAACGGTAACCTTTTTGCCGTTCCATACCAAAAGTGGGGGTGATGGTGTCGCGCGTGCATGCAGGGGGGGGGACGGGGGCATTGAATTATGGGTGTGGGCATGCATGTGCACAACCCCTCCTCCGCGCTGCCACTGCTTTTGGCACGCGACGGCAAAAAGGTTAGCCATCAGTGACCTAGTCAGAGCACCAGAAACCAGAAGAGCAGCTGGCGATGGCGCACATGCCCACAGAGAGGGGTCTACGTGCCACCTCTGGCACTTGTGCCATAGGTTCGCCATCACAGCTCTAGTGCATCCCTAGGTTTGATTTTCTAAGTAGTAGGCACCAGACTTTTGCCTTGCTCCATTTCTCAGTCTCTGGACTGAAGGGAACTAATATATTTTGTCTGTCTCCACCTTTATTTATTCATTCATTTACTTATTTGTTGCCTATCTCAAATGATTGATTCTGGGTTTCTGAGAACAATTTTTTAAAAATCAACAAAAATTAAAAAAAAATAAATACAGGTAGTTCTCGAGTTAAAATCACAACTGGACTGGAATTTTCATCCTAAATCATTGTAGTCATAAGTTGAGCTGGACTGATTTTATGACATTTTTTACAGTGATTAAGTGAATTGCCATGATTGTTAATCAAATCACACGCTATCAAGTGATCCCATGGACATTTTTTTGTTAGAAATTGTATGCTACCTATAAGCAATTAAGAATGACAACTTGAAAAATTCCGATAACGGAATGCTGTAATAGTGTAATTGTGATTTTAAAGATTAAAAATGTTGAATAAAAATTACTTTTTAAAAAAAGAAAAGAATGACAGCTTGAGAGTATCTGGCTTTCCCTTATATCAGCAGCTCTTTATTCTCCTTAAAATAGCCAAAGCAGATAGAATGAACTGAAAATAATGGGAGGGGACCTGGCACTCGGATTGGTTCATGATAATCTGGGTTCATCTTCATGTTTGCAATAGTGATGAATATCTATAGCTCGGTTGTAGGATGAAGGTGAAGGTTCGTTCTCCGAGCTTGTGGATTGGTTTCCGAACGTTTCATTACCAGGCTAGGTAACATCTTCAGAGGAGTTTAAGGGATGTCAGTGACTTTCACCCTCATCTTCTAAAACTGTCAGGAGCTAAAACAACCAGGTAGTCAATTTAGAGGCCTTGGAGTGGGCAGAGAGTGAAAACAGTCCCTAATGGAAGTCTCCAGCAGTTGAGACCTAAGAAATACAGAAGGTTCTATGCTCTGTGAATTTGGTTACACATTTATTGGATCCGGGTCTCCTGGATTGTTAAGATGACCAGGGAGGGACCCAGTGGTGGGTTGCCCCCGGTTCGCACCGGTTCTATAGAACCGGTAGTAAAACTAGCGGGAGGCTCCGCCCACCGACCCCGACGTCATCAGAATGCTTCTGCGTATGCGCAGAAGAGCCCACACACACGCGTGGCCCCATTACAAACCGGTAGTAAAGGTAAGTAGAACCCATCCCTGGAGGGACCTGTAATTTGTTCAGGCTGTGGTGTAAGCCCTGTTGAGAGACAGCTTGTGGCTTGAACCTTGAAGGAAATGGAAGTGTGCCCCTCCTCATAAGGCCAGCCTTGAATCTAACAGTTGTAAACAGTTACTAAACTCCCTCTAACCTTTATTTATTCATTCATTCATTCATTTATACCGCCCTTCTCCTGCAGGACGTTTAAAAGGTATTAAATAATTTCGGCCCACAATTTAAAACAACCCAGTTAAAACCAATTACAAATTAAAACTGAAGGATGGGATCAAGCCAGCCTGGCTAGATGAAATAAGTGAGTTTTCAGGGCCTGACGAAAAGTCTGGAGGTCTGGTATTGTGCGTATCTCTGGGGGTAGGTCGTTCTAGAGGGCAGGTACCGCCACAGAGAAGGCTCTCCCCCGGGGGTTGCCAGCCAACCTTCCCTATTAATTTACAGTTCTGGTTTTAAATTCCATTTTAATTTCATTTTTACAGATTAACAGAGTTGGAAGGGACTTTGTAGGTCATCTAGTCCAACCTCCCACCCAAGCAGACCCTACACCATTTCTGACAGATGGCAGTCCAGTCTCTTCTTGAAAGCTTCCAGCGATGAAGCTCCCACAACTTCTGAAGGCAACTTCTATTCCATTGGTTGATTGCTCTCACTGTCAGAGAATTTATCCTTATTTCCAGGTTGAATCTCTCCTTGATCAGCTTCCATCCATTATTCCTTGTCTGGCCTTCAGATGCTTTGGAAAATAGCTTGACCCCTTCCTCTCTGTGGCAGCCCCTCAATATTGGAAAAACTCCTATCATGTCTGCCTTGGTCCTTCTCTTCACTAGACTAGCCATGCCCAGTTCCTGTAACCGTTCATCATATGTTTTAGTCTTCAGTCCCCTAATCATCTTAGTTGCTCTTCTCTGCACTGTCTATAATCTTTTCTATAGTGTGGTAACCAAAACTGGATGCAGTATTCTAGGTGTGGTTTTATTTATTTCCGTTTTCATTGTTTTAGAAATAATAATCTTTTATGATTTTAATGCTTTTTAAATGCTGAATTTAATAAATAAAGCACTTTCCACTCATCAGACTGCTGCCTAAAAGCAAGCTGCATGGTCAGAAAAGCGCGATGATTGGTGACATTAATAGAATTTTTTGTTGTTGCTCTAAACACTGGGAGTATCATAACTGGCCTAGATTGGAAGATGATAGATTTCATTCCTTTGAAAGTTCTTCTGAATCCATTTCCCTTTAGCCCACAAATATTTTATGATCTCTCAAGATGCCTAAGGCAATAAACTCCATTCACTCTTGCTTTGTTATTGTACAACAATGCTGCCAAATCATCTTGGTTAGGGGAAAGACTCATTTATTTGCTGTTTAGATCTGTATCCTGCCTCCAGGAGCTTAAGATGGCCAAGATTGTCCCATATTCACTCGGAGAGGCTTTTGGGAAATTGGAGTCAAGTTTCATATGATACCAGTCAATGAAACTGCTATAGTAAATTTCCCTCAGAAGGTTGGATGGTGATGGACTTTGAATTCCCTTCCAGATATTCCCATGATCAAGTAAACATTTTCATTTATTTGAAAGCTTTATAGATCACCCACATAAATGTACACATACGGCAGAACTAAAACACAAAACATAAATCCTTAAAAATAAATCTAAAGAACGGAAATACATCAGCTAGGTTTATTCCCTACTCAATCAGAATAAAATTCAATCAGTATTAAAATCTCCAGAGAAATAGGAATGTTCTAAAATAACATCGGAAAGGACCATTTCATTCAATGCCCTCTTGGGGAATCCATTAGTTAAGGGGAAGACTCATGTGTCAGATTCAGATTAATGTCAGGGTTCCAAGTAATACCCCTAATGAAAGAAGACTCCGAGGCTTGAGCTTCCTCAAAGTTCCATTTTATTAGAGATGTCATATTGGCACATCTGGGAAAACCCGAATTTGAAAGTTTCCAGGTTTTCCCCACCCAAAAGAAAGTTCAAGTCCAGCACCCACAAGTCCATCACATGGCCCAATCAGGCACCATCCAAAACTGGAGATGCCTCACAGTCACCTCATCACAGCTGCAGGGTCAGGTGGCCTTGACTCTCTGAGAAAAGAATGTTATTGTGACTACATATCGCCTATATTCTATAGAATCCCCCTTCCCATTTTCCCACAGTAGAAAATGCGGCAGGCCTGAAGGCCCAAATGTAAAAGATGGCTTCCAGGCCTGACATCAAGATAAAGTCCACCCTCAACCATGAAATATGACTAATTGTGGAGCAACCTATCACAAAGGTTTGCTCTTGTGGGAAGAAAAACAGTAGCAGGGAGTGATCCCTTAAAGTTCATAAAAATGTCAAGGTATAAATGAAAGTGAACTATTACTTCCTGTATTTTGGAAATGCACCATAGTGGTGGCCCAAAACTGGTTTATTTGGAGTCATGCCACTCTGATTTCGGCTGGCAAACAGTTATTACTTCTTCCCTAATGAAGGAACACGTAACTCCTGAGACACTTCTTCCAGTTCTTTGTACAGTCCTATTAGCTATTCCATTCAGGATTGGGGGCAATCGTACTCCCTATTAGTTGTTCTGAAAACCAGGTAATCACAAAATGTAGCTTGCAAGAGGTAAAAAAAAAATCAAGATGGTAGCCATTATGGCATGATCATGCATAAAAAATAGGCAGTAATTTTAGTTGCACAATTCTGGCTGCCATCTTGACATTTTAAAAATTATATCCTCTGGATGCCCTTGATGGTTTGTATGTTATGCAGACAGAATAAAGAATAAAGAGGATAAAGGCTGTATTTCCCACAACATATTTAATTTGTCTGCATTTGGCATAATGTCCTAAAACTTGATAAGGGTAACCCTGATTTAGCAGCCAAATTGAAAATGTTGTGTGAGAACAGCCCAAATGTTGGCTTTTCAGCTGAAATGTTGGCCATCATATTTAGAATTGTCTTCCATGGTTCCTCTTTAAATTAGAGACATAAAGGGATAGTCTGGAATAGTCTTTTGCTTCTTAAATTTGTAAATGTCCAAGAAATTGGGTGGGATAATTAAAATGGCTGGATGCCTAGCGGAGTTACATTTTTTTGTCTTTTTTTAAAAAGTTTTTTATTTTTATTTTTCATAAACACATTTACATATACAGTCATTTCCATCATTTTTCATTCATCTTTTCTTTTAACTTTCATTTTTAATTAAAAAAAATTTTTTTTGTCTTTTAATGACCCTGCAATCCCTTATATTGAGTTGGAGTCAGGGCAACTGAATGGAGCAGAGTGTTTACTGGCTGGATGCCCTCCCTGTCGCCAATGCAGAGTTTGCAGCAGATAATTACTCATGGTGCCCAGAGAGAGAAATATCTGCCACTACCGAGGATCGAACTCACAGCCTTCTGATTGTGAGGCGAGAGTTCCACCTCTAGATCACTGCACCACTAGTGAGGGTACATGCTTATCCTTAAAACCAACTCAAAAAGACAGATTAATTCAGAAAGGCCAAATTGCCATGGCTGATTTTAAAAATAACTTTCCCTTTTAGGTATTAATCACTGTAAAAAAATTATGAATGGAAAAGAAAAACATTATTTTCTTTAACAATTCAGGAACACTTAGTTCAACAAGTTAGCACCCTGTTTCTACGTAAGATTTTCTCTCTCGCTGAATAGATGTAGGTGCTAATTTGAAAGTCAGAGTAAAGTAATGATATAAAACAGCTGTTTAAAAACATCCCTGAACTTGAATTAGCTCTTTTCAACCATCTCTTAAGGCAGTTGGATATCTGCTTCTATAGCAATGACCTTATCAACAGATTGTGCTAAACCAGGGTTTATTTATTAAGTTGTTTTTTTTTTTAAATAACCTGCAATTGGTTGGGATTCACAAAACAGACTAAGCTCCAAACTAAACAAATTACATGGTGGTTTAACATAATGGCTGTATTTGCATGTTGTACCGAACCACAAACTGGGTAACTATAGTCTCATGCTTTGTGTGAATGTAGGTTCATTTACGGCAAAGGTGGGCTGCATATTAGTTAACAACCGGTCCGCCTAGTGCAGAATCGAAAATGTGAGCGTGCACTTGCACTTCGCTCTCGCGTGTGCCTTCCGCACTTGTGCGAGGCTTCAGACACATGGCGATTTCATGTGCTCTGCTTCCAGCACACCTTCTCGGGCAGCTGCAGTGAGGAGAGTGGGCGAGGTGCAGAAATCAGCTGGGTTGCATGAGCAGAGCGAACGAGACAGAGAGTGAGATATATAGGACAGGATAGCGCCGGGGCGGATGTGCAGGCCCAGCCGGTGGGCGGAACTACCAGTACGGGTGGACCAATCCGAACCAGTGGCAGCCCACCTCTGACTTATGGTATAGCACATGGGTCATCAATCTTTTGGACCTCAGGGACCACTAAATTCATAATTTTAAATCCTGCAGACCACTAATATGATCTGCCTAATGACTGGATGGGTGGGCGTGGCTAGGAGGTCATGTGACTGGGTGGGCATGGTGAACTCAATGTCACTCACGTTGAGGGGTGCCTCGATGGCGTCTACTTGCCCCTCCCCTGCCAGCCACACCTCGCCTCCCCACCCGGGCTCCTTAGGGCCCCAACAGGAAGCAGTTGTTGGAGCTAAGCAGCCACCACGAGAAAGAGTTGGCAAAACAGCCGGCTCAGTTCAAATTGGATGTGACCGAGAAGGAGGCTCAGCAGAAGCACCTCACTGAGGACTAGGAGCATAGGCTTTCCAAGCAGAGGGAAGACCTGCGGGAGTGCAAGGCCAGGTTCTGGCGCCTGGAGGCTCACCGGGATGAGATGGTCAGCCAATTCCAGGCCACGATGCAGTCCCACTGGAACAAGGCCCTCTGGCTCTTTGCCACCAGCAGCACTTCCCTCTGGCCTTCGCCCAAAGCCCTGCACCAGGAGGCTGAAACAGACCCCAAGTCGGAATTTCTGCCCCCCTTCCAACCCACACAAGAAGACTCTGAAGAGGGAGACTCTCTGCAGTAACACAAACATTCATTGCACGTATCTGGCCCAGGGGCCGTAGTTTGAGGACCTCTGATTTAGTGCAACATAAAAAATGCAAATAATTTTTCTGCTGACCACCAACATTTTCTCATGGACCACCAGTTGGTGACCATTGGTATAGCATGTTGTGCAAATATAGAAAATGGGATTGATTCATAAACCATGACTAAAGTAGACCCAGCAAACATGTTGTGTAACTCAGCCCATCTTGGAACTTATATTAAAAAAGATTTTAAGGCATCTGGGCTCACTATGTTGTAGGAACACAGTGTGTGTGTGTGTTAGTGTATTCTGTCAATGAGACTGTTGCTTTAAATCAGAATAGGTTTTATTTGCTTTGTCATTTCAACAAGCATTCTGCAAGAACTGATATTAGCCAGTCCAGCTGATTGGCTGAAGAAAAAGATAAGTTATATGGTGAGATAGGCATTAAAAATGATGCTGAATTTAATTATTGCATTGACATCCCATCTCATTTTCCACCTCACCCATCAACCATCTATACATCTTGTTATTTTTCCAGGTTGTCTACATTTGTGGGGAAAGTTGTCCTTACTGGTAATAATGCCTGGTTTTAAAAATTAGCGTAAGTTCAAGTCATGTGGCTAATAATTTATTTTTCCTGCTCAGTCATGCCAATCCCCTGCAATTTTCTTGTCAAGGTTTTTCAGAAGTGGTTTGTCATTGCCTCCTTCCTAAGGTTGATTGGCCCAAGATTACCCAGTTGGCTTTGTGTCTAAGACAGGACTAGAACTCACAATCTCCTGGTTTCTAACCTGATGCCTTAACCCAGGGGTCAGCAACCTGTGGCTCTGGAGCCGCATGTGGCTCTTTCACCCCTCTGCTGCGGCTCCCTGTAACTCAAAATATGTGTCACAACCGCCAATGTGTGGCATCCACTGGCACGTGATTTATTGAGCTTTTCAACCCCCAGCAGGCCAACCATGGATAAATTCAAGAAAAATTTCAGAAGAAAACAGAATGTTTAATTCAAGTACATATGCTAGTTTTGTGGCCGCTCAAGAAATAGTTAGCATGGGAAGGGTTTTGTGGCTCCCGGTGTTTTCTTTTCTGTGGGAAACTGGTCCAAATGGCTCTTTGAGTGTTTAAGGTTGGAGACCCCTGCCTTAACCACTGTAGTACACCAAACTGTTTCTCTTTCTAATACTCATACTAAGCTATAAATCAGAGAAACACAATTTGTGGTCCTGAAATCATAGGCAGATTTTCCAAAGCTTGGGGTGCAGGTGTTAGAGCTTCCCCAAAACTTATCACAGAAATTTTCCCCTTTAATGTGACCAAAGTGGAAAATGATTAAATGTATCATTAATATTGAGTATACAAATTATACTTCCTACTTGTAAATTATATGTTAATTAAATTAATTTGTCCTGATCTGAACACTTTTTAAAGTATACTGTGCTCCCCAAAAAAGCTGCAGTGGCTGAGTTCAGACAACATGCTTAGCCAGACAATATATTTATGGATTAATGCAATATGCAGACACAGTCAGCTGTAGACAGTCATTCGAATGGGTTAAGATTTCAAAAAATACCATTTTTATTCAAAAGATTTTCTTGGCAGACAACTCTACAAAACAAGGAAACAAAACAATGGCAGGGTGAACCACAATACCCATTAACCCTAATCATGCTGACTGGGGTTGATGGGAGATAGAGTTTCAAAATCTAGCTCTGTATCGACAGGTTGTTCTCACTTCACCTAGTAAGTGAATTAACCCATTTTCTGGTTCATGATTACAACAGATCACACCATAAACTAATAAAATAGTTTGGTTGAGCTATTGAACTACAGGTAGTCCTCGACTTACAACAGTTCATTTGGTGACCGTTCAAAGTTACAACGGCACTGAAAAAAGTGACTTATGACCATTTTTCACACTTATGACCGTAGCAGCATCCCTGTGGTCATGTGATCAAAATTTGGATGCTTGGCAACTGATTCATTTATGATGGTTGCAGTTTTCGGAGTTGTGTGGTCATCTTTTGTGACCTTCTGACAAGCAAAGTCAATAGGGAAGCCAAATTCACTTAGCAACTGTGTTACTAACTTAACAATGGCGGTGATTCACTTAACAACCGTGGCAAGAAAGATCATAAAATGGGGCAAAACTCACTTAACAAATGTCTCACTAAGCAACATAAATTTTGGGCTCAATTGTGGCCGTACGTTGAAGACTACCTGTATTAAAAACAATATTGAAATTAACAGAGCTGTGCAATGAATCTCATTAAGTAGGTTCTATGAGCACAGATAGTGGAGTCTTCTTATGTGGGGGACAACATTAGGAAAATTTGTCTGTGATTAAATGGCTATGGAGATCCTCAGTCATCCAGGCCATGGTTGTCTGAAAGGTGCTTTTTTTCCAAAAGGCAACTGACTTTCTTGGGTTTTTCTTTTCATTGAAAACATTTAGCCTCTCATCGAAGAAGCTTCTTCAGTTCTAACTGACTGATAGGGAACCGAACAGTGGTGGGTTTCAACATTTTTTACTACCGGTTCTGTGGGTGTGGCTCGATGGGTGTGGCGTGGCTTGGTGGGCATGGCAGGGGAAGGCTGCCACCGGAGGTGGCTTTCAGCAGGTTTTGACCAGTTCTGGAGAACCGGAAGTGGAAATTTTGAGTAGTTCAGAGAACCGGTAGTAAAAATTAAGACTGGCCCCGTCCCCATCTATTCTCTGCCTCCTGAGTCCCAGCTGATCGGGAGGAAATGGGGATTTTGCAGTATCCTTCCCCTGGAGTAGGGTGGGAATGGAGATTTTACAGTATCCTTCCCCTGCCACGCCCACCAAGCCACGCCCACCAAGCAATGCCACACCCAGCAAGCCACACCCACAGAACCGGTAGTAAAAAAATTTAAAACCCACCACTGATTCCCACCCCACTCCAGGTCCACTTCCGGTTCTCCAGAACTGGCGTGGTGTGGCTTGGTGGATGTGGCTTGGTGGGTGTGGCAGGGGAAGGATACTGCAAAATCTCCATTCCCATCCCACTCTCGGGCCAGCCAGAGGTGGTATTTGCCAGTTCTCTGAACTGCTCAGAGAACTGAAACTGCTCTTCAAACTGAAGAGTTCAGTTTCCGCTACCGGTTCTCCAGAACCTGTCAGAACCTGCTGGATTTCACCCCTGGGTTAACCTGGTTAACTGGGTGGCCTGGTTCACACAAAATTTTAAGACCACAGCTAGTATTCTACAGTGCACAAACCAGTGCACAAACGACAAATGAGATGCTTTAGCCCAGGGGTGTCAAAATCAAGGGATGCTTAGATCTGGCCTGCGGGGGGAGCCTGGAAATAGCAAAGGACCAGCTCGCAGTGCCTCTGGCAGCCAAAAGGGGGTACAGGGGTTCCACGCGTGACCTCCCTGAACCACATTTTCAGTCTGGATGGCCTCCTGCAGTACTCTGCCAGCCAAAACAGGGCTCAGGGGGCCACATAAGGCCCCACTTGCCCCATTTTGGCCAGCTGAGTCCTGCAGGATGCGTCCGTCCCATTTCCCCACCCTCCTGGCTGGCCTGCGGAGGAGAACTACAATACTGATCTGGTCCTTGGAGAAATCCAATTTGACACCCCTGCTTTAGCCTAATCTAGACAATTGTGTAAAAGCAAGTTGTGATGGGTGAAATGCTACAGGTTTGGACCAGTTCGCCCGAACCGGTAGTAATAAAAGCTACCGGTTCGGGCGAACCTGTAGTAAAAAAATGCTACCAGTTCGGACAGACCAGTATTTCTGACGATCAGCTGTCCCGCGCAATTTATATTTGCTAGAAAGCAGGAAATCCTACTTTCTAGCGAATCTAAATCGTGTGGCACAGCTGTTCCCCCCCCTTGCTGTTCTACTTACCTTCTTAAGCCTCCCTTTTCACCTGCAGAGCACATGTATGTGCAGTGCGTGTTTGGTGCTCACTGCGCATGCGCGCATGCAGCGAACCGGTAGCAGACTTCGGAGCATTTTACCACTAGTCCAGGACTTTCTTTTTAAACCAGAAATTGTATGTGGACTGGACAGAAAGTTCTTCCATGTTGGGTTTTCACTCCAGAATGACAGCTGCTTTTCAACTAGGAAAAGCATAAACTCCATAAAACTTGTATTTAATTTCGTTGCCTTGGAAAGAGGCTTTTCCTCAGTTCAATGGCTCAGCAGTGACAACTGTTCCATGGGTTATTAAAAGACACTTTGTCAATACACGCAGCTGAGAGGTTTTCAAAGCTTGTGTATTAAATACAGATAATCTTCTTATACAGACAGTGATAGTTGCTCACCCCCGTAGCAGGAAAATGATTTGAATTGCTCCCCGTTGGAGGCCTTTCTACTAGCCTCCATCTCCACCCATCCACCCACCCCCACGTTTCAAATTTCAAAATGCATCCCACCCAGTGATTTGCTTTGAACAACTTGGAACTTGGAACAAATGGAAGGGAACACTTCGCTAAAGAAAATTACATGCTTTGAAAGAACAGGATCTTTTCCCTTCCTCCAGTACTTCAAGGACTGTTCAGAAATGTGCTCGTTCTGTATTCTGGAGTATTTTTTTTTGCTGGAGGCATCACAACTGCTTTTTAAATTGGCTGTAACATTTTAGCAGAGTAATCAGTCAGGAAGGACAAAGGAACGATGCTGGAGTGGGGGGCAGCCAGCTATTAGAAAACACCAGGAGGCCGCAGTATAGAACAGCGAGCGGCTTGCTTTTTATTAAACTTGCAAGTCTCGAAAAACAATAAACCTGAGAGGGTTGCTGCAATAAATTTAGGGAACTGCTGGAGCCCTGATCAAAGAATGGCCCAACTGCACATCATGTAATCCCCACCCACCCCCATAACTTTTAAGAAAAGGAAAAGGAAGTTAAAGGAAAGAAAATGCATCCAGGTGACAAGGAGATGAGCTAAAAGTTGCCAGCCAAATTCAAGAATAGAAATACCTGCAACAGATAATGACATAGGCAGCCTGTGGCACTTCTGATGTTATTGAACTACAACTTCCAGCAATCTTCATCATCGGCCATATTGAGAATGCTACTTGCACACCCTGGATTGTTGCTTATCCCTGCTGTGAACTTCCATAAAGTAGAGCCAGTGGTGGGTTGCCTCCGGTTTGGGCCGGTTCGCAAGAACCGGTAGTAAAACTGGCGGGAGGCTCCGCCTACTAACCCTGACACTATTAGGATGCTTCTGCACATGCGCAGAAGCGCGTGGGCGGTCCCATTGTGAACCGGTAGTAAAGGTAAGTAGAACCCATCCCTGAGCGGAGGTGCAATAAAAGATGGCTGGCTTGAAAACTGCCATTCAGAATTTGAGCCAAGATACCTCATTCCATTTCCTCTCTCTGATTTTTTTCCCTTTTCTCCTCACCCATTCAACAATCAATGTTCCCTGCTATAGGGCATTTCTGGTCCTTGTGCAGGTGACATGGCTTAACACTTCTGCACAGATATTCCTTGACAGGCTTTCCCTCTTGAGTTACAGGTTTAATCCCAGAAAGGATGAAGTGAAATGGGATTGATGACAACTCTAAGGCTGTGTTTCTTAAACTTTTTTCCTTTCAGGACTCCTTCCCACTTTTAAAAACTATGGAAGACGCCAAGAGAGCTTTGGCTTGGATGGGTTATTATTAGACAACTGGTGACCTGTTGGCTCATTGTTTCAGCTGTGTCACCATTTTAGGGATATTTATTTGCATAAACAGATGAATAGAACAATCATGGGCAGGCAAAAAAGCAACAGAACTGGGAGCAGTTTCTGACTTCCTACCGGCTTGCCCACTGACTTTGCCTATGGGAAACTGGCAGGGAGAAAAGCAATGGGAAAACTGGCAGGGAGAAAAGCAATGGGAAAACTGGCAGGGAAGGTTGGAAGTTGCTAAAGGGTTATTCCTCTGCACCAGTGGTGGGTTTCAAACTTTTTTACTACCGGTTCTGTGGGCTTGGCTTGGTGGGCGTGGCATGGCTTGGTGGGCGTGGCAGAGGAAGGATACTGTAAAAACTCCATTCCCACCCACTCCGGGGGAAGGATACTGTAAAATCTCCATTTCCTCCTGATCAGCTGGGACTTGGGAGGCAGAGAATAGATGGGGGCGGGGCCAGTCAGAGGTGGTATTTACCGGTTCTCCGAACTACTGAAAATTTCCACTACCGGTTCTCCAGAATTGGTCAGAACCTGCTGAATACCACCTCTGCTCTGCACTGATGCTACACTGACCACTCACCTCCATGCACTCACCTCAACCTGTGCTGCTTCCTGGGCATCCTCCCTAACCTATGCCATACCCCCATGCACACTCACTGCACCTCTTGGGCACTTCGTCACACTCTCGTACAAATTCTCCAACCCTAATCACACCTCTCACAGGCCCCTCTCACTCCCTCATCTATCCTGCAGCACCTACTTTCCTGAGTTCTGGCCTTGCACTTGCACCTCCCGCTAGCTTTCCCACTGACTTTGTTGTGGGAAATTAGCAGGGAGCGTCAGCAATCACGATCAAGTTTAGACTTCCTACAGGCTTCCCCACTGAGTTCTGGGACACGATCAGCACACGTTAGAAATTATGATCATGTAACGGTGGCTAGTCATAGCAGTGTGGCAATATGGTGATGTAGCAGTGCTGAAGAGGTCACGATTTTTCCGAATTTGAGTCCCACGGGAATAATTTATTTATTTATTTATTTATTGGTTCGATTTATATGCCGTTCTTCTCCGGAGACTCAGGGCGGCTTACAATGCGTTAAGCAATAGCCTTTATACTTTTGTATATACCTGCTTAGTAGGGCTTTCGCCCCCCTCCAAGCGGTGTTCTTTTTTTTCTTTTTTTTATACAAAGTCAGCTTATTGCCCCCACAAACCAGGTCCTCATTTTACCTACCTCGGAAGGATGGAAGGCTGAGTCAACCTTGAGCCTGGTGAGATAATGGGTCCCAGTTTTTGGCTACATTCCATAAGTTAGCCCACTTGAAGTATCTGGTTTCAAAAATTCTTGTCCTATGATGTACCATTTTGGCTAATTGAAGGTTACAAACAGACACGAGAGTTTTAGTGCTACATTGACATTTATCAATATTTACCATATGAATTAAAAATTAAAATTGATGCTACCACTACTCCCAATTGTTTGGTGGGATTTTAATATTGTATTATTTTTCAGCATAGACTGGCAAATATTTTTGCTTTTGCAGACACCTGAGATGGTCACGACCTGGGTGATTCCCAGAAATTCTTAGTACCATACTTTAAGAAACATTGCTCTAAGGCAGGGGGTAGCCTTTTTATTTTAAAGCTAGGATCCCACAGGCATCCACGAGGAGTTTAAAAGTCCAGATATCACATGACCGAAGCCCTTTCCTTTCTATTCACTCTCATCTTCACATTCTTATATCATCTCTGGAAACTCTCTTGTTTTTAGAGGACGCCCTCTGTTTAAAGACACCCTCTACCAGGAAGCAGAGTCAGGTTTAAAGGTAAAGGTTCCCCTCACACATATGTGCTAGCCATTCCCGATTCTAGGGGGCGGTGCTCATCTCCGTTAAAAAGCTGAAGAGCCAGCGCCATCCAAAGATGTCTCCGTGGTCATGTGGCCGGCATGACTAAACCAAAGGCACACGGGACGCTGTTTCCTTCCCACCAAAGGTGGTCCCTATTTTTCTACTTGCATTTTTTACATGCTTTCGAACTGCTAGGTTGGCAGAAGCTGGGACAAGCTCACCCCGTTACGCAGCACTAGGGATTTGAACTGCCAAACTGCCTATCTTTCGATCAACAAGTTCAGCATCTTAGCCACTGAGCCACCACATCCCTTCAGGTTTAAGTACCCATAAATTTGATTCCATTCTAATTCTATTCCTGTTCCTTAAACATCCTTTATCCTTCATAGAGCCTATATGCTTAATAATTGTTAATTCTGCCCTGTTAACACTTTCAATTCTGCAGAAATTTCAGGAAGCAGCTCTATATTTTGTATGCTCCTATTTTAAGGAGACAATAATTTTGCAGAGAAGTGACCAGTTTATGTTATTTATTTTATATTTATTAGTCATATTTCTATGCCGCCCACTCTCCGAGGACTCTGAGCGGCTTACACCAAAGACAGTATACTAAATAGCATATTGCCCCCAACAATCTGGGTCCTCAATTTTACCCATCTCGGAAGGATGGAAGGCTGAGTCAACCTTGAACCGGTGAGATTCGATCCGCTGATCTGCTGAACTAGCAGTCAGCTGAAGTAGCTGCAGTACTGCACTCTAACCACTGCGCCACCTCGGCTCTTTTATTGAAATAAGGGCAATTAGAGCACCTGATTTTGTGGGTCCTTGTTGATTAGGAAGCTTTATTTGGTGGGTCCTAGGCCACAGGCTTTTTCTGCTGTAGCCCCCACTTGATGGAACAATCGGGGGTTGGACTAGATGACCTACAATGTCCCTTCCAACTCTGTTAATCTGCATCCCTTTTAATTTTCCAGTGGTCCCTCACGTTGTGGTTGTGTCAGAGGGCTTGGGGAGCCCAGTCAATTGTGAACTATTGAGATAGCTCCTGTGTGCTTGCTGATCACCTAATCCTTTTTTATCCTGCTCGAGTTGTGTGGGTTTTTTTAAATCATTTAAAAGTTTTTTTTTTTAGTTTTAAAAACAAAACTTTATTCATTTATAAAACCATTTAAAACATACAAATTTCTCTTAATCAAGAGACAAACTTACATATACAATACACACTTTTTAACTAATTTCCATTATATATACATATATACATAAATGCCAACATACTGTGGCATATTTCGTTTTCTATTTCTCTGACAGTGCTGTTTTTAATTATGTTGATTTCTTCTAAATTCCGTCTCTACCCATTTCCCTTTCTCTGATTTATCCATTGATACCATCTATTCCATATTGTATAATATTTTGAGTCCTCCTTATCCTGTAACTCTAACGTTAGTTTGTCCATTTCTGCGCATGTGTAGATTTTTTGTATTAACTCCTGATCAGTTGGCATTCGATCTATTTTCCAAAATTGTGCTAATACTAATCTTGCCGCCGTAATTATATGGAGTATTAAGTATTTTATATCATTTCTAATATTCTTTTTGATCATGCCTAATAAAAAAATTTCTGGTTCTAATTCAATTTCATAACCTGTTATTTCAATTATCCATGTTCTTATCTTATTCCAATATTTCTTAATTTCATTTAAAAGTTTTTAATAATAATATTAATTTGTATATGCGGGTAACCCTCAATTTATGACCGCAAGTGAGACCAGAATTCCCATGGCTAAGTATGGTCGTTGTTGAGGGAGTAAATGATTCTGACAGTTGAATTACCTAAATATTTGCCTCTCTTGGAAGACAGAAAGGAGCAATTTGTGCTGACAAATCGTAAAAAGGCACGTTGTTGTTATCTTCCGGCATGTGGATGCTTCTCTTTTCCCCCCAGAGGATATGAAAATAAGGGAAAGGACCTTGTGTCTTTCCACACGCTCAGAATGAAAGCTGACAGTAGAGATGTACACGAAACTGATTGTTTTTGTTCCACTCATCTATTATTTAGGCTGCATATAAATATTTTAGCATAACTTGATTTAGCTCTTGTCAAATGTGTTGCTTTGGTTTATTGCACTTGCTGTCCTACTCAGAAGGAAGTCTTGTTATCTCAGTGGGGCATAATGCAAATACAGCGGGCCTAAGGCTGTTGCCTTAAGCTCATTCCAGATGCTTTCCTCTGAGATATATACGCTAGGCCAGTAGTTCTCAACCTTCATTTATTTATTTATTTATTTATTTATTTATTTAATTTGTATACCGCCCTTCTCCAGCTGGACTCAGGGCGGTGAACAGCCAAAATAAAAACAGAGCATACAAAATTAAAAAACAATTTAAAATAATTAAATAGTTTTGGCCCGCAATTTAAAACAACCAAGTTAAAACCAATTTACAATTTAAAACCAGAACAGTAGGGTCAAGCCAGGCCGGCTAGATGAAATAAATGTGTTTTCAGGGCTCGACGGAAAGCCCGGAGGTCAGGTATCGTGCGTATCTCTGGGGGTAGGTCATTCCAAAGGACGGGTGCCGCTACAGAGAAGGCTCTCCCTCTGGGGGTCGCCAGCCGGCATTGTCTGGTGGATGGCACCCTAAGGAGGCCCTCTCTGTGCGAACGTACTGGCTGGTGGGAGGCTATTGGCGGCAGAAGGCGATCTCGTAAGTACCCTGGCCCTAAGCCATGGAGCGCTTTAAAGGTGGTCACCAACACCTTGAAGCACACCCGGAAGACCACAGGAAGCCAGTGCAGCTCGCGCAGGAGAGGTGTCACATGGGAGCGTCACGTTGCTCCCATAATCCCCCGTGCGGCCGCGTTCTGGACCAACTGGAGCCTCCGGATGCACCCCAAGGGGAGCCCCATGTAGAGAGCATTACAGTAGTCCAGGTGGGAAGTGACGAGTGCCTGAGTGACTGTGCGTAGGGAGTCCCGATTCAGAAAGGGACGCAATTGGCGTATCAGGCGAACCTGATAGAAAGCCCCCCTGGCCACGGCCGTCATATGCTCTTCTAAAGACAGCCGTGCATCCAGGAGGATGCCCAAATTGCGAGCCCTCTCCGTGGGGGCCAATGATTCACCCCCAATAACCAGCGATGGCACCAGCTGGTTATATTGGGACGCCGGAAGCCACAGCCACTCGGTCTTGGAAGGGTTGAGACGATGGCTTTAAGATGTGTGGACTTCAACTCCCAAAATTTTCCAGCCAATGCTGTCAGCATGGGGTTAAGTATCATCAATATGTTGATGACACTCAGTTGGGTACCGTATTTTTTGGAGTATAAGGCTCAAGGTTGACTCAGCCTTCCATCCTCTCGAGGTAGGTAAAATGAGGACCTGGATTGTGGGAGCGATAAGCTGACTTTGTATAAAAAAGAACACTGCTTAGGGGGGGCCGAAAGCCCTACTAAGCAGGTATATACAAAAGTATGAAGGCTATTGCTTAACGCATTGTAAGCCGCCCTGAGTCACCGGAGAAGGGCGGCATATAAATCGAACCAATAAATAAATAAATAAACAAGATGCTCCAGATTATAAGACGCACCTACCTTTTTTGGAGAGGAAAACAAGAAAAAAAAAATCTGCCTCTGCCTCCCAGCAATTTGCCTCCTTGCAGCAAACAGCAAACAGTGGCAATCCCTGCAGCCTGAAACAGCTGATGGTCGGGAGGCTGATCCAACGACAATCAGCTGCTTGTGCTAATCAGGCTGTGCTGAAGCTGAAAGGGGCTGTTTGCTGCAAGGAGGCAAATTTCTGGGTGGCAGAGGCCAAGGGTAGGGGCCGGTGGGTGGGCGGGGCTACATTCAGTGTATAAGGCTCACCCAAATTTTCACCCTCTTTTGGGGGGGGGGAGTGCATCTTATACTCTGAAAAATATGGTATCTTAGCCCTGCTCTACCATCCCACTTTTCCAGTGCCTGGAGCAGTGTTTCTCAATTGTGACAGCTTTAAGATGTGTGAATATCAACTCCCAGAATTCTTCATCCAGAGTGTTGGCTAGGAAATTCTGGGAAGTGAAGTTCACACCAATGTTGAGAAACATTGGCCTAGAGCCTTAAGTGAAGCCCCAAGGTCTGAGTGCCAAACTAGGGAATACAATACACCACAGCTGAATCCAATGAGTGGTACAATAGTTTGAAGAACTGGACATAGGTAGCCTGGTTTTTTTCAGACCTGGCAACTTTAAGACATGTGGAGTTCAATTCCCAGAATATGCCATCCAGAGCGCTGGTGGGGGAAGTTTGGGAATTGAAGTCCACAAATCTTAAATCCTCCAAGGATGAGAAACACAATCCTATATCTGGTATAGTATAAAATCCATAAGATTTTTTTAAAACTGTGAAATAGCATTACATTAGTGCTTAACTTTTTTCTAATTGCATTATACCATGCTCTTAGCTCAGACCTCTCCATCTGTTTCTTAGCCTGGTTATATATGCCCTATCTAGTATCTTCTCATTTAACAAACTGCTAATTTTAGATGGTTCAAGTCAGCTGAGAAAACCTGTGATCCTCCAAGTTGCTTAACTAACTTCCCCCTCTCTCACTCCCTACCAGTGGTGGGTTGCCCCTGGTTCGCAAGAACCAGTAGTAAAACTGGTGGGAGGCCCCGCCCACGCCCCGAATGTCATCATCAGTGATCTGCGCATGCGCAGAAGCATGCACGAACGAAGCATGCGTGCGATCCCGTTGTGAACCAGTAGTAAAGGTAAGTAGAACCCACCTCTTCCCCCCACCCCAATATTATTAGCCATCTTGACTGGGACTACCAGAAGCTGGAGTTCAGCAATATCTGGGATTTAGATATTTCCCAATCTGAATACAACTCTCCCTTTAGTATTTTGTCTTCTTTAATCTGGAATAAAGGTACAATCTGTACTGTGACTCATTTAAAGAAAGAAACCATCTTTTCTAAGTGGGTGACTGAGTCATCTCTTCTTGGCTTTTGGTATCAATATTAAGAGGTGAGTTTGAGAATCATTTGGAGTTCTCTTGGAAAGTCTCAAATCTTACTCAAATCTTTTTGGAGCAGCTGTCCAACAGACAAAGATTCAGGATGGAGCAGTGCTGTGAAAGCAACCAGGGAGCTGTCCACCACAGAAGGATAAGCTACCCAGAAATAAATGTTACACTAATATCCTGATCATTACTATTAACTTTCATCCTGTTCATTACTATTACCTTACACAGCTGCTTCTTCTCTCCCCGAAGCATTAAGAGGAACGTGATTCAGCACATATTTAGGCTTGCGATTCCATTGCCTGTAGCAAGCTTTCCACCTTAGTGCTTCAAAAGTTGTAGCCATAATTCTATCTACTGCTCTATAAATGGAAATTTTCACAAGAAACGACATCTGAGTGCGATGCAATCAGACACAGCTAGCAGTAAGCAAAATGTTGCAAAATCCATAGTTTGGTAATGATTGATGATGATGTGCCATTAAGTCATTTTCGACTCCTAGCAACCACACAGATGGATGTTCTCCATGTCATTCTGTCCCTGACCTGTTCTTTCAGGCTGTGGCTGAGTCCATCCACTTTGCTGATGGTGGTTTTCTTCTCTCTCCTTCCACTTTCCCAGCATTAGAGCCTATTACAAAAAGCAAGATCTTCACATAACGTGTTTGAAGCAGGATGATTTGAAGGTGGTCATTTGTGCCTGAATGAGAACACTGGGTTGGTTTCTTTTTGCTGCAGCTGTCAAAAAAAAGCTAATGCAGTTTTAGGAGGCATCAACAGAGGGATAGTTTCAAAATCACATGAAGCGATAGCACTACTTTATACTGCACTGGTTAAACACACTTGGAATACTGCATCCAATTCTGGTCACCATGATACAAAAAAAGATGTTGAGACCCTAGAAACAGTGCAGAGAAGAGCAACGAAGATGAGGCTTTGGAGGCTAAACCATGTGATGAATGACTGAGGGAACTAGGTATGTCTAATCCAGGGGTGTCAAACTCAATTTCATTGAGGGCCACATCAGGATTGGGTTTGATCTTGGAGGGCCGGTGGAGGCGTGGCCATGGTGGGTGTGGCCATGGTGGGTGTGACACGGGACCGCACCTCCGCAAACATGGTTTTATAAACTTATAAAAATAGGGAGGCATACATTTCTGTGATTTTGGTTTTTACTTGATCTACTTGATCACCTTATGAGAGAGAGACCAGATCAAGACACTGATAGGAAGACTAGAACTACAAAATTTTTGACATAGGCTACCGTAGCAGAATCCTACAAGCCTGAAAGGTAAAATATTTTACTTTTCCTCCCTTTTATAACCTCCTGAGTCAAGGACGGCCCCCTGGAGCACTCTGGAGGCCCTGTTTTGGGCCTGGATCAGAGGTGGGTTTCAGCAGGTTCTGACCAGTTCTGGAGAACTGGTAGTGGAAATTTTGAGTAGTTCAGGGAACCGGTAGTAAAAATTCTGACTGGCCCCGCCCCCATCTATTCTCTGCCTCCCAAGTCCCAGCTGATTGGGAGGAAATGGGGATTTTGCAGTATCCTTCCTCTGCCATGCCCACCAAGCGATGCTATGCCACGCCCACCAAGCCACACCCCCAGAACCTGTAATAAAATTTTTTGAAACCCACCACTGGCCTGGATGGCCTCCTGGACCACTCCGGAGATCCTGTTTTGGGCCTGGATGGCCTCTTGGAGGACTCTAGAGGCCAAAAATGGTTGCGGGGGGGGGGGCGGGGACGGGACGCATGCATGCCCTGACCATGCCCCATTTTTGCAAGCAGAGGCACCGTGGGGCAGTCCTTTGTTTTGGGGGACTGAGTGTGGCTGCCTTCAAAGTAGCATAGGGTGGAGCCTTGCCAGTCATTGGAGGGTCTTTGGTTGGAACATTTATTGAGAGCAATAAAGGACTCTCTAAAGAGAGTCCTTGCCTTGACCACCTGGGTCATAACAGTACTTGATGACAGGACAAGAATTAATAGGACGTAGAAGATTATTAAAGAGAGATACAACCTTAGAACTAAGGAGAAATTTCTTGACAGTGAGAACAATTAATTCGTGGAATGGTTTACCACCGGCTGCTGTGAGTGCTCCATTACTGGAAGTTTTCAAGAGGAGACTGGACGGCCATTTGTCTAGAAAGGTATAGGATCTCCTGCCATCGGCAGGGGGTTGGACTAGAAGAACTCCAAGGTCCCTTCCAACCCCAAGTTTATGTTTTATGGTTTGTTTTCTTCTTTTCATGTGACCAATTTTGGGCTGTTGGCAATTGGCCCATATTTACAGTCATTTGCAGCATCCCATAGTCACGTCCAGAGGTGGGCATCACATACTGTAACAACCGGTTCGCTGTAACCGAAAATGTGAACATGTGTGCGGGAAAAACCAGCGATTATATAGGACATGATAGCGTCAGGACGGGTGGGTGGGCCCAGTTGCTGGTTGGAACTACCGGTTTGCCCGAACCAGCAGCAGCCCACCACTGATCACATCACCCTGATTTGCAATATTTTTGCCAGAACACCAATAGCATTTAAACTTATATACTGCTTCATAATACTTTACATCCCTCTCTAAGCGGTTTACAATGTCAGCATATTCCCCCAACAATCTGGGTCCTCATTTTACCCACCTCGGAAGGATGGAAGTCTGAATCAGCCTTGAGCCTGGTGAGATTTGAACTGCCAAACTGCTGGCAGCCGGCAGTCAGCAGAAGTAGCCTGCAGTACTGCATTCTAACCACTGCACCACCTCGGCTCTTATAGGTAGTCCTTGACTTACAACAGGTCATTTAGTGACTGTTCGAAGTTACAACAGCACTGAAAAAAGTGACTTATGACTGTTTTTCACACTTACGACCGTTACAGCATCCCCATGATCCCATGATCAAAATTAAGATGCTTGGCAACTGACTCATAAATGACTCACTGAACAACTGTGGCAGGAAAGGTTGTAAAATGGAGCAAAACACACTTAACAAATGTCTCACTTAGCAACACATTTTGGGCTCAATTGTAGTTGTAAATCAAGGACTGCCTACTTTTCAGCCCTTTGAGGTCGACTAAAGTTATGAATGCTAATACTACTTTTATTATAAAGTTCTAGTAACTGAATCTGTGACTGTTGTCTCTATGGCAGTTCTACTTCCTGTTTCTCAAGGTTACGCTAACAGCCCTTTAGATCACCAAATGTGAGTGCATAAAACCATGAGCCCATCAGCTGGCAGTCAGCAGAATTAGCCTGCAATGCTGCATTCTAGCCACTGCACCACCACAGCTCCTACTGCCATTTACTTCTGGCTTCTGCGGTGGGGATGGGGGGGAAATGCCCATAGTGAACAATGGGTTCACTTAATGACATGACATTCATTTACTGACCGCTGCATTCGCTTACCCACCACTGCAGAAAAAGGTCATCAAATGAAGCTCAGTCATGTGATGATCCACTTAACTCCTATCATGACTTAAAATGGACACCGTGGGCTAAATTATACCATGTTTCCCCTAAAATAAGACCTCCCCAAAAATTAACTATCGGGCTTTTGAGCGCATGCGCTGAAAATAAGCCCTCCCGAAAATAAGCCCTCCCCGAAAATAAGCCACCCCCCAAAATATTAACCGCATGTGCAGCCATTCCCCGCCATTTCCTCTGGTTAGGGTTAGGAAGACAGAGCTGGAAATCAGGTAAGATGGCAAGAGGAGCCCCGTCTTGCTCCACGCACCCCAAAACAATAAGACCTCCCCAAAAATAAGGCCAAGCGCTTATTTCGGGATTCAAAAAATATAAGACAGGGTCTTATTTTCGGGAAAACATGGTAATCCTAAATTGAAGATACAACCTGAATTGAATATTGTGTGACAGGTTGTTCTTGTTGCACAGATGGTCCCATTGTTTCCTTCCTACTGCAAAAGGGGAAGGGGCTCTTCAGTTTTTAATGCTGGAGAAGGTGTGTTTCCTTTATGGAGGAAAATGCACTTGATGAATAATGACCATTCCTCTACATTGTCATTTTACAGCTTCCCATTTTTGTTATTTATGCGTGCCTTTTTCCCCCTTTTAATCAAGTAGACATTTTCCAATGCGCATCCATTAGCTTAATTAATTTAGTTGCTAAAAGCTCATTGGCAGAAGTGTAAATTGCTTCCCTCCCAGGGAATTTAGCCAGGCCTGTTATTGCAATGTAGATGTTTCCCACCAGGAAATGACACTGAGTAACTGGTATAAATAATCTTTTTTTAAAAAAAAAAATCTGTCACTTGGATGTCAAACCTGAAAGTCCAACTAAGAGCTGTATAGTCAAAATGTATTATGCAGAGTTTCTGCTACTATCCAACCTCAGTGGTCAACAGATCCATTTGGAAGAGCAAGTATAGTCCTGGATCTAAGATTGCTCATATTTAAAAATTCCCTACGTACAGTATTGTACAAAACAATACTCATTTATTTTTATGTATTTGTCTATCTATTTATTCATATTAATTTGTATCCCACATTTATTATTTTTACAAGTAACTCAAGCCAGCAAACATGTCCAACACACCTTCCTCAGGGGTGGGATTCAGCCGGTTCGGGCATACTGGTAGCTATAACGATCAGCTGAGAGAGAACCGATTCGCTCCAATGATCAGATGGGCCTGCCTGCCCGCCCTGTGCTATAACCTACCTATATTTCTTTTGTTTTAAGCCCAGCTGATAGGCGTGGCAGAGCGGATTGCCGTGCCTCAACTGTTTTACTCACTCTGGATTCAGTAGAAGGTAACTTTCTATCTTAATGTCCATGTGCGAAAGTGCGAGGTTGGCGCACATGCAAGCGAAGCAAGCATAGCGAACTGGTTGTTACAACCGGTGAATCCCACCACTGACCTTCCTCCTCCTGTTTTCCTCATAACAACAACCCTGTGAGGTGGGTTGGGCTAAGAGAGAGTGATTAGGCAAAAGTCACCCAGCTGGCTTTCATGTCTAAGGCGGAACTTGAACTCATGGCATCCTGCTTTCTACCCTAGGGCTTTAACCACTGGACCGAACTGGCTCTCTTATTACTGAACTAGATAACATCATCACCTCCGATTAAAATAAAATAAAACAAAACATGATCCTTCTTTTCATAGAGGTCAGAAACTGATTTTAAAAAAGAAAAAAAAAGGGAGAAATATTTTCTCTCTCTGTTTAGTCAGAGATGGGAATAACCTTGTCATCATAGGGGTCACATTTTATTCATTTTGGTAGGAAAAATGGATATAATGGATGGAATAAAATTGCAAAACAGGTGTGGCTGAATCACAAGCATCAGTAAAGCTAAAATTTACCATTTCTTTCTCCATTTTAGGAGGCTGGGAAGTTTTGTTTTTTATGTTTTCTGTTCATGTGCTTCCTACCGCAAGGTTTGTTTTTAGCTATCACATCCTGGCTACCAATGTTAATACTGCATTGCCTGTGTGTGTGCCTTCAAAAGAGGCGTTTTTGCAACCAGTTGTACCAATCGCCTCTTTCCAAATCATTAAAGCAGCCATGTCTTTTCCCCCAGCCCAGGGGTCTGCAACCTTAAACACTCAAAGAGCCATTTGGACCCGTTTCCCACAGAAAAAAAAAAAAAAACCACCGGGAGCCACAAAATCTGGGTGGACGTAGCCAACTCCACATCATTCACTCCCATTCAGTCACATGACACCCCCCCTACTCAGCCAATCATTAAGGCAGAGAACCGGTTGTTAAAAAACACCGGGAACCACAAAACCCTTTTCTCTCTCTCTCTCTCTCTCCCCCCTCTCTCTGTATCTCTCACTGTCTTCCCTTTCCCTCTCTATCTCCCCCCTCTCTGTGTATCTATGTCTCTCTCCCTCTCCCTCTCTCTGTATCTCTCTGATTTCCAAGGCCAGGCAAGGAGAGACTGGGAGGGGAGGGTGAGGGGCGGGGCCAGCCAGTGATGGGACAGGGAACCACAGCAGAGGGCCCAAAAAGCCGCATGCGGCTCCGGAGCCGCGGGTTGCCAACACTCGCCCCAGCCTATGGTGACTACATCAGGAGCTGCTCCTCCCTGTTCCCTTCTAGATGTCGGTTTCCACATGCAGGAGACAGCTTTTGCAAATGATCTGGAAGCTATTATTCCCAGAGGCAATGAGAGCTTTAATTGGGAATAAATGGTTTGAGTTCTATTACACCATTCTTTTCTAGGTTAGCACTCCCAATTAATTTCTGAGCTATGTTCAGATTTGGGGGATGTTGTTCACTAATAGAATGACTCTTTTCATAGGCTTTATACAATGAGTGGGCAATTAGCATGTCTGCGGAGACTTCTTTTGTTGCCTGGTAGGATCTCTGCCCAACTGTTTTTTAAAAAAAAAAAAAATCTCAAATTATAATGAAAATTAAACAATGAGTTGGCATGCAGCAAAGCCATTCCGGCTTTGAGCATAATTCTTTCCAAAAGTATCATTGGTCTTAGAATAATCCTCTCAACCAATCCTAAGCCTCAATAGAACCAAAGTTCTTCCTAAAGTGTCAAATTCCATATTTCTGGAATGCAGTTTAGCCTCATATTTACACCTCCAACTATTGCGGTTTCCCCCCAGGGTTGTATAGACATCTACAATTCACTGGAAACCAGAAGAGGACCAAATCATATGAGTCAGACAGACCTTCAATTTCTTTCAGAGCCAGATAAGAAGATTAAATCTTCTCCCTCTTGTCATAAAGATAGTCCTTGACTTATGACCGGTCAATTAGTGACCGTTCAAATTTACATCCTACCATAGTCACCTGACCACATTTTGGGTGCTTGGCAACGAGGCCACATTTACAGCTGTTTGCAGCATCCTGCAGTCACACCACCATGTTGATGATGGTTTTGCCAAAACCCAGCATTTCCAGTTTTTAACAAAACCGTGCCATAATGAACAATGGGGTTCACTTAACAACCACAGTGTTTACTTAACAACTGCAACTGCACTTACAGCCCCTACATTTGCACTTATGACTACCCACATTTGCTTAATGACCACTGCAAAAAAAAAATTGTAAAATTCGTTTTATAACCATCACGACTTAAGACCGTAATGGGGAGGCTCCATTATGGTTGTGACTCGAGGACTATCCCTACTGCTAATTAAATATGTTCCTTCAAAGCAAATGGGATTATCTTCATTGCATCCTATAACAAAGTGGCAAAGGATGTTTCTTGAAGCCCTTGTTCACATCTGTCTCAAGAATGTACTTCGTGAAAATGCAGAAGGCCCTCGTCTTATCCAATACCAGTTATAATCTGATGCACTAAACACAGATAAATTGGGCCCTGTTTCACCTTCTGCCTACACTGAGTTTGATTATTGTTTACTAGCTGGATACCCGTGCTTCGCTACTTATGACCATTTTTCACACTTACAACCATTGTAGCATCCCCATGGTCTTGACAGACTCTCATTGTCATCATCACCAACAAAGTACATCTGGAGAAATGAAGGCTGCTGCTGAGGCCCCGCCATGATACTCCCTATCCTGTGTTAGACCTGCCCCTGCATTTTGAATGTTGGCATAAAATTTCCCTCCTTCACCTCTCTGGCTCCAAAAGACGCCATTTTGGAAGCATCTGTTGTACTTCCGGCTGCAAAAAGACAGTCTTTTCCCTTTAACTGGTGTTACAGTAGAAGGAACAGATTCGTCTGAACTGAGGAGGTCAGTATAAGAAGTGAGTTGGGGCTGGGACACTATGCAGGAGAAATTCGGTTCACAATCCATTGGCTCAGTGGTGGTCGGTGATTGAAACTCATAAGGGAATATCTCTCCCACCGCCTTGAGTCCGGAAGCAGTTCCATAGGTGGAAGGTGTAGACATTCTGGTGAGGTAGCAACGTTTAGTACTGTAAGGAGCCCCAGACAGCTCCTGAGTGAAGGAGTGGAACGTCTTTCAGTTTGAACTGAGGCAACGGAATGTGAGGAAAGTGGCAGTTGGAAATTTTCAGGTGGGAGGGGGAGTAGAACGTCTAACTCCTTAACATCAGAGCATGTTAATATACTGTATATCAGGGGTGGGTTCTACTTATCTTTACTACTGGTTCGCAATGGGGCCGCGTGCTTCTGCACATGCCCAGAAGCATCCTGATGACGTTGGGGTCGGGGGGTGGAGCCTCCCGCCGATTTTTCTACCGGTTCTATAGAACTGGTCCGAACCGGGGGCAACCCATCACTGCTGTATATGAATATACTGCATATGAAATACTAATGATCTGATGGTCATTTCGAAAAATCCTTTCTTAGCAAGCACCTAGAAGCCAAGAGCAACATACATGCCAAATTTCAAGTTTGTAGGCTTTGCGGTTCTGGAGATTTCGTGATGAGTGAGTGGATTTGGCTTTTATATAGAGAGAGATTAAATGAAGCACAATTGATCAGTCTTGTGTAAGTTGCTAAACTGTAAACATGATATGATAATGACTGGATTTATGCAGCCCACCATGCTAAAGCCAAATAAAACACAGAATTGGACAAGTATGCTGTGTGAACGCCATTAAATTCACAAAACTTGAGCACCAGACAAAAAAAACCAACAACACAGAGAACTTGCCAGCATCTTTAAGGACACTGAATATTCAACCTAAAGATCCTCCCTTCTTTTTCTTTTCTTTGGAGCTCCTCGTGATATGTATCTTGTCCTGTGAGATAAACTGGGCTGGGAGAGGGTTGTTGAGCCAAGGGTTTGCTGCAGGGGTGGGTTTCAGCAGGTTCTGGCCAGTTCTGGAGAACCGGTAGCAGAAATTTTGAGTAGTTCGGAGAACCGGTAAATACCACCTCTGACTGGCCCCTCCCCCATCTATTCTCTGCCTCCCGAGTCCCAGCTGATTGGTAGGAAATGGGCAGGGGTGGGTTCCACTTACCTTTGTGCATGTGCAGAGTGTCTGTGATGATATCCGGGTGGGTGGGCGGAGTCTCTCACCATCGTTACTACCCGTAGCAACCCACCCCTGGAAATGGAGATTTTGGAATATCTTTGCCCCAGGAGTCGGGAGGGAATGGGGATTTTGCAGTATCCTTCCCCTGCCATGCCCACCAAGCCACGCCCACCAAGCCATTCCATACCCACCAAGCTACACCCACAGAACCGCTAGTTAAAAAAATTTGAATCCCACCACTGGTTTGTGCGTTGTGTTGGGATCAGGACTCCTGAAGAAATAATGGGAGGTAGACTTTTCCCAAGCAGGAATGCTGAATGTATAACTAACCAAAGGGCACCTCACCCTAAGCAAGAGAAATGCAATGCAGAAGGAAAAGGCTCTAGAGAAATGAATTGAGAATAGGAAAATTCAATGTGTAACAAGAACTAACACAAACACATGCATATGGGAACAGAATTTTTATGATCTTTTTTGCTTTTCCATTAACGGAATCAAATGGTCATTAAGCAAATCTGGCTTCCCATTGACTTTGCTTGTTGGAAGCCAGCTGGGAAGTGGCCATTACATGAGCCTCTGTCACTCACACTGTTGTAAATATACTCCCATTTCCACGTGCCCAAATTCTGATCATGTGACCACAGGGACACTGCAACGATTGTAAGTGCGAGGAGCGGTCGTAAGTCACTTTCCCCATCACTGTCATAACTTCAAAAAGCCATTAAACGAGTGCTCATAAGTCAAGGACTACCTGTTAAGCATGGTAGATTCCTGTCTTGACAATTATTTTTTCCAAAGGCAAGAAAAACAGAGTTTCAATGCCAGAAAGGGTGCCGCAAAAGAAAAAGATTCGCTCTGCTTTTTATTGTTCCGGAATGCAGAATGTTGAATAATGATTTGAATTAGAAAAATAAAGATTTTGATTGTATGCTATAAAAAAAAATCCTAAGAGCTGGTTGACAATGGGACCAATTATGCAGGGGTGAAAGAGCCTGAAGGTGGACTCTCTTTCACTAGATGTGAAGTGGAGGTGTTTTAATGAATTCCTGCACTGAACAAGAAATGGGAATGTATTGTCAAAAAAAGCTCTTTCTTCGCAAATCTATGATTCCATTATTACCCAAATTCCATTTACTTTCCTTTTAGTGAGTGAGTGACAATCCTGTCAGGTTTATATTGATAACTGTAACAATATGTTCCTTGGCTACCTGCCTGATCTCTCTGCTTTCATCCCCTGACTTAAACCATGATCCTATGGTTACTTTTATTCTTTCAATACAATGGTTTGGATGGATGATGGGTCGCATTCCCCCACCCCTCTCCACTTCTTTTCACTTGCTTAAGATACTGTGCAATTTACTAAAGAAAAGAAATTGCTTTTAAAGAAAGAAAAATGCATCGTGCCAACATTTTCTTATGCTTCTTTTTTTAACTTTTAAAAATGTCTCCTAATTTTTTTGCTATTAAAATACACACACACACACACACACACACACCCTTGGATTCTCCTTGTTCATAAAATTCACCTTGTTCACTATAGAATTTTTTTAATTAACTATTTTTTTAAAAAAAAATCTTTACAAGTATCATAGAATGCAGGAGTGAATCCAGCAGGTTCTGACAGGTTCTGGAGAACCGGTAGCAGAAATTTTGAGTAGTTTGGAGAACTGGCAAATGCCACCTCTGGCTGATCCCAGAGTGGGGTGGGAATGGAAATGGGCAGGGGTGGGTTCCACTTACCTTTGTGCATGTGCAGAGTATCCGTGATGATATACAGGTGGGTGGGCGGAGCCTCTCACCGCCGTTACTATCCGTAGCAACCCACCCCTGGAAATGGAGATTTTGCAATATCCTTGCCCCAGGAGTCGGGAGGGAATGGGGATTTTGCAGTATCCTTCCGCTGCCATGGCCACCAAGCCATGGCCAGCAAGCCACACCACGCCCACCAAGCCACGCCCACAGAACCGGTAGTAAAAAAAATTGGTTTTCACCACTGATAGAATGTGACTATCATGAAACATACGGACTGGACAAAAAGTAAAAAAGTTAACTCTTTTGAACACAATAGTCTCAATGGAAAGTTTCCATGTATTTATTTTAATATATAGAAAGACTGCCAGCAGAGTTACTGTGTACCTTATATCCAGTGGTGGGTTCCTCCCAGTTCAGCCTGGTTCTCCCGAGCCGGTAGCAGTGATGATATGACGTCACCGAACCGGTTCTGCCCCCCCCCCGCACCCCCTCCCCCACCGTGTTATTCTTACCTTTTATTTGGCCCCACCCCCAATCTATTGCTGCCTCCTGAGTCCCAGCTGATGGCTAGAGGGAAAAAAACTTTTTAAACTCTTGCCACAGGGCTTCAAAGGGCCACCCTACAGCTGATCAGTGTTAAAAGAAAACAAATGAGTAGACTGGTGCCTGCATAAATACATAAGTATTTTTTGCAGTGCCTGCAAAAAATAAATGGGTAGATTGGTACAGCTCTGCAAGCAGTTAAAAGCCTGGTAGACCAATACCTCTGCTAAATCCTAAATAATTGTCACATGACCATCATGCCACACCCACAAAATAAGCCATGCCCACAGAACCGGTAGTAAAAAATTTTAGAACCCACCCCTGCTTATATCTGTGATGGCAAACCTGTGGCACGTGTGCCACAGGTGGCACACAGAGCCCTCTCTGCCGGCACACGAGCCGTTGCCCAGCTCAGCTCCACTGCGCATGCTCCAGAGCTTCCTGCTGGCCAGCTGATTTTTGGATCTCTGCCCTGCAAGCAGGCGACAAGCGTACATGGTGGGGGGGAGCTACCTTTCTCCTCACTTTCTGCTGCCCGTGCCTTCCCAGATCTCCGGAGATTCCCCTCCCAGGGCTGTTTTGGGAGGTGAGGCTTTTTTCCTTCTCCCAGCCGTTTTGGGAGGCTTTTTTTCTTCTCCGAGCCATTTTGGGAGGTGAGGCTTTTTTCCCTCTCCCAGCTGTTTTGGGAGGCGAGGCTTCCCCCTCACCCCCCAGTGCTATTTTGGGATGTGAGGCCAAAAGTGGGGAGTGTCACGTGCGCATATGCAGGGGGCAGGGCATGCAGGAGGGGCATTGCATTATGGGTGTGGGCATGCACATGCGTGCGATAGTTCATTCGTGTGCGCGCTTGACACCCAAGGAAAAAAAGGTTAGCCATCACTGCCTTATATGATTAAGAGTCATAAATGGAGCTCGGCTGGATAATGACAAAGGCTCATGTAATCCAGTGCCAATGACAGGCATTCAGAAAGCCCACAAACAATTATGAAGGTGACAATCCCCATTCACAATACCTCCCAATTGCTGGTATTTAAAATACATAGCCTATGATTCAGGAGGTAATAAACAGTCACCGAAAGTAGTAACTGTTGAACAATCGATCTTTTAAGAAACTATCTTGCATTGTAAAACCAAGAGAAAATTGTACTGTCCATTTATGATTTATTGCTTAATCTAATCCTTATCATCCATCTTGCTAACAAAGCCCATAGGGAAGTACCCTTTTCTGCCCATTTCCTGATTTTCCCAGTTTAAAAAGTGATTTAACAACACATACAATCAACTAATGGAACAGTTTGCCTTCGGAAGTTGTGGGAGCTTCATCACTGGAGGCTTTCAAGAAGAGATGGTCAGAAATGGTGTAGTCTCCTGCTTGGGCGGGGGGTTGGACTTGCGCACGGTCACTCATGCCCTTGTCACCTCCCGGCTGGACTACTGTAATGCTCTCTACATGGGGCTCCCCTTGAAGAGCACTCGGAGGCTCCAACTGATTCAGAATGCGGCCACACGGGTGGTTATAGGCGCAACCCGTTGTGCCCACGTGACACCCCTCCTGCGCGAGCTGCATTGGCTCCCAGTGGTCTTCCAGGTGCGATTCAAGGTGTTGGTTACCACCTTTAAAGCGCTCCATGGCATAGGACCCGGGTACCTTCGAAACCGACTTCTGCCACCAATAGCCTCCCACCGGCCAGTTCGCTCACACAGAGAGGGTCTCCTCAGGGTGCCATCAGCCAAGCTATGCCACCCAGGGGGAGGGCCTTCTCTGTGGGGGCCCCAGCCTTGTGGAATGAACTGCCCCCGGAAATGCATAAGATCTCCGACCTCCGGGTATTTCGCTGTGCCCTCAAGACCCTGTTGTTCCACCAGGCAGGGCTATCAATGTATAAATTTTAAATCGTGTGTTTTAAATTTTTGGGTTCTTAAACTGAGCTGAAATTATTTAATAATTTTAATTATTTTAATTGATGTTTGTCTTGTGCTTTTAATAGGCTGTACACCGCCCTGAGTCCTTCGGGAGAAGGGCGGTATAGAAATAAAATAATAATAATAATAATAATAATTATTATTATTATTATTGGACTAGATGACCTACAAGGTCCCTTCTAACTCTGTTAATCTGAACCAGCTACAATTATAGATGCCGTGTCCTTTTGATCTACCTTAGCTCTCAGAGTGGGTGAGTAACTGGATCTCACCTCTAGCACACCAGCGTGTAAAGCTGAACACTGAGGTGCAATTCAATCCAAGGCATCCCATTATTTCACATATAGGACAGCCACTGCTGAAATATACAAGTAGTCCTAGACCTATGACCGCAATTGAGCCCAAAATTTCTGTTGTTAAGTGAGACATTTGTTAATTGAATTTTGCCCCAGTTTACGACCTTTCATGCCACAGTTGTTAAATGAAAAATTGCAGTTGATAAATTAGTAACCCGGTTGTTAAGTGAATCTGGCTTCCCCATTGACTTTGCTTGTCGCAAAAGGGGATTACATGACCCTGGGACACAGCAACGGTCATAAACATGAACCAGTTGCCAAGCATCTGAATTTGATCACATGATCATGGGGATTCTGCAAAGGTCGTAACTTTGAAAAACGGTCATAAATCACATTTTTCAGTGCCATTGTAACTTTGAATGGTCATTAAACGAACTGTTGTAGAGTGGAGGACAACCTGTATAGGAGCTGGTCATCCAGTTATTGCTGCCTGTTAGATACTTGGCCATAACCACAGTACAAGTAGTCCTCAATTTACAACCATTCACTTAGTGACCGTTCAAAGTTTTTTCACATGTACGACCATTGCAAGATCCCCACGGTCACATAATCAATATTCAGATGCTTGGCAACTGGCTCATATTTATGGCAGTTGCAGTGTCCCGGGATCATGGGATCACCTTTTGCGACCTACTGACCAGCAGATGTGGAAACCAGATTCATTTTACAACCATGTTATTAACTTAACAACTGCAGCGATTCACATAACATGGCAAGAAAGGTTGTATAATGGGGCAAGCTACTGTCCTGCTTAGCAACAGAAATTATGGGCTCAATTGGGGTCGTAAGTCGAGGACTAGCTGTTGGGTTGTTGAATCAATGAAAGTAGCAAATTATCTTCTGCGGGAGAAGGTGACCGTGGCTTGTGAGTTCACATCTGTAGATTTATCTTATCGGGTTCTCACTTTGCTATGACATTCATCGTGCACATGCGAGAGCGTCACACATTCAGGCGGCATAGAAACAGGGGACTCCTCTAACAAATAACACCATTCAGGAACTCTGCGAATTCTTCTAGTGTGACACAATGCTTTTCACCGAGACCTGGTGCAAAAATGACTTGGGAAGCATGATGTTCTTCACAACTTTCCCGACATTCACAAATCATAATCTCTGAGAAAATGTTCTCTTTTTTTGGGGTGGCTCTACGATCCCCCATCTAGCACAGCAACATTTTCCAGCTGGGTCCCCCTCCAGATATTGCTTGGTTCCCTAATCACCACAATGATATTTTTCCCAAGTGGCATTCATACTATGTACTGTGGTACCTTGGTAGTCAACTGTTTCGAAACTCATTGAATTTGGAGCTCAAAGCATTTTGATGTGAACATTTTTTTTCCTGGTACTCATCATTTGTTTGGTGCTCAATGCACAAGCTAGAACTTGTTGGTGATGGATGTCTTGAGATTCATTACATTATTCCTTATGAGAAAGGAATTTGTTTGGTATTCATCACGCCTCCCAGAACAAATTTACTACAAGTAACAAGATACTACTGTATTATACTTCTTCCACAAATTAAACTGCTGACTGGGAATATGCCTACACTGAGCAAGGATGCTTGGCTTGTTTGCTGCTGTCCCATTAATGGATCCAGGAAGATCCTCCATGCTGAGGAGCACTGAAGTTTAGCAGAAAGTTTAAGCCTATCAGTGTCGCTGCTGTTGGCTCTCATTCTGATCAGCATTATGGAATCTCCTCTGGATATCAATAGCTAGTCTTGAAAATGACGTTCATCACAGCTGAAATAACATTTCCAATCTCTAAACAACCCAGTGGCTTTAGAGCAATATTTATAAACGCATGGCACAACACAGGAGAACAAACCACTCAAGACAAGATTCAGCAGTCCATCTGCATTTAAAAGACAAAGGCCACTCTTTTGAACATAGCAAACTCCACATTTTGGATAGAGAGGACCTCTGGTTTGAAAGAGGGGTCAAAGGGGCCATCTATGTCAAAATTTAACAGCCCTCTCTCAAATAGGGGGAGGGATACAACCAGGGGTGGGTTGCTGGGGGTTTGCAGGGGTTTGGAAGAACCTCTAGCTAGGATTCTGTGCAGTTTGGAGAACCCCCAAATCCCACTCCTGGCTGGCCCCGGCCACCCCTCCCCTCCCCTCCCCGGAGTCCCCACGCGGCCTGTTTTGGATGCAGGTAAGTGCAGGGCACGTGTTGAGGCTCGGGGAGGGTGAAAAACAGGCCTACCGGAAGTTCCGGAAGGCCGGAAATGGACCTGTTTCCGGCCTCCAGAGAACCTCCGGAGCCTGTGGAGGCCATTTTCATCCTCCCAGAGGCTCAAGGAAAGCCTCCGGAGCCCAGGGAGGGCAAAAACACCCCCCTGCCGTGGTGCAGGAGGCCGACTAGGCCACGCCCACCATGGCCACGCCCACCCAGCAACCAGGCAGAGAACCCCTGGCTAAAATTTCTGAAGCCCAACCCTGGATACAACATCATCTATCTTCAGTCTACAATACAATCCTTTCAACAGTTCCAAGAAGGCGCCACACTCATTTTCACCACTCAGTGACCCTGACACACAGATAAACACCCAGGTGGCCTCAAGGACTCTCTAAAAGGATGCAAATCAGGGGTGGGTTCTACTTACCTTTACTACTGGTTTGCAATGGGGCTACACATGCGCGCTCGCTTTGCTTGCGCACACATACGCAGAAGCGTTCTAATGACATTGGGGTCAGTGGGCGGAGCCTCCCTCCGGTTTTACTACTGGTTCTATAGAACCGGTCCTAACCGGGGGCAACCCACCACTGATGCAAATGACCAGCTGTCTGCAAGGAATATAAATCCTTCTATTCCCCACCATCCAGTCAGAGGTAAAGAAGCTTCTTGGATGAGAAGCAAAACGTCTTCAAAGAAAAACCAGAAAGTCCAGTTACTTCTTGAAAAAGCATCTTTGGGACCATCTCTATAGACATCAAAGTTTACATCAGTGTTTCTCAACCGTGACAGCTTGAAGAGGGGAAAGAAGTCCTGTTGTCTCAATGGGGCATAATACCAATTCAAGGGGCTGAAGGCTGTCACTTTAAGCTCATTGGAGATGTTTTCCTCTGAAATACATGCTCTAGGCCAGGGATCTGCAACCTTAAACACTCAAAGAGCCATTTGGTCCCGTTTCCCACAGAAAAGAAAACCCCGGGAGCCACAAAACCCTTTCCGTGCCTGACTATTTCTTGAGCGGCTACAAAACTACCATATGTAGTTGAATTAAATGTTCTGTTTTCTTCTGAAACTTTTCTTTTCTTGGATTTATCCATGGTTGGCCTACCGGGGATTGAAAAGCTCAATAAATCGTGTGGTGGCGGGTGTCACACATTGGCGGTTGTGACGCATATTTTGAGTGAAGGGAACCGCAGCAGAGGGGTGAAAGAGCCACCTGCGGCTCCAGAGCCACAGGTTGCTGACCTCTGCTCTAGGCCAGTGATTCTCAATCTTGGTGGCTAGAAGATGTATGGACTTCAACTCCCAGAATTCCCCTGCCAAGGCCATCAGCATGGGGTTAAATATCATCAATATGCTGTGATATTGGGCATATGTGCTCAGTTGGGCATCATAGTCCTGCTCTGCCAAGTTTCCCAGTGTCTAGAGCAGTATATTTCAATCTTGGCAACTTTTAAGGTGTATAGACTTAAACTCCCAGAATTCCGCAGTCAGAATGCTAGGAGTCGAAGTCCATATATATCTTCAAGCTGTCGAATTGAGAAACGTAGGATAAAATGACAAAATTGGCCAGAGTAGCAATTTCCTAGCTAGTTAAGAACACAGACAAGAGGCCCTTCGCCACTCTGGGAATATTTTTATATCCACTGGTACAAATCACTGAGAATTTTGTTTAGTGCATTGTGAAAAGCAACTTACCAAAATCCAGCCATATTGTCATTAATTGAATGCAAAGATTGTAGAGATTGCCAACATTTGTCAAAAACAGCAAAAAAAATAAAAAAATAAAGCTAAACATAAATGTGTGAAAAACAGTGCTCAGACATGTAAGTTTATCTGCTTCTATGAGAGTTGGAATTCTGCCTTTAGAAATCAAACATAGATGCCAACTATAAAGGTACCAGTCTGGGATTCAGCTGTCATGATGGCTTCCTCTAAAATCGTTTTCATCAACCTTTCATCACGAGTGGCACACAATTGTGTCTCTCCCTTCCATCAATTTCAAGATGAGTTGCTGACATTCAGGGGAGGCAGCCAGGGCTGAGCAAATGTTTCTCCAATTTTCCAGGAATGTCTTCAGAATTGAGAATCAAAGCCAACATATGGCATTGTCTAATACTGCAGTCCTTGTCACTTGTATAGGTTGCAATTTGCCACAAAACTCTCAAGGAAATACACTCCTGAGAATGCCATCTTCCTTTGCACATACATGTCCACGATCCATGGTCCCTTATAGAGTTCCTGGTTCCTGGCAGCCAAGTGTTTGAATGGCTTGCCTAGGAAAATCAATTTCTAGCAATTGGATTATGGCACTCGGAGTAACTTTGGAGGAATATAAGGTCTCTGGCTTCAAGGCAATTTTTTGCCTTCGGATTATTGTGCAGAACTGGGTCATAATACTACCCCATTGCTCATCCTATACTAAGACTGATTTTGTACAACCTAGCTAAGTCAGGAAGAAGTAATGTTTTTGACCAGATGTAATTTGGAATTTTGAGAGCATGTGATGTACATTCCTAAAATGGAGTAATACTCACCATGATGGGCAGATACACCAAACAGTAATTTATCAGGAAGACAACTATTCCTTTAGGGTGCTCTGTATCATCTCAGCAAGTTCCAATTTTGGATATTAATAGCAACAGCATTTAGGCTTATATACCACCCCATAGTGCTACAGCACTCTCTAGGTCAGTGATGGCTAACCTTTTTGTCGTCGCGTGCCAAAAGCGGGAAGAGCATGGGGGGGGGTCGCGGGTGTGGGTGCCCACATCCATAATTCAATGCGCCCCACCCTCCCGCGCATGCGCACGTGACCCCCCCACACACACTTCCCCCTGCTTTTGGCACGTGATGGCACAGTGGGCCTGGTAGGCCCATTTTTTCCCCCCTCCCCAGGCTCCAGAGGCTTTCTAGGAGCCTGGGGAGGGCAAAAGCAGCCTTCCCCATCCCCCTAGAGGCCTTCCGGAGGCCGGAAACAGTCAGTTTCCCAACTTCCGGTGGGACCGGAAAGCCTGAAAATCAGTTGGCCGGTGCATGCATGCGCGCTGGAGCTGAGCTAGGACAACACTCGTGTGCCCACCAATAAGGCTCCGCGTGCCACCTGTGGCACCTGTGCCATAGGTTCGCCATCACGGCTCTAGGTGGTTTACAATGTAAGCATTATTTGCATATTGGCCCCAACAATCCTCATTTTCGAGGTCCTCATTTTACCGACCTTGGAAGGAAGGAAGGCTGAGTCAACTCTGAGCTGGTTAGTATCAAACTCCGTTAGGCAGGTTAGCCGCTTAGTTTTACATAGGAATCTGCCCATTATGGTCGTAAGTCATCATGGTTGTAAAATGGTCAAATTAATTTTACATTAGTTTTGTGACAGTTGTTAAGGGAACACAGCAGTCATAAGTGCGAACCCACTGTTCAGTATGGGCAAGGTTTTGCTGAAAACTGAAAGTGCCAGTTTTTGGCAAAACGCGATCACATAACCATGGTGTCAGGCTTCCAAGGAATAAATCCATAGCAAGCAAGACTGCGAGGCAGGTAGATTCCTCAAAGAATACTTTTATTGAAATTATCATATTTGGCACATATCTGGTGAAAACTGACTCTAAGGTCTCTCGCGGTTTTCACCTAATTAAAAGTAGAAGTTTTCCCACTTTCTCAAAACAATCAGTTACATGGTCCAATCACAGAACGGGCTGGCATCCGGGTGGTATCCCTCCGCCTTCTTCCCACCAGGTGTGAGAATGTCCTTGGTTCCCAAGAGAAAATATGTTGTTTTGGCTACAGATTCCCCCCTATCTCAATTCCTCCCTCCCTATCCCTCAGCTCCAGTGTGGCAACATTGAAGCGGTCAAAATCAAGGACAGAAGCAACTTAGAACTAAGGAGAAATTTCCTGACAGTTAGAACAATTAATCGGTGGAACTTGCCTCCAGAAGTTGCGAATGCTCCAACACTGGAGGTTTTTAAGAAGATGTTGGATAATCATTTGTCTGAAGTGGTGTAGGGTTTCCTGCCTAGGCAGAGGGTTGGACTAGATGACCTCCAAGGTCCCTTCCAACTCTGTTATTCTATTCTAAAATGGCTTCAGTCAAGTCAGCTTCAGGGTTGACACCTGGATGCTGCAAACTGCCATAAATCTGACTGTGTTGCCAAGCACCCGAAGTCGTGTCATGTAACTGCAGAGGTGGGGATGACTTTCAGCACTTCGGATCAGGGTCATAAGTCCCCTTTTTCAGACAGGTCGTAACTTCGAACAGTTGCTAAGCGACTGGTCATACATCGAGGACTACATGTACAGGTAATCCTTGACTTACAATCATTTGTTTAGTGGCCGGTCGAAGTTACAATGGCACTGAAAAAAGTGACTTATGACATTCTTTACACTTAGAACCCTTGCAGCATCCCCATAACCACGTGATCAAAATTTGTACACCTGGCAACTGACTCACATTTATGATGGCTGCCGCGTCTCAGGGTCATGCGATCCCCTTTGCAAGCTTCTGACAAGCCAAGTCAATGGGGAAGCCACATACACTTAACAAGCATGTTGCTAACTTAAACAGCTGCAGGGATTCACTTAACCGCTATGGCAAGAAAGGTCGCGAAATGCGGCAAAAATCGCTTAGCAACTGTCTTGCTTAGCGATGGAAAGGTTGGGCTCATTTGTGGTCGTAAGTCGAGAACTACCTGTTGTTCTGCCCCAGCTACGGACCCAAAGAACGCAGCACACACAAAGTCCGTACAAACCTTAGTTTACTAAATTAAACCAGTCTTTTCCGAACAAAGGCTGTTAAATTAACTTCATTAACAACCGACAAGAATCCAAAGAATAATAACCGTAATCTTACTCTGGTTGGCAGAATGCCCAGAAGCAATTTGCAGGAAACTGATAAGAGAAACAAGGAATGTGAACGAAGTTGTTTCCTGCAAATTGCCTCAGTCGTCGTTCTTCCTTAAATAGGCTAAGGGAGTGGCCAATTAGCCCCAAGCCTTACTCTTGAGGAGACCTCCTCCTGAAGAGCCACTCCTGCATTTTGGCAGCTCTGCGCGCCCGTGCATCGAGAAGAGGCTCCTCCTCTTCGTCCTCTTCACTTAAGGGAGCTTCTGGAGGTTCTGAGGGCCCTGACTGAATCCTCACCTCTGGCACCACAACTTCTCCAGCCTCCTCATTGTCTGACTCCAGTGCCAGCTTCACAGGCACCACACCAGCCTCCTCGCTGTCGGAATCAGCTACTAGCTGCACTGACGGGCCACAACACCTGTACATTGTGATCCTAGTCAATCCCTTGACTGATCAATTGTAACTAACCGGGTTTCGCTTCTTGTCCAAATTAAAGCTTAAAGTCAGCCTTCGCCTTTGTAGTAGTAACTTACCTCAGAGAGGGAAAAGTGAAGGGCAGACCAAGAACATGATGGAGAGAGGATCCCTCAGCAACAGAAGCAGGATTGGAAGAGCTCCAAATGACGTTATGTGTTAATGAGAAAAAATAGCTCGCATGGTAAGAATTCGCAGTTGCATTCTGCTGCCGAATGCCTCAGCTCCGACAAGGCTTTTTTTATTTCACCCTTTTCCTGGCTGTGATTTACACTCCCCCTCCTCCTCCTTCTTCCTATACCTTAAGTATATGTATTAAAAATAACGCCTAGTAAATATAATCAATGCTTGCAGTTGGAAAGGAAAACAACTGTTGAAGCAATTCATGTTTTCCTTGCCATTCACAAGCTTCATGCCTTAATGTCACACACACAACGCACAGCGTCATGAATTCCTCCTGGGAATCCTGTATATAACAATGCCAGGAAGTGAAAATTGTTCCCCTTTTACAACTGGATGATTTAGATGGAGCTGGGACGATCTTTTGGTGACTGAGGGCTACGCTTTGAATTTTGGGAGGCGGGTGTATGTGTGTGAGGACAGTGATGTAGAGGGACCATCATACATCTGTAGATAAGGCTTGGTTGGGGTCACACTCCTTTCCTTTTTAAAACTGAGATACAGTTTTAAGCCTATTTTGTGTCTTTCCGGATTGGAGAGACTCTGAGGAAGCTGCAAGAAGAATGCAGCAGAACACTGACATGAACAATTGAGAGAGAAAATGCAAAACCGTTGGCAGGTTACCTCATGAATGGCAATTCAGCCTAAGTGGCCAGAAATCAGGAAAGAAGCATTTTGAAATATCCCAGGGGACTCTACCATAATTAACTCTTGGAAATTCCTCTTAAGTTTCCAAGATTCTAAGTGAAATCTGGGTAGCTCTTACCCAGCCCTGAGGTTTCCCTCAGTTAATTAACTCTTTTCTTAGCAAATGACCTTTATCAATAGTTCAATCTTGGGGGAAGTTCAACTATATCCAGATGTAACAATGCTTTCTATGTTCTTTCTTTTTTTTTAAAAAAAAATAAAAATAAATCTCTCTTGCAGTGTCCGTCCTATGGACCAGTGGTGGGTTTCAAATTTTTTTACTACTGGTTCTGTGGGCGTGGCTTGGTGGACATGGCATGGCTTGATGGGTGTGGCTTGGTAGGCGTGGCAGGGGAAGGATACTGCAAAATCTCCATTCCCACCCCACTCCAGGGGAAGGATACTGCAAAATCCCCATTTCCTCCCGATCAGCTGGGACTTGGGAGGCAGAGAATAGATGGGGGGCGGGGCCAGTCAGAATTTTTACTACCGGTTCTCTGAACTACTCAAAATTTCCTCTACCAGTTCTTCAGAACTGGTCAGAACCTGCTGAAACCCACCTCTGCTATGGACCCATGATCCTCATGGAATTGAGTTGATTGTTGTTATTTATTTGTGTCATTAAAGTTTTAAATCGCTGTTAACCACTCAGGAATGGAATGAGATGGGCAGTTATATAAAACTTTGAGGGAGGGAGGGAGGGAGAGAGAGAGACAGACAGACAGAGAGAGACAGAAAAAGAAAGAAAGAAAGAAAGAAAGAAAGAAAGAAAGACATGTCTCTTAATTTTAAATATAAAACTAAACGCAAAAGAGTGGGAAATCTTTTTTCATATAGAATATAATCAACTTGTGGAATATGTGCCACAAGATGGGTTGTTGGCTGCTAATATAGATGGACTCAAGTGGGGTCTAGAAAAATTCATGAAGTACAGATCTATCAGTGGTCATTAACTTTGATGACTAGGAGCTGCCTCCTGACACAGAATCCATTCACCCACTATATAACTGGGTGGACAGGAACCACAGTGGGAAAGGAGGCTGCCTTGGCCCCCTATTTGGGGGCTTCCTAGATGCAGCTGGGAGACCCTCATGTAGAAGGTATTGTCTGACCAGCATGGTGGCTCCTATCAGTGGTGGAATTCAATTTTTTTTTTTACTACCGGTTCTATGAGTGTGGCTTGGTAGGCGTGGTGTGGTTTGGTGGGTGGTGGCTTGGTGGGCGTGTCAGGGGGAAGGATACTGCAAAATCTCTATTCCCACCCCATTCTGGGGCCAGCCAGAGGTGGTATTTGCCGGTTCTCTGAACTACTCAAAATTTCCGCTACTGGTTCTCCAGAAACTGTCAGAACCCGCTGAATAGCACCCCTGGCTCATATGCTCTTCACATGAGGAGGAAGGCTAGCCCATTTCTCAAATGGTATCCTAAGGGTAACGACTGATGAAGTTCAAGAAATATTAACACAGATGAAGGGTGTGTGCGTGTGCGTGTTTTCTGTGGAAGGAATATAGACCAGATCTTGGAAACAGGGAAGGGATAAGTAAGCCATTAAGAGGGAACTTTGACCAAAGATTATGCCATCCTGAGAAAAAGGAAAATGTGAAAAAGAAACTCCATGTCACCTTGATTTGGTTTACTACAAGATGGAGAAGAAAGGAACTTGGACAGGAGTTCAAGATTTTAATATTGTATCCTCTAATAAAGAGCATTCCTGAATTTCCCATCATGCCTGTATCTTGGCCGAGCCTACCTTAAAGAGAAGACAGTTCTCAAGTCCCTTTGCCTGGATTTTTTTTTTCTTTTACATCTGCCATTGAGTAAGCTGCTGGTACATGGACCCATCATAAAAAAACTTTGCTAGAGGGAGCAGTACTGAAGCTCAGGAGCCAAACATGAGGAAGCATAAAATTGAAGCCAAAAGGAAATAAGGAGGAAATATCATCTTTCGGTTCTCAATGTCTCCCATTCTGGACACTTCCAAATATTCCAAATATTTGCATAACTTCTTCTTAGGTAATATTGTACTGCTAATTAGAGCATACAAAACATTTGCTAGACCAATTCTTGAATACAGCTCATCTGTCTGGAACCCGCACTGCATATCGGACATTAATACAATTGACCGAGTCCAGAGATATTTCACAGGAAGAGTCCTCCACTCCTCTGCTCGCATCAGAATACCTTATGCCGCCAGACTCGAAATTTTGGGCTTAGACAACTTAGAACTACGCTGCCTTCGGTCTTACCTAAGCGTACTACACGAAATTATCTGCTACAACATCCTACCTATCAATGACTACTTCAACTTCAACCGCAACAATACACGAGCACACAATAAATACAAACTTAAGGTAAACCAGTCCAAACTCGATTGCAGAAAATACAACTTCAGCAACAGAGTGGTCAATGCCTGGAATGCACTACCTGACTCTGTGGTTTCTTCCCCAAACCCCCATAACTTTAACCTTAGGCTGTCTACTGTTGACCTCACCCCATTCCTAAGAGGTCCGTAAAGGGGGTGTGCATAAGCGCATCAACATCCCTACCCGTCTCTGTCCTACTGTCCCCATTTATTCGTACCCATTTCATGTATTCATAATCATGTTTATACTTATCTCTGTTATCTTATACACGCCTGACTAAATAAATAAATAAATAAATAAATAAATAAATAAATAAATAAATAAATAAATTCTGAAATGATGACTCCCAGAATTGCCAAACAATTTGCTCAGTTGGGTGGTAGATATTTAGCACATCAAGTTGGCAAAAGGTACAGTTGTAGATATATGAAAAAGATATTGAGACCCTGGAAAGTTGCAGAGAAGAGCAACAAAGATGATAAAGGGGTCGGGAGACTAAAGTTTATGATGGACAGTTGAAGCAGGGGTGAAATGCTCCCAGTTCGGACAGGATCACTCAATCCGGTAGCGATGAAGGCGGGTGGTTCGGAGAACCGGTAGCAAAAGTCCTACCTCCCCCCATGCCCAGCTGAGCCACACAATCATCAGAGTCTTTTTTTTACTTTTAAAAGCATTTTTTCTACAACCTCTTCAGCCAAAAAAAAATGCTTTTAAAAGTAAAAAAAAAAGCCTCTGATGATCACGCGGCTCAGTTTGGATCATCAAAGGCTTTTAAAAGAAAAAAAACCCTTTTTTTCCTTTTAAATGCCTCTGACGATCCAAGCTGAGTTGCCTGATTGTCAGAGGCATTTTAAAAAAAAAGTCTCTGCCGATCAGGCAACTCAGCTGGGATCGTCTGAGCCTTTTGAAAGCATTTTTTTACAACCTCTTCGCTGAAGAAGTTGTCGAAAAATGGTTTTAAAAGTTAAAAAACAAAAATTGGCCACGCCCACCCAATCACATTACCCCCTACCAAGCCACGCCCACAGAACTCAGGGAACTACGTATCATATCTGAACTATCAAAAAGAAGGATGAGGGGTGGACACATGTAACTGTCTTCCAGTACTTGAGGGGCTGTCACAAAGAAGAGGGGATTGATTTATTCTCCAAAGCACCAGAGGGCATGACAAGAAGTAATGGGTGGAAGCTTATTAAAGAGAGGTCTAACTAAGAAGTAAGGATACAATTTCTGACAGTTGAGAACAGTGGAATAGCTTTACTCCTGGAGTTGTGGGTACTCCATCACTAAAGGTTTTCAAGAAAAGATTGGACAACCATTTGACCAGGATAATATAAGGAGCAGAGGATTGAACTAGAAGACCTCTGAGGACCTTTCCAGCCTTATCCCAAAGGTGCTTTTTCAGGAGGCAACTGGACTTCCTTGTTTTTTTCTTTTGAAGACGTTTTGCTTCTTATCCAAGAAGCTTCTTCAGCTCTGACAGGATAGTGGGGAATGGAAGGATTTATATTCCTTGCAGACAGCTGGTCATTTGCATCAGGGGTGGGTTCTAAATTTTTTTACTATCTGTTCTGTGGGTGTGGCCTATTTTGTGGGCGTGGCTTGATGGTCATGTGACAATTCTTTAGGATTTAGCAGAGGTCCTGGTCTACCAGGCTTTTAACTGCTTGCAGAGCTGTACTGATCTACCCATTTACTTTTTGCTGGCACTGGTCTACCCATTTATTTTTGCAGGCACTGGTCTACTCATTTGTTTTCTTTTAACACTGATCAGCTGTAGGGTGGCCCTTTGAAGCCTGGCAGCAAGAGTTTAAACAGTTTTTTTTCCCTCTAGCCATCAGCTACGACTCAGGAGGCAGCAATAGATTGGGGGTGGGGTCAAATAAAAGGTAAGAATAATGCGGGGGGGGCGGGGGGGGCAGAACCGGTTCAGTGACGTCATATCGTCACCGCTACCGGTTCGGGAGAACCGGGCCGAACCGGGAGGAACCCACCACTGATCTGCATCCTTTTAGCTGGTCATTGAAGCATTTGGAGGTTTATCTGTGTCCTCAGGGTCACCTGAGTAGAGTAGACCCTAAAACCGTGATGGCGAACCTATGGCACGGGTGCCACAGGTGGCACGCGGAGCCATATTGGTGGGCACGCGAGTGTTGCCCTAGCTCAGCTCCAGTGCGCACCAGCCAACTGATTTTCAGGCCTCCCAGTCCCACTGGAAGTTGGGAAACTGGCTGTTTCCGATCTCCGGAAGGTCTCCGGGGGGATGGGGAAGGCTGTTTTTCCCCTCACAGGCTCCTAGAAAGCCCCTGGAGCCTGGGGAGGGGGAAAAACGGGCCTACCAGGCCCACCGTGCCATTGCGTGCCAAAAGCAAGGGGAAGTGTGGGGGGTCACGTGCGCATGTGTGGGAGGGCGGGGTGCATTGAATTATGGATGTGGGCACCCGCACCCATGACCCCCCCACGCTCCCCCCACTTTTGGCACACGACGACAAAAAGGTTAGCCATCACTGCCCTAAAAGGATGCAGATGACCAGCGGTCTGCAAGGAATATCAATCCTCCCCACCATCCAGTCAGAGCTGAAGAAGCTTCTTGGATGAGAAGCGAAACGTCTTCAAAAGAAAAAAAACCCAAGAAAGTCCAGTTACCTCCTGAAAAAGCACCTTTGGGGCAACCATGACCTGGATGATTGAGAATCTCTACAGACTTTCCAGCCTTATGATTTTATGTTCTATATCTTTAGGTTGATAACATCAATGCAATGCATATTTAATCGTGGGTTTTATCCCTACTGAATTCCACGGTACTTCTTTTGCATTTATTTTAAGCCAAATGGCTCTGAGACTGAAGCTGAATTGTATGAAGTGATTTGCATTAAAAGAGGCTCTGCAAAATTTCTGTAGCTAAAAGCTGAATCAGAAAAGTGGGGGGTCGAAGAATAGATTTTTCTGGATATTCTACCTATTTCCCACTTTTAAGCACTCACGCTGAATTATATATCTTTTCTTTTTCCTTCAGGCTGGGATATCCTAATCTTATAGGCTGAAATGCATCTTTGCTTTTTCTATCAGGCCTTTCCGCACAATTTTTTTTTTTAAAACAAAGCATAACTAATCTGGCCTGTGGGCTCCTTTGTGAAGTCAAGGTCATATTTCCCATGGCAAAGAAAGGTCTTCATATGATTCCTTTCTAAAAACCTCAGCCCTCCCCCCCACCCCCCAAAAAAATGACTAAGCAAAGCCAAGCAGCTAAGCCATAATTTGACAAAATTAAAACAACCTCAAAACGCCAACCCGCAGGACTTTTAGTTCAACAGAGTAGCCTATCCTGGAAACCACAGAGAAATCAAGAGCTCTTTCCCCCCCCCCCCCTTCTTCTCTGACCACTGAATGTATTATTAACGTTCAGGGTTGGTTGCTTCTACTTCGTCTCCCCCCCCACACACACACAACAGCAAGTTGGCTCATATAGCTCTCCGGGAAATGGATGATTCGCAGCAGTTTTCCAGAACTTCCTTTCATCCACTGATCTTCCCCCACATTTGCTTTTTTGGAAACCAAGAGGACCAAAGGAAACTGGCGCAAAACAAGTTTCCTCTGTGCTCAAGTTCTGTAGGGGAACTTTATGCTCCCACTATATTTCCTGGAATCTTATCCAGGGGTGGGCTTCAAAAATTGTAGCAAGGGGTTCTCTGCCCAGTTGCTGGGTGGGTGTGGCCATGGTAGGTGTGGCCTAGTCGGCCTCCTGCACCATGGTTGGGGGGAAGCTTTTTGCCCTCCCCAGACTCCAGAGGCTTTCCTTGAACCTCTGGGAGGGGGAAAACAGCCTCCCCAGGCTTTGGAGGCTCTCTGGCCCTCTTCCCGAACTTCCGGTAGGCCCGTTTTTCGCCCTCCCCGAGCCTCCGCATGTGCCCTGCACTTACCTGCATCCAAAATGGGCCACGTGGGGACTTCTGGGAGGGGAGGGGTGGGCGGGGCCAGCCAGGAGTGGGATTTGGGGGGGTTCTCCGAACTGCACAGAATCTTAGCTAGAGGTTCTCCTGAACCCCTGCGAACCCCCAGCAGCCCACCCCTGATCTTATCCCTCAAATGGAGCTTAGCCTGAAAGACAAAACTTAGGGCATGGGGCTAAGATTAGCTTTCTTTAATCACAGTTTACTGCACTAATCATAATGGGCAGGGTTCAGGATTTACAAATCATGTTCGCTGGGTTTGTGCAACCACCGTAAAGCCTCTTCGTTCAGTTATTAAGTGAGGACTACCTGTAATGCTACTTGGGCTCCATTAGCAAAGCACCTGAAGCCGAAATATTTTGGACACCCTATGAGAAGAAGTGAGAGGGAACTTGGAGTCCAAGTGGACAACCATTTAAATATGAGCCAGCAGTGTGCCGCAGCTGCCAAAAAAGCCAACACAGCTCTAAGGTGCATAAATAGAATGAGAGAATCAAGATCACATGAAGTGTTAATATCACTTTATAATGCCTTGGTAAAGCCACACGTGGAATACTGCATCCAGTTTTGGTCGCCATGGTGTAAAAAAGATGTGGAGACTCTAGAAAGAGTGGAGAGAAGAGCAACAAAGATGGTTAGGGGATTGGAAGCTAAAACATATGAAGAACGGTTGGAATTGGGTATGTCTAGTTTAATGAAAAGAAAGACTAGGGGAGACATGAGAGCAGTGTTCCAGTATCTCGGGGGCTGCCACAAAGAAGAGGGAGTCAAGCTATTCTCCAAAGCACCTGAAGGCAGGACAAGAAGCAATGGGTGGAAACTAATCAAGGAGAGAAGCAACTTAGAACTAAGGAGAAATTTCCTGACAGTTAGAACAATTAATCTGTGGAACAACTTGCCTGCAGAAGTTGTGAATGCTCCAACACTGGACTTTTTAAAGAAGAGATTGGATAACCATTTGTCTGAAACCGTATAGGGCAGTGATGGCTAAGCTTTTTGCCATCACATGCCAAAAGCAGGGTGGGTGCGTGGGGGGTCAAGCGCACGCGTGCCCGCACCCATAATTCAATGCGCCCCACTCCTTGTGCTCCCCCACTTTTGGCACGCGATGGCACGGTGGGCCCAATAGGCCTGTTTTTTGCCCTTCCCAGGCTCCAGAGGCTTTCTTGGAGCCTGGGGAGGGCGAAAACGGCCTTTTCCAGCCCCCAGAGGCCCTCCAGAGGCTGGAAACGGCCTGTTTCCTGATTTCCGGTGGCCCCGGAAGGCCAGAAAATTAGCTGGCCGGCATGTGCATGTGTGCTGGAGCTGAGCTAGGGCAATGCTCATGTGCCCACAGATATGGCTCCACGTACCACCTGTGGCACATGTGCCATAGGTTCGCCATCACGGGTATAGGGTTTCCTGCCTAAGCAGGGGTTTGGACTAGAAGATCTCCAAGCCAGGTGCCTTCCAACTCTGTTATTCTATTCTAAGAGAGGACTCGCTGAAAAAGACCCTGATGTTGGGAAAGATTGAAAGCAAAAGGAGAAGGGGACTGCAGAGGATCAGATGGTTAGATAATCTCATCGACACAATGAGGAAGAATTCGGGCAAACTCAGGGAGACAATGGAGGACAGGGGAGAAGGGAGAGACTGACGTACATGGGGTTGCAAAGAGTCTGACACAACTTTGCAGTTAAACAACAACAAAAAGTACATCACCGCTTTGAAAATAGGGAGCACAAGAAATTATTCTCAGTTTGACCTAGCAAAATTAATCTTCAAATGCTTTCGTACACTATGATTCGATGTTTGCTAAACTTTTTTTTCTCTCTCAGGACCCCGCCCCACTTTTAAAAATTAATAGAGGACCCCAAAGGAGCTTTTGTTTCTATGGGTTATATTTATCAATATTTAGTGAATTAAAAATTAAAATTGATGCATTTGCTGCTGCTACCACTTCTCATGATTGTTTAATGGGATTTTAATGCTGTATTATTTTTCAGCATAGGCTGGCAAATAATTTTCATTTCTTGGATCCCTGAGAGGACTCTTGGAAGACCCCTGGGGGTCCTAGGATCCCACTTTAAGAAACACTGCTATAGACAATCCAATGCTGAAGAGGGCCGTATTTTTCATAGTCCAATTCATTTTATTCATGAAGGATATTGAGACTATCGGGAGATGCTGCAGACTGAATGATTTTTTTTTTAGGTTACTACTGTAGCATAATTTTTGTTAGACTTTTCTAATAAAAATATGTGGATCAACATCCCCCAATATTTTCACAGTGTCTTTCCTCACAACAATAACCCTGTGAGGTGGGTAAATCTGAGAGAAAGCGATTGGTCCAAAATCACACAGTCAGCTATTCCTGACAGTTAGAACAATTAATCAGTGGAACAACTTGCCTCCAGAAGTTGTGAATGCTCCAACACTGGAAGTTTTAAAGCAGAAATTGGATAACCATTTGTCTGAAACGGTAGGGTTTCCTCCTACACAGGGGGTTGGACTAGAAGACCTCCAAGGTCCCTTCCAACTATTCTATTCTATTCTATTCTATTCTATTCTATTCTATTCTATTCTATTC
>WNWU01000013.1:13017455-13029939 GCA_012654045.1 Ptyas mucosa
TTCCTTCCTTCCTTCCTTCCTTCCTTCCTTCCTTCCTTCCTTCCTTCTTTTTTCTGTCCAAAAGACCCAAGTAACCTACTTTTTTCTGGCAAATAAATAGGATGCTGGAGGCAAAGTGTGTTTTTATTTAAAAGAATCCACTGGAAAAAATGTGGACTTGTTCTGATCACTACACCACACTGTCTTTGCTGAAGGAAATGAATAAGTAGACACCATATTCACGTATACCCACAGCAGTATGGCTAAGAAATAGCCATTGTTTGCTTATTGTAAAAAAACAGCCTGGAGGGAAAAGATTAAATGAAGCATCTGTAACTCGATGCTTTCCAGAAGCCTAGGACCATAACTCCCATCATCCCCAACCTAGAATATTCAATGATGGGAATTGAAGTTAATTGTATCTGGAACACTGAAGTTCTCAATAACCTGACAAGGAAATGGACCAAGGTTTGCCACAATTCCATTTTTATAACTAACTATAGCCCAACATGTCAATTTGTGTGGAATCTTTGCATGCCAGTATGCTTTTCAGGTTTTCTAGTGATGGATTGCCAAGAATTTTCCAATAAACAAAATGTTAGGTAATAACTCTGAGAGATCATTTAATCTTCTCTGATGGAGTGCTTAGCATGCATAACTTCTGCAGTGTGAATAAAATGTGGCTTTGCACCTATTTATCTTCCGAGTTATCTGATCCTGTCTCCTTTGCATTACCTGTAAAAAGCGCTTGGTACAAATAAATTCAGATCTTTCTCTCGTAAGCTGTAGAGCACACACCCTTGACTTTCTCTAGACAGTGGGAGTACATGTGAACATCCTGCCTGCTGAAACTTCCCCGGCCTTCTTCTAAAACTCTTGGAGTTATTTCCTGGTTTCATTAGATGATTCCCAGGATCTGGCATATGAGTCTGTCAGGGAGTGGGGGGGAAATGCCTTTAATCCCTTTAAATGGGATGCAGAGGGCTGAACTCTCAAAAACAGTAGGTGGAGCCAGGTAGATCTAATTTTAAATTGAGCTCATTTATACCCTAATTAAAATGAAATCTAATGAATGCTATTAGACGCTAGTGATATATTTAATTATTCTGTCATGTTAAAATGCTAATTGGCATTGAGTTTTGGAGACCCTGGGGGACACATCCTGACTTTTGCATATCTTTTGAGGAAGTCACAACCTGAGACTCCGGAATCTAATTCTTAAGACAGAAAGGCAAAGCACCATGCATCTGTATACTACAAAAACTCTTGTCATAACTTTTTACTGAGTAAAATGGTGCATCATAGGGCAACATTTTTTTTAATAAAAGTGCCTTAAATGGGTCACTTTAATTTACATCCAAAATCTGGGACCCATGGCCGCCAAGTGAATAAAATTTGGGGAAGTTGTGGCTGCTTCAGTGTTACTGGTTGCTGCTGTAGTCACATGATCTTTATTTTCAACATTCTGTGACAGTTTCCCAGCCAGTCTTGCAATCCCTTATTCCCTCCCAGTGGTGAAATCCAATTTTTTTTACTACCGGTTCTATGGGCGTGGCTTGGTGGGCATGGTGTGGCTTGGTGGGTATGATAGGGGGAGGATACTGCAAAATCCCCATTCCTACCCCACTCCAGGGGAAGGATACTGGAAAATCTCCATTCCCACCCCATTCCAGGGGAAAGATACTGCAAAATCCCCATTCTCTCCCCATTCCTGGGGCCAGCCAGAGGTGGTATTTGCCAGTTCTCTGAACTGCTCAAAATTTCTGCTACCGGTTCGTCAGAACCTGCTGGATTTCATCCTGTTCCCTCCTCTACCCAGCAGCAGCCACTTACCTACCTGCTGGAAAAGGGAAGGAAAAGGGAGGAAAATTTCTGATGCTCCTTGCCTTATTCCTACCAATGGGGAAACCAGAGGGAGTTGGAAGTCATTCCTGCTCCCACTGTTTGTTTGTTTTTTTACAATGGTCATTCTGTTTCTCTGTTTAGATAAGGAAATATTTCTGAAACAATGTCCCAACAGGGCATGAGTTGTCTAGTAATTTTAGAATAGAAGAGAACAGAATTATTTATTGGCCAAGTGTGATTGGACACACAAGGAATTTGTCTCCGGTGCGTCAGCTCTCAGTGTACATACAAACAATAAAGCGATAGGTCATAGATCATAAGTCATAGTTACAATCATTAATCATAAGGTACAACAAATGATAGATGATTGATACTAATAGGAGGAGGTATTAGGAAAGATGAGAAGATGAGAGGGATAATATCAATACAGCCTACTACGTGGGTAAATATCTTTGTATTCCTAAAACAATGCTGTGGGAATTAGGTGTTCCACAGAGTAATGGCACAGAGGGGAAAAAAACTATCTTTGTGTCTAATTGTTTTGGCATGCAATGCCCTATTAACTTCATTCATCTACTCCTCTGCTATTCTCTTCCTGCTACCTTCCTTTGAAACCACTCATTTTTGCTCCTAGAAACAAAAACTCCAGCCCAGCAACAATTCTAGATTTCTAGTCTTAACACTGCAGGAAAAAAAAGGAGGAGGAAGAAATGAAAAGCTGTCGCAATGGCATGAATTTTAAAGGTTGCCCCAGGTCTTAAGGTTGTTCTTCTCAGCTGCCGAAACTGCTGATTACCTTTCTTCAGTGATCTCTCTCATAAACATCTGCTGGTGTTGACATCTTGAAGATGTAATATTGACTTCATCATCATGATGGTTTTATTATGTGACTAAAGAAGCAGATTTGCTGGCAAAGCTGTCGTTTTGTAAATGCTATTTTATTTCCTCTAGATTTAAAAAAAAAACAACCCAAAAACAAAATCTCCTTAATCTTAGGGTCAAACTCGGTGCTGCATTCTTAAAATTTTTATCTGGTTTACCTACAAAGCGGTGCAGTTTTACAATCGTAGATAAAGCCTGCAAGGAAAGGAGAGAGGTTAGACTTGTACATTATGCAAAACTGTGGTTTACTGCATAAACCACCGCTGGCTGGGTTCACCCAATGTGCTCAGTCATAAACCTTGATTTAGGAATCCCCAAGTCTTGGGTTCATATAATCTACTAAAGCAAAATGAAACAATCATATAACAATCTTCAGAAGCTGCTGTGTCTGTCTAACATACTCCTTCCATATCTAATTAATTAAAATCTTTTAAATAAAATGAAATATTTAGAAAATTGGTAAGTGGGGAAGTGGGGTCCTGGCCTCTATAGCATTATTTTTCAATCTTGGCAAAACGTTAAGATATGTGGACTTCCAACTGCCAGAATTCTCCAGCCAGAAGTGCTGGCTGGGAAATTCTAGGAGTTGAAGTCCACATATCTTAAAAGTTTTGCCAAGATTGAAAAACACTGCTCTGTAACATCATTTTTGTTGTTGTTGCAGAAATGTCTTTGGGCTCCACAATGTCTTCATGGCATAGTGTGTGTGTGTGTGTGTGTGTGTGTGTGTGTGTGTGTGTGAGGAAGGTGTACATACTAATTCACCTTCTTATGGCTTGCTGTGCCTTCCTCACAATCATTTTGTAAGCATACCAATCACATGGCTCTCAATATTCCAGCTGTAATCCCACCTTAAAAAAATTGCCTCCTTCTGGTTTGGCATTGTGTGTGCATTTAGGAAAAAGTAGGCAGAAGGGAGGAAACCATTAAGAGTGGATGAGAATGCATAGTATGGTTGTGTGGGCTCTGACCACATCCAATTTAACTTCTGACTCTGCTAGTAACAGGTAGGTGGCCTCCAACTGCTTCCTCAAAAGAGGAAGAGTACATTCTAGCTATGTGATTTTCCTAGCTTATACGAAGTTTCCCCTATCCAGCTCTTGGGTGGGCCACATAAAAGGGCAGAATAAATAATGTTGTTGTTCAATTTTTAAGTCATGTTTGATTCATCACTACCCCATGGACCAAAGCACACCAAGTCTTCTACTGTCTCCTTATGTTTGCTCAAATTCATGTTCATTGCATCAATGACACTCTCTAACCATCCCATCCTCTGTCATCTCCTTCTTCTTTTGCCTTCAATCTTACCCAACATCAGAGTCTTTTCCATTGAGTCCTGTCTTCTCATTTGGTAGCCAAAGTATTTGAGCTTCAGCTTCAGTATCTGTCCTTCCAGATACTGGAAGGGTTTGATTTCCTTTAGGATTGACTGATTTGAACATCTTGCAGTCCAAGGGACACTCAAGAGTCTTCCCCAACACCATAATTCAAAAGCATCAATTCTTTGCCGCTCAGCCTTCCTTAATGGTCCAAATCTCACAGCCATTCATTACCACTGGGAAAGCTTTGACTATACTGAAGTTTGTTGGCAAAGTGATGTCTCTGCATTTTAATATGCAGAGAATAAATAATACAGTATCAATAATCAGAAACTAGGACGCTCAGGGACAAGATTCATAATAGCCTGTATTTGGCTTCCCTTTCCTATCTCTATTTATGGAGATCTCTAACAAGTGGCTAGAAGCTGATTGGATGGAAGAGAAGAAGATCCATATATTTTGTCTTCAATTATTGTGCAGCATGTTTGCTGTAAAATACAACAAAAACATGAATGAAACCACCCCATTGCTCCCTGTCTTAGCTGGGGTGAGATGGAAAATTTTTATATTACCTTGTTTCCCCGAAAATAAGACCTATCACAAAAATAAGACCTAGCATGTTTTTATTTATTTTATTTATTTATTTATTTTTAGATTTCTATACCGCCCTTCCCTAGGGAGAAGGGCGGTGTACAGCCAAGTAAAAACACACAATATAAACATTAAGAACAAATTTAAAAGAATATCTAGATTGGCTCCAAAATTTAAAAAACACCCCAATTTAAAATTATTTAAAAGGCTTTGCTTAGGCCAGCCCGGCTTGTTGGAAGAAAAATGTTTTAAGGGCACGGCGGAAGGCACGGATTTTATCCATACACCTAATATAAGCCCTACTCCCAAAATAAAGGTGCTTAAGGTACTTAAGCACCTGCACAGCCGCCGCCCACCCATTCTGTCTGGTTGCTTGTGGTGCCTCCACCAGTTGAGGCCCCGTTGCAAACTGGTAGTAAAGGTAAGTAGAACCCACCCCTGCTCCTGCCCCACCGCAAGCAGGCAGAAGAAGTGAGCCTCCCGTACATGAAAAAATAAGACATCCCCCAATAATATGCCCTAGTGCAGTGATGGCTAACCTTTTTGCTGTTGTGTGCCAAAAGCGGGGGGAGCATGGGGGGGTCATGTGCACGTGTACCCATACCCATAATTCAATGTGCCCCACGCATGCATACACTCCCCCCACTTTTAGCACACAATGGCACAGTGGACCCGATAGGCCGTTTGTCGAAAACAGGCTTCCTCACCCCTCTGGAGGCCAGAAAAGGCCCGTTTGCAGACTTCCAGTGGGCCCAGAAGGCCCGTAAATCAGATGCGCGCGCTGGAGCTGAGCTAGGGCAACGCTCGCGTGCCCACTGATATGGCTCCATGTGCCATGGCCCTAGTGCTTATTTTCAGACCAGTCTTATTTTCCTTTGGGCCCCAAAATAAGCACTAGGGCTTATTTTCGGGGATGTCTTATTTTTTTCCCCCATGTATGGGAAAATAAGACTGGGTCTTACTTTTGAGGAAACACAGGTAGGTAGTCCTCAACTTACAACCATTCATTTAACAACCACTTGAAGTTAAAATAGCACTGAAAAAAATAACTTATGACTGGTCCTCGCCCTTACAACCACTATAGCATCCCCACAGTTACGCTTGGCTCTTGGCAACAACATGTATTTATAACGGTTGCAGCTTCCCAGCTTCCTTTGATTACCATTTGCGACCTTCCCAGCCAGCTTCCAATTAGCCAAGTTAATGGGGGGAAGCAGGACTTGCTTAACAACCACATAATTTACTTAACAACTGCAGTGATCCACTTAATACCATGGCATGAAATGTCAAAAAAGTGGGCGCAGTTCACTTACCAATCACCTTGTGGTTGTTAATAGAGAACTAGCTGCAATCCCCTTCCTTCCGACTTTTGATCTGATGCATTACAGGCCTGGGTAATGTTCAGCAGTGATGGATGGATGCCCAGAATCTCTTTGCAGAGTGAGATGGGCGGTGTATAAATTTAAGGCAGGACAAGGCAAGACAAGAAGCAATGGGTGGAAACTAATCAAGGAGAGAAGCAACCTAGAACTAAGGAGAAATTTCCTGACAGTGAGAACAATTAATCAGTGAAATGAGTTGCCTTCAGAAGTTGTGGGTGCTCCATCACGGGAGTCTTTTAAGAAGAGATTGGACAGCAGTTTGTCTGAAATGGTGTACAGCTTCCTACTTGAGCAAGGATTGGATGGAAGACCTCCCAAGCCTGACTAGGTGGCTCAGTGGCTAAGACACTGAGCTTCTCGATCAGAAAGGTCGGCAGTTCGGCGGTTCGAATCCCTAGTACAGGTCTCCTGCGTGAGCAGGGGATTGGACTAGATGACCTCCAAGGTCCCTTCCAACTCTGTTACTGTTAAACTCTGTTATTCCCTAAATAAATAAAAATAAAATAAATGTGGGGGGGGAGGGGTCACCCTAATATGATATTTTCCTGATGTTCCTTTTGTAGCGTGGAGTAAGCAGAACAATGCAGAATGACCTGGTGTATCAGTAAGCTTCTCCTGAATTTATCTGAAGGTCTGGAAAAAGCGGTAACAGGATTGGTTTGCCTTTCGCTTCTGCAAGATGCGTCTATTTTTGAAAAGGGGGAAGGAGGCAGGCGGATGCAAAAGGAGCTGCGGTAGTAAAAGCGTATTATAATTACTGGCATTCACTCTGATGGCATCCAAACTGTATTAACGTATGTAATTTAGAAGGCAGAGCTTTAGATTCGACTGCAGCATTGTGAGGTTTAATGGGAGCTGGAGGGAGAGGTGCATGGTGTGACTAGCTGTGGTAATATTTGTTGGTGGGTTAGGGGAGGCTACCTTCAGGCTTTTGAGAGGCCCTTGGGAAAGGAACCTCAATTAATCCCTCCTGACTGAAATTTGAAGAGACAGGAGATACATGCTGGAAGTCATCTTCAATGCATGTTATTCAAACGATATTCTGCACAGTTTGGATATGATGGATGTTCTGACCAATGAAACAGTCAACTGTATCTGTTTCTGGAGGTAGTCCCTGAAGTACCCCAATCAGGTTGAAGCATAACTTTTCATTTGTTCAGGGCTGGGATATTCTTGACTCAAAAAAGTCAAGATTGTGTCTGTGACTACGGGATTCTGCCTCTGCTTCTGTGCGTGTGATGCGACATGCATAAAAACAGGTTAGGCCTTTAATCTTGACCAAGGGTTTAAAAATGTGGCAACTTTAAGACTGGTGGACTTCAACTCCCAGAATTCCACATCATGGCTGGCTAAGGGATTCTGGGAGTTGGAAGTTCACAAGTTTTAAAGTTGCCGTGTTTGGAGACTCCTGTCCTGATCTAGACCCCTGATCTAGACCTTTTCTTACCAATTCCAATGAATTCCCTTGGTCTTGGAGATTTCTTTAAAGAATGGTAGAGATTAATTTTTTCTTCTTAAACCAGCTCAAATTTCCCATTGGGATGAGAGGTGGTATTCAGCCGGTTCGTACCGGTTCAGGTGAACCGGTAGTAAAGATTGCGGGTGAGCACGTCCCCCCCTCCCGGCTCTATGTCGTCCTATTTAGGCATGGTTTTGAAGCCGGGTGCATACGCAGAAGATGCGCACACAAGCAAAGCGCATGCGTGGAAAGTTGGGCACATGCGCGGAAGGTGCATGCGCGTGCGAAGTGAGCATGCGTGTGCACGGCAAAGCGGTAGCAACCAATGTGAAACCCACCGCTGATTAGGATGTGTAAATAAGGGCAAAAGAGATGCCTCTTAAAAGCCTTTTTAAAAAATTAAAAAGGATCTAAACCCCTGTGCCATCTTCTCCAGTTTTTTTTTTTAATGAACTCCTCTCCAGTCATCCCAAATATTATTTAAATTTATTGGTTCCCCTTTTCAGTTGTTTTTAGGAAGATCTTTTTTCTCGAATTCATTTCTTCCCTGTAACTTAAATCCGTTATTTCATGTCCTGAAGAACAGGATTTCTTTCTGTATGACATCCCTTCTGATAACTGGAGAGTACCATCCTGTCGTCCCTTAATCACCTCTTCTCAAAGTTAATTATTCCCAGTTCCTTCTGTCAATTCCTCACTTCAAAAACAACCTTTCTCTTGCACCACTTTGACTGAAACCTCCTTCAAGAGTGAGGCCCGGAGCTGGTATGTTTCTCAAGACTTATTATGTGATTCACACCAGTGGTATGTTGCCCCCGGTTCGGACCGATTCGCTAGAACCGGTAATATAACCGACGGGAGGCCCCGCCCATCGCCCCGGATGTCATCATCGGCGATCTGCGCATACGCAATCCCATTGCAAACCGGTAGTAAAGATAAGTAGAACCCACCCCTGATTCACACATAATAAAATGGAAATTTAATAGACTTCTCACTTCCATTAATTTAGAAACAGTTGTTCAATTGATGCAGTTTGCAATTTCACTGGCTTTTTTTTTTTTGCAACATGTGTTGTTGATTCATATCCAGTTTGTAAACACCTACTATTCCAATCTCTTTTGCGCATATACTATTATCAGGCCAGGAATCCTCCACCTGGCCTTGCACTTCTCTTCCCTAAGAGGTAAACTTTGCATTTTTCTCCATTAAATTTTAAGCGTCACTTTATCCCATTTATCTAACCTTTCAAGGTCATTTGGAATCTTCTTTCTATTTTGTAAGTATTCGCTATCTTAGTTCAGTTTTATGTTAGCTACAGCATTTCCTCTATCTCTTTTGTTTCAGTAATTAATAAAAAACACCACAGAATATAGAGGCTAAAGGCTGAGCGTTTTTGTATCCACTTAAGACTCAAGTACTCAACTTTGAATGCCATTTTTAACTAGCTATGCCTGCATTTAATTGGCATGTTATTCAGCCCATATTTAAGGCTGATAGGCAGAACGCCATAGAGGACCTTATAAAATGCTTTTCTGGAGTTAACTTTCACACAATCTGCAAAAGAGGGATTGTAGAGGAGGCAAGGTGTGTAGGCCAAATCACTCTTTGTCTCTTATCCCTGCAGATTTTTTGGCAGGATTTCGGAAGTTGTTTGCCCTTGCCTTCTTCTTTCTAGGGTTAAGAGAGAATGCCTGGTCCGGCGTCACCCAGCTGGCATCATGTCTAAAGCTGGAGGGGACAATGGCATCCTTAACTTCAACATAAAACTGGATCTTGCTCAAGAGATTACCTGATTGAAAAATGGGATAAAGTTAGTCTGCCAAGCCTTGTTCTTGATAAATCCATGTTAATTCATTTAATACTAATGAGAGAATGAGAGCCAGGTTTTTTTTTAAAAAAAATTGATTTATATGCCGCCCTTCTCCGGAGACTCAGGGCGGCTTACAATGCGCTAAGCAACAGCCTTCATACTTTTGTATATTTATACAAAATCAGCTTATTGCCCCCACAAACTGGGTCCTCAGTTTACCTACCTTAGAAAGGATGGAAGGCTGAGTCAACCTTGAGCCTTGGTGAGATTCGAACCTGCAATAATTGCAGGCAGCTGATGTTAATAACAGGGCTTTAGACCACTGTACTATCCAAGGCTCTTTTTTTGATCTACTAGTTAATGTACTAGGCTAGAAACCGGGAGACTGTGAGTTCTAGTCCCACCTTTGGCATGAACGCTGGCTGGGTGACTTTGGGACAGTCACTCTCTTCCAGCTGAACCCACCTCACAGGGTTGTTGCTGTGGGGAAAATAGGAGAAGGAAGGAATATTAAGTACAGGTAGTCCTTGAAATACAACCCCAATTGAGCCCGAAATTTTCTGTTGCTAAGTAAGACAGTTGTTAAGTGAGTTTTGCTCCCATTTTATGACCTTTCTTGCCATAGTTGGTAACTGAATCACTGCAGTTGCTAAATTAGTAACAGGGTTATTAAGTGAATCTGGCTTCCCCATTGACTTTGCTCGTCAGAAGGTCACAAAGGTGATCACATGATCCCAGGACACTGCCACTATCATAAATATGAACTAGTTGCCAAACATCCAAATTTTGACCATATGACTATGGGGGATAGTGCAATGGTTGTAAATTCAAAGGAGTCTTGGTGGCGCAGCAGACTAAAGTGCTGTTAAGTAGCACCAGCTGCCTGCAATTACTGTGAGTTCAAATCTCACCAGGCTCAAGGTTGACTCAGCCTTCCATCCTTTCGAGATAGATAAAATGAGGACCCGGATTGTGGTGGCAATAAAGTGACTTTGTATAAAAAAGAACACCGCTTAGAGGGTGGCCAAAAGCCCTATTAAGCAGGTATATACAAAAGTATGAAAGCTATTGCTTAACGCAGAGGTCCCCAAACTTGGCAGCTTTCAGACTTGTGGACTTCTACTCCCAGAATTTTCCAGCTAGCTATCCTGGCTGGAGAATTCTGGGAATTGAAGTCCACAAGTCTGAAAGCTGCCAAGTTTGGGGACCCCTGGCTTAACGCATTGTAAACCCCCCTGAGTCTCCGGAAATCGAACCAATCAATCAATCAATCAATCAATAACAGTCATAAGTCACTTTTTTTCAGTGTCATTGTAACTTTGAATGGCCGTTAAACAAATTGTTGTAAGTCAAGGACTACCGTAATTGTATGTTTGCCGCCTTGAGTTATTTATAATTCCCCGTTTCCCCCAAAATAAGACATCCGCTGATAATAAGCCCAATCGGGCTTTTGAGCGCATGGCAATAAGGCAAAGCGCTTATTTCAGGGGTTCAAAAAAAAAAGGCAGGGTCTTATTTTCGGGGAAACACATTAATAAGGACGGGATAAAAATATATAAATAAATAAAATTCTATTATACCACTGTTTTCATGGTGATTACAGATCAATACTTTTATGATTAACACTGGTATCTTCCTGCAGAACTTTGTGGGAGTAGCTTACCGTCCTTTCTGAAGACGGGGACAAAAAAAAAATCAGACTACTAGCACCTTTCCCAAGTAATAAATTATATTAAACATAAGCTTTCCATGAGTTGCTGCTCAGTTCATCAACTGATCAAGCGAGTTACAGACAGGAACAAAATCTAGCCTTTTATTTGTCTGGCACTTCTCCATTTCCCAGAGTTTCTCAAATATATTCTCTCTGCATTTTCTCTATCCGTGGAGCGTGACTCTGTTTTTGTATTGCAAATTACCAATTCTAACTACCTGGTGCAGCGTTTGAGCCCCTATAATTTAGCTGTGGCCTGTTGCTTGAGATTTTGGTCTGTTGACAATTAAGCGTTATGAGTTTGCCACAAAATTATTGCTTGGGCTGATAGTTCCCTAGCTGTGTAGTTTTGTAAGACAGTAGCTACCAAATCATTCCTACTTAAAATAGCCTTTAAGCCCCAGTAGGAAAAAAAAAAGTTCTCTGTTGCATAAATTCACTTCCCTTTTAAGAAACTGTGTTTCAGAATCCTGAAATAAGTAGGAGGAATAGTAAATTGTTTTGCTTGCAGCGTGCTTGCAACTCAGGGAAATTCTACAGATTGTTTAATCTCCCCTAGGCAGGGCTGTGCACATCACACACTTCTCAGTATGCAGTGTAAAAAGAATGGTCGGCGGACAGTTTCTAGGTTCTATCATATCTCAAGACTTAAAATGGACACCTAACATCAAAAACATCATCAAAAAAGCCCAACAAAGAATGTTCTTTCTGTGCAAACTCAGAAAGCTCAAACTGACCAAGGAGCTGCTGATCCAGTTCTACAGAGGAATTATTGAGTCTGTCATCTGCACCTCTATAACTGTCTGGTTTGGTTCTGCAACCCAACAAGACAGACACAGACTTCAGAGGATAATTAGAACTGCAGAAAAAACAATGGCTACCAACATGCCTTCCATTGAGGACCTGAATACTGCACGAGTCAAAAAGAGGGCTGGGAAAAAATATCTACAGACCCCTCGCATCCTGGACATAAATTGTTTCAACTTCTACCCTCAAAAAGACGCTATAGGGCACTGCACACCAAAACAACTAGACACAAGGACAGTTTTTTCCCCGAATGCCATCACTCTGCTTAACAACTAATTCCCACAACACTGTCAAATAATTCACTAAGACTGTATTACTATTATTCTCTTCCTTACTAGTATCTATCTCTTCCCGCTTATTACTATAACCATGTTGCTTGTATCTTTCAATTTATATTGTTTTTATTTGTTTCCTAGTACGATTTGATAGCTTATTAGTAACTTTGACTATCACTAAGTTATATCTTTTTATTCTTGAAGAATGTATTTTATTCTCCTTATGTACACTGAGAGCATATAAACTTAAGACAAATTCCTTGCGTGTCCAATCATACTTGGCCAATAAAGAATTCTATTCTATTCTATTCTATTCTATTCTATTCTATTCTATTCTATTCTATTCTATTCTATTCTATTCTATTCTATTCTATTCTATTCCATTCCATTCCATTCCATTCCATTCCATTCCATTCCATTCCAT
>WNWU01000013.1:13029949-13042572 GCA_012654045.1 Ptyas mucosa
ATTCCATTCCATTCCATTCCATTCCATTCCATTCCATTCCATTCCATTCCATTCCATTCCATTCCATTCTATTCTATTCTACATGTTTTGTGGGAAAGTAAAAAAAGCAAGTTTCTAGACCTCAAGGCTAGAAGGCCAGCCTCAGGAGAACTCAGAATACCGGGTCACAAAACACACACACACACACACACACATACCGTGTCTGAATCAGCCGTTGAGATGACAAAGTTGCTCCTTTCATTTTCATTCTTTCTAAGAGCTGATTGCCTCACTAATACCAAAAATAAAATGGACCACATGATAAAAGTGTTCTGCACATGCCTGTTTCAAATTAAAATTTCTAGGAGATTTTGCAGGGCTCTTTGTTAACAGGGATTCTGTTAACAGTATGGAGTCTGCTGTGAAAAGGAAAAAAAAATATTGGTGTGAGAAAAATGTTCCAAAAGCTTTCATGTTTTCTGCCTCTGCTCCAGTGTTTCTCAGTCTCGGCCACTTGAAGAGGGGGGGGACTTCAATTCCTAGAATTCCCTAGCCAGTATATGCATATGCTAGCTGGGGAATTCTGAGAGTTGAAGTCCACACCGGACTGAGGTTGGGAAACACTGCCCTACACTTTGCATGTGGGGCTAATTTTGTGCTGTTTGAGAAGCAAGAACTAATTATGGGGAACACTGTTTTCTACCCGCCCAATTTCATGGAAATTTGAACATCTCGTTAACAAACAAAATTCTCTCTCTGCTACATCGGCCACTCTGCTTAAGCAGAGGCCTGTCTCATTCCCCCTCCTGTCTGTATTTCTTTTTTCACAGTGTGGTCTTAATTTGTTTTCTCCCTGGTAGTTTGAATTCTTTGTAGATTACAGGTTTGTCGGTGGAACGGCAGTTCCCACAATGCTGTAATTTGGCCGTCCTTCCAACTGGCTGTCCTTGCTCCAGAGCTGGCGCCTTGCTTCCTTCCAACAACTCTGGTTGGTGTCTGATAAATTCCCAAACTGAGGATCAGATGGGAGGTGTGTTGGGGGCTGGATGTGCAAAATTGATGTTTTTACGACAGCCTTGCCTTCCTTCCTCACTGTTTATGTTTTCGCCGTCGTTTCCTCTGCCTGCTTTCTACTCTTCTACTCCTCAGCCTCTCTCGTAGCAAATTGTGAGTTCTTCGAAGCCCTCTCATTTTCGAGTGTTGTGAAGCATCTGACACAATGCTGTGTGTGTTGTTTGTGGATTGCATCTTTCCTTTTAACTGTCCATTCAAGCAGAGCCACTGAAGACTTTGAGGGTCGGTCTCCAGCTTAGGTGGAATCCTGAGGTTTGCAAAATAGGCCTAGAATATTTCTCCTCCCCATCTTAGATCAATGAACCTGGATTAGGGTTCATGGTGTGGGGGTGGGAATGTTTCGACTAGATGCCCTCCAGAGTCCCTTTTACCTGTCATGATGTTGTGTTCAGGAGTTGAGAAGATTGACAGTCAACCAGAAAATAAAAAGAGACTGTTTCCCAAATTTAATCCTCTATATGAAGTGCTGCATTCGTCTTCTAATTCACATGTACTACACATGTGAATAATAGCAATAGCACTAGCACTTAGACTTATATACCGCTTCATAGTGCTTTTACAGCCCCCTCTAAGCAGTTTACAGAGTCAGCCTATTGCCCCCAACAATCTGGGTCATCATTTTACCCACCTCAGAAGGATGGAAGGCTGAGTCAACCTTGAGCTGGTGAGATTTGAACTGCCGAACTGCAGCTAGCAGTCAGCTAAAGTAGCCTGCAGTACTGCACTCTATCCACTGCGCCACCTCAGCTCTTCATTTAGAATAATCAAAACCCATTCTCCATTGGATGATTTTGTAGATTTCACATTTATTTATTTGTTAGGATTTATATAGCTGCCCAATTGAACAAGGACTCTATGTGCCGTACAATTAAAAACTCATACAATATTTTAAAAAAACAAACATAATAAACATAAAAACATTGCTAAACAGAAGCAGGGGATTAACATACTACAACCAAGATAGATGCTACATGGCAAATAGGCAATCTGCTACTTGGGGAAAAATCTTTTAAAATCCAACACATTTTTATGTTGGTGCCTACAACATCAAACAATATTGAATGGGTGCGCAGGGCCTGGCAATTAAGGAACCAATAAATAAAACTCTGATCTTGTTTAAAAGGATGCCCAGAGGTATCCTCCTTCATTTAATGGGATTCTTCTTTCAAGTGTCAGTTGAGTATGGCTGTTCAAATTGCAGTACCAAGATCCTTGATTTTAGAATGCTTGAGTCATAGAACATAGAATAATAGAGTTGGAAGGGACCTTGGAGGACTTCTAGTCCAGGGGTGTCAAACTTGATTTTATTGAGGGCCGTATCAGGGTTGTGTTTGACCTCAGAAGGCCGGGTTGGGCATGGGTAGCTCACTCTTGTCAGGGGTGGCGCCTGTGGTGGCCTGAGCGCTCGGACTCCCGAGCTCCATTTTCGACCGCGACAGCCTCCTGAAACCCTCTGCTGTGAAAACAGAGTCTGGGAGGGTCGTGTGTGGCCCTCCTGAGCTCCGTTTTCACTGGCAGAGGCACCACGGACTGGTTCTTTGCTGTTTCCAGGGCAGCCCCATGGGCCAGATCTAAGCATCTCATGGGCCAGATCCAGCCCCCAGGCCTTAAGTTTGACACCCCTGTTCTAGTCCAACCACATGCTCAAGCAGGAGATTGATTGATTGATTGATTGATTGATTGGTTCGATTTATATGCCGCCCTTCTCCGGAGACTCAGGGCGGCTTACAATGCGTTAAGCAATAGCCTTCATACTTTTGTATATTTATACAAAGTCAGCTTATTGCCCCCACAATCTGGGTCCTCATTTTACCTACCTTAGAAAGGATGGAAGGCTGAGTCAACCTTGAGCCTGGTGAGATTCGAACTTGCAGTAATTGCAGGCAGCTGGTGCTAGTTAACAGCACTTTAGCACTTTAGTCTGCTGCGCCACCAAGGCTCTTATAGATCCTATACCATTTCAGACAAATGGTTCTCCAGTCTTTTTTTTTTTTTTTTGAAAACCTCCAAAGATGGAGCACCCACAACTTCTGAAGGCAAACTATTCCATTGGTTGATTGCTCTCGCTCTTAGGAATTTTCTCCTTAGTTCTTGTTTCCTGTAAGGAAATCAAGTCTTCAAGTTGTCCCCATGAAAAAGTTTATGACGGGAAATTCCTCATCTGAGAACATTGGTCCTAGGAGCTGGTAGATGCATTTCTTGGTTGTTCTGAGGTTTTGTTTTGTTTTTTGTTTTTTGGGGGTTTTTTCACTGCGTCAAGCCTGGCCTGGAAACAACCATCAACAGTAAATCAGAAGTCTCGTACAAGCAGGGAATGAGAACAAAAGAACTAGGAGGCAGATTTGGGGAACCACCCAAGAATGCCTTAAAGATCAGAAGAATCTTGGGGTTTAGTGGAGCTCAGCTGGAACACAAAGCCCCCTTATACAGTAGTCCTTTTGCTTCGAAAAACCCAATAGTTCAGGGGTCAGCAACCTGCGGCTCTGAAGCCACATGTGGCTCTTTCACCACTCTGCTGCAGCTCCCTGTCACTCTAAATATTCGTCACAACTACCAATGTGCAACACCTGCCCGGCACGCTATTTACTGAGCTTTTCAACCCCCGGTAGGCCAACAATGGATAAATCCAAGAAAAGAAAAAAGTTTCAGAAGAAAACAGAACATTTAATTCAACTGCATATGCTAGTTTTGTGGCCGGTCAAGAAATAGTCAGGCACGGGAAGGGTTTTGTGGCTTCCAGTGTTTCCTTTTCTGTGAGAAATGGGTCCAAATGGCTCTTTGAGTGTTTAAGGTTGCAGATCCATTATACCTTATTGTGAAGCTGCTACATGTGATTCATTGGCTCACCCCTAGGGGCAGATGTTCATAGATCCTTCAGCTATTGATGAAAACTCGCATATCAACATCAGGTTCTAAATGGAGACCACAGAGGTGGCTCTCCTGCCCAAGCCTGTTGAGAGAGAACGGGGCAAAGAATGTTGAAATCCCAGGTTCTAACCTAATGATGTCCTCCATAAGAGTGTTTTTGAGCAGCTTCTGCGGTTGAATAACAGCACTTTCTTTCTAGCACTCCTTGGGTCAGTTCTGTCAAACGCCCTCTTGGATGCCTGTCCAAACATGATGTCTAGAGTTGGTACCTGCAGCAGCTAGTTTACCAAATCTCACAATACAGTTTTACTGAAGTTGGCTGATTGATTGGACAATGTCTTCTTCCTCAAAAGCCTGGAGTATTCCAGAACACCAGAAGTTACTGTCCAGCTCTTATTGGGTGTCCAATATATTTCTGTTAAGCCACAAGCCCAGAAAACTGGGGATAGATGCCTTGAAGTTTTGATCGGTTGAGAATAATATTTCATCTAGCCAGTGAAAAGGGTTTGCAACTGTGTCACTCAATGGTTTGGTACATCTTTATTGTTTAAGATGTTATGGCAAGGCATTTTGTTATGATCTGTTACAACTGTACATCAGCACAGATATCCTGCTGGAGTTGCTTTACATGAGGATTTATTTCTGGCACGGGATGGAAAGATTACTTTAGAACAGAATAACAGAGTTGGAAAGGACCTTGGTGGTCTTCTCTTGAGACCTAACCCCTGCTTACGCAGGAAACCCTACACCACTTCAGACAAATGGTTATCCAATCTCTTCTTAAAAACTTCCAGTGTTGAAGCATTTACAACTTCTGGAGGCAAGTTGTTCCACTGATTAATTGTTCTAATTGTCAGGAAATTTCTCCTTAGTTCTAGGTTGCTTCTCTCCTTGATTAGTTTCCACCCATTGCTTCTTGTTCTGCCTTCAAGTACTTTGGAGAATAGCTTGACTCCTTCTTTGTGACAACCCCTGAGATATTGGAACACTGCTATCATGTCACCCCTAGTCCTTCTTTTCATCAAACTAGACATACCCAGTTCCTGCAACCGTTCTTCATATGTATTAGCCTACAGTCCCCTAATCATCTTTGTTGCTCTTCTTTGCACTCTTTCTAGAGTCTCAACATCTTTTTTAACATTGTGGTGACCAAAACTGGATGCGATATTCCAAGAGTGGCCTTACCAAGGCATTATAAAGTGGTATTAACACTTCACGTGATCCTGATGAGCTTTCAAAGAGGTTCATGTCTGTTTCCTGAAGAAGAAGAAAACTGTTCAAATCACATGCATTTCCCTTCGGAATTGCTTTCTTCGGCCTGAGGCTCTGGAGATAATGCTGGATGCCATCTCCTGTGGCCATATTGGTGGAAAATGATAAGAAGTTGTCTACATCTGTAAAATATCAATCTCTAGCATGTTAAAAAAAATATGCTTCTTCTAAAAGTACTTCTCATTGACTTTGCTTGTCGGAAGGTCACATAACGTGACACTGCAAGAGTCGTACATATGAGTCAGTTGCCAAGCATTTGAATTTTGATCACATAGCCATGGGGATGCTGCAACGGTCGTAAGTGTGAAAAATGGTCATAAGTGTGAAAATGGTCATAAGTGTGAAAAATGGTCATAAGTCAGTTTTTTTCAAGTTGCCGTTGTAACTTTGAACGGTCACTGAATGAACTGTTGTAAGTCGAGGACATACTGTCCTGTAGTGGTGTGTTTATTAGCTGCAGAAGTGTGTGATGTCAGCCAACTTGTTTTAAAATTCACCCAGCTCCAGATTGTGGGACCTTTTCTGCTAAGGAGAGTTGAGCCTTGAGGTCAATTGAGATGTTAATTTTAATTGCATGGTTGCCCATCAAACAAGTTTTGGTTTTGTTTTTAATGTATTTGGGGATGACTTGATTTTCACTGGCATTGTAGCACACAAGAGGGAGAAAATTTAACTACTGCAGTGGTGATCTCAAGAGAATAATCTCTTACTCATCGGTGTTAAGAATTTTCATGGTATGAATGAATGGAAGGGTGTTTTTCCCCCTGTAGCACTTGTAAAATCCTTATCTATTAGCGTTTATGAGCTGCTTTTCTGAAGTGCCATTTTTCTTCTGATGGAAATCATTCAAATACCACACGTTTCTGAGTGTTAGGAGCGGGTATCTTGGATATTATGAGGAGATTAAAAAAAATTTTTTTTAATAGCAGGTCTGCAGTTCATATCCAGTGATATAATTTGGAACAACTTTCTGGCTAAATCCATAAAACTCCCAGAACTGGATCAAGTAAAGACTTAGCAAGTGCACCTACAGTATATATAACATGCCAGCAAGGTTAATGCTAACTTTGGTTAGGAATTTGTGTGTTTTGTGAACACTGCCCATGGGGTTATTTTAAGCATTCAGTGAATTGCTGAGTTCAGGAACCAAATAAAATGCATACTTTCCGTTTTCTTTTTCCTCTGGAAATGTATAAACTGAGTGCCTTATTCTGGTGCCTATTGCTCGGTGTGTTAATTCATACACTGCCTTATAAATAAATCAGAAGTTCCTGCTTGGAATAACTCCTTCTGCATTCCCACATGGCTATAAAGAGTGCAATCCAGCCTCTGGCAGCTGAGCCTGAGGGCTTCTGGTTGTGAGGGACTCCCTTGTTGTTCCTCTATCTCCATCTGGTCTTCTTTCAAGCTGTAAGAACCGCTCCCTTTATCTAATCACACCTCCTAATGGCTGACTCAGGTGGTCTGTGGGTGGACAGAAATGATGCCAAAACATAGCCTGAAGCATTGAGAAAGGCAAGATGGGGGGGGGGGGGGATTAGTGTATTTGATGGCATTTTGTGATTTGCAGAAGTATGCATAGGAAAAATTACGAAGGCACAAACAAATACAGGTAGTCCTATATTTGAATCTTAGCAATAGCACTTAGACTTATATACTGCTTTACACTGCTTTACAGCCCTCTCTAAGCGGTTTACAGAGCCAGCATTTGCCTCCCAACAATTTGAGTCCTCATTTTACCCACCTCGGAAGGATGGAAGGCGGAGTCAACCTTGAGCCTGGTGAGATTTGAACTGCCAAATTGCAGGAAGCCAGCAGTCAGCAGAAGTAGCCTGCAGTACTGCACTCTAACTACTGCGCCACCACGGCTTATTCAATTCAGGGAGAAACACAGATCAACTGCATTGACAGAGATAGATGATAGATAGATAGATAGATAGATAGATAGATAGATAGATAGATAGATAGATGTAATCCTGTATTTGTGATTTATGACCACAATTGAACCCAAAATTTCTGTTGCTAAGTGAGACATTTGTTAAGTGGATTTTGCCCCATTTTACGAGCTTTCTTGCCACAATTGCTAAGTGAATTACCGCTGTTGTTAATACAGATAGTCCTCAACTTACCATATTGAGCCCAACATTTATGTTGCTAAGTGAAACATTCTTTGGGTGATTTTTGTCCCATTTTACAACTTTTCTTGCCATTGTTGTTAAGTGAATCATTTCAATTGCTAAGCTAGTAACATAGTTATTAAGCGAATCTGGTTTCCCCATTGATTTTGCTTGTCAGAAGGTCGCAAAACGGGATCACATGATCCTGGGACAAAGGAAAGGTCATAAATATGAGTCAATTGCCAAGTGTCTGAATTTTGATCACGTGACTATGGGGGATGCTGCAACAGTCGTAAGTGGGGAAAACCGGTCATTTTCAGTGCCGTTGTAATATTGAATGGTCACTAAAGGAACTGTTGTAAGTTGAGGACTACCTGTATAAGAGGTCAGTTGCGAACTCCCAGAATATGTAGACTCTACTGTTGTTTACAGACTTTTTCTTCTGAAAATAAATGCCTTCTTTTCCTAACAATATAAACTATTTGTCTTTGCAATAGTGGCGAATATCTATAGTGTAGGTGTAGGATGAGAGTGAGCTTCTCCAAGCTTGTGAGTTGGTTTCTGAATGTTTTGTTATGTTTGCATCTTGCCTTTAGAGGTGGGAGTCAAAACAGGCAAGAAGGTGGGTGTGGCACAGAGGTGGGTTTCACATAATTTTACCACCGGTTCACCACGCACCAAAAATGTGTGCGCATGCCTTCCACACATGCACTTTGCTTGCGCATGCAGCTTGCACGCATGTGCATAGCTTAGGAAACGTGACTAAATAGGATGGCATAGTCCCACCCACAGGTCGCCACTACCAGTTCGCATGAAACGATCCAAACCGGCTGAATACCATCATTGGTGTGGCATCTGCTATCCTACTTTCTCTGACCCCCCCACCTCAGAGGTGGGTTTCAGCAGGTTCTGACCAGTTCTGGAGAACCGGTAGCGGAAATTCTGAGTAGTTCGGAGAACTGGTAGTAAAAATTCTGACTGGCCCCGCCCCCATCTATTCTCTGCCTCCCAAGTCCCAGCTGATCAGGAGGAAATGGAGATTTTACAGTATCCTTCCCCTGGAGTGGGATGGGAATGGAGATTTTACAGTATCCTTCCCCTGCCACGCCATGCCATGCCCATCAAGTCACACCCACAGAACCGGTAGTAAAAAATTTTGAAACCCACCACTGCCCCACCCCATCACTCGGACACTACTGCTTGCTCTGTCCCTCTCTCAAAGTTACTCAAGGTGGGGCATGGGCCAGCCTATTGATTGAGGGTGCACATTACATACATTAAGAAAATAAACCAAGAGATTAACCTTGTTTTCCTAGTGACCTCCCCAAGTTAAATTAGGCTGGTAGGAGCAGATGGGTCCAATATTATCCTAGGAGCTGAGTGGCTTGCTTCCAACACCACACGACTCCTCTGATCCAGATGTGCAGTTGGCTTAACTGGCTAAAATAGCGAGCTATTAAAAAAAAATGAATTAGAACTCCAAGCATGGGTTAAGCATACCCTTCATACCCTCCCATCCTGTTGAGACAAAAAAATTCAGCAGTAATTTTATGAACCACTTTTTTATAGCTAAGTGCAGTATAAATACATCAAACACGAGATACAATGTGAACTAGTATCTGCAATAAAACAAACTGATAATGAACGATCTAGTGTGATGATAGTCAAGCCTTATGTGTCTTTCTTGCGGTGGATATAAGGAGAACCATGCAATCAAATGTTTGTCAGTTTTGGAATATCCTTTTTAAGTTTTCTAGAAAAATACACCAGGTTATAGGATTCCAGATAGACCTCAACTTACAAGTAATCATTGAGCAACCTGTCAAAGTTACAACCACACGGAAAATATATGTACTCGTGATGGCAAACCTACGACACGTGTGCTGCAGGTGGCACACGGAGCCATATCTGAAGGCACGCAAGTGTTGCCATAGCTCAGTTCCAGCACGCATGTGCGCGCTGGCGAGCTGATTTTTGGGCCTTCTGGGCCCATCTGAAGACAGGAAATGGGCCATTTCTGGCCTCCAGAGGGCCTCGGGGGGGGAGGTTGGGGAAGGCCGTTTTTGCCCTCCCCAGGCTCCAAGACAGCCTCTGAAGCCTGGGGAGAGCGAAAAACGGGCTTACCGTGCCCACCGTGCCATCGCATGCCAAAAGCGGGGGGAACGCAGGGGGGTGGTGGTTGTGCACACATGCACGGGGGAGAGGGGCGCATTGAATTATGGGTGTGGGCATGTGCGCACATGACCCCCCATGCTCCCCCTGCTTTTGGCACGCAACGGCAAAAAGGTTAGCCATCACTGATATATACAGTATCTCATATATTTCAGGTTGCAACTTGATCCAAAACTGGAAAATAGTTTAAAGTCAGGTGAAATGCCATTAACGTTGCTTAAGTGCAGGGTTGCTAACTGCTGGCTTTCAGGAAATTAAATAAAGAGTTGCTACAAGCAACCACTTTTCCCTTTAATTTGCTTGGAAGCAGAGCAGGAAAAAAAAAGAAGACCTTTTAAGTTTTGTGAGATGTTCTCCTTGTACGTCTGTGTCACCTGTGAAGTTCCTTGCCCTTTGCTCAACTCTCTGTCTTCCCAGGCAACGTTCGGATGAGAACAGACCTGCGCTCTGGATGTGTCTGTTTTAATGAGCAAGATGAAAGACTCGATTCAAGTGCGGCTTTGCTGCTAGAAGGCTGTGCAAATCAGGCTTGGCATTCCTTAGACTTCTGGCTGAGGCACAGCCAGCCTTTGAAATCACCACACACGTTTCTCACCTCCAAAGGCATCATTCTTGAGGTCTGATGTAAAAGCAAATTGCTCACGGAGTCTAGGTGGCCGGTTTCGGTTTGCAGTGGAATTTGGTTCCACCACTTTGCGCTGTTTCTCAACGTTGGAACAGGAGATGGGAACAGACAGAACCAAAAAGCTGAGCTGGGCTGTAGCTCAAGGGATAAGCATGCAATTTGCAACTTGCCAGGACTCAGAATTCAGCCTTTGAATCATTCAGAGATACGCAGGTAAGTCCTTGACTTACGATCACAGTTGAGGCCAAAAATTCTGTTGCTAAGCAAGACAGTTGTTCAGTGTGTTTTGTCCCGTTTCGTGACCTTCCTTGCCACGGTTGTTAAGTGAATCGCTGCAGGCGTTAAGTGAGTAACATGGTTGTTAAGTGAATTTGGCTTCCCCAAAAGTGATCGCATGACTCCGGGACACTGCAACCGTCATAAATACATGCCAGTTGCCAAGCGTCTGAATTTTGATCATGTGACCATGGGGATGCTGCAACGGTTGTAAGTCTCAAAAATGGTCATAAATCATTTTTTTCGGAGCCTTGGTGGCGCAGCAGACTAAAGTACTGTTAAGTAACACCAGCTGCCTGCAATTACTGCAAGTTCAAATCTCACCAGACTCAAGGTTGACTCAGCCTTCCATCCTTTCGAGGTAGGTAAAATGAGGACCCGGATTGTGGAGGCAATAAGCTGACTTTGTATAAAAAAGAACACCACTTAGTGGGGGCCAAAAGCCCTACTAAGCAGGTATATACAAAAGTATGAAGGCTATTGCTTAATGCATTGTAAGCCGCCCTGAGTCTCCGGAGAAGGGCGGCATATAAATCGAACCAATAAATAAATAAATAAATAAATAAATAAATTGTAACTTCAAATGGTTGCTAAATGAAATGGTTGTAAATCAAGGACTACCTTAATTGGGGATTTTGGAAAGTCACCTTGTAGAGGTGCTGGATTGCAACTCCCCAATATCCCCTGCCAGAATGGCGCACGGGGAAAAAAAACCCCTAGAAATACAAAATGTAGCATCCACTTTCCAGCAAAGCATGGCGTGTGACACCCATAAGCTTCTTAAGTCTGCCTTCAGGTAACTGTTTTGAAGGCCCCCCCCCCCCAGGTTCTCTGTCACATTCAATTTCTTTTAAAGAGCCTTTTAATAAAAAAGAATGGAATGCTGGCATCCTCTTAACTCCAATCGACTTGTCTTTTGGGGAACACATCCACACAGTACATAAACAGTACAACAAGTTGATTGTGCCGAAAAGGCTCTTGGGGATGGGGGGCTCTGCGATGCAGAACAATTGTGCTGGCTTCTGTTGGTTTGGTTTTTTTTAACTCATCTCAGCTCATCTATTCCACAGCAAGAGTCACTGTTTCTAAGGCTGTTCTCTCTTTCTCTGGTTCTCTGAGTTAATTGCATTTCATCTTTCCCTTCTGAACTTTATAATTATTTGTTGCATGAGCTGGAGCCGAGCCAGAACCCTTTGGGGGAAGATGGAATAGCTCAGATCTTCTTCCCACAGGAATGATAACACAAGAGGGAGAACCTGATTGGGCAAAAGGAATGGCTCTTCAGAGGGCCGGGCAATGTGGCGCTTGGTGAAACTCTTGTTCCCTTACTGAGAGTGGGACGGTTTCCAAAGACCAAGTGATTATAGCTCTAGGAAAGTCTTCCAGGGTGTCCTAAGCAGCTTGGGAGCATAGCAACTGCTGCTAAATCGCTTTACATTGGGAATAACTTTGCGGGAAGCTCAAATTCTCCATCATCCTTGGAACTCATAGCCACTTTGGGGCAGGTGCATGCAATAAGTTTGTATGGGTAACCCAAATCACCCAAAGTCACTTAATCAATTTTCTGAGTTCACACCATACATTTGAACCAGAAATTAATCAAAGCTTGTACAAGACTACATTGTTGTGTAAAAACACCAATAAATGTTTGTTTGTGTTTTTTTAAATAGCTGCATCTGTTTACCTGGGTTTCTTACAGGAATAAACAAAGGACACAGCCTGAAAATAAGAGGCTTTATGAAGACCCTAATTCTCTCTCCCTTGACTTAGGGCAGAGGTCTTCAAACTTGGCAACTTTTAAGACTTATGGACTTCTAGACAGCTATGGCTGGAGAATTCTGGGAGTTGAAGTCCACAAGTCTTAAAGCTGCCAAGTTTGAAGACCTCTGACTTAGAGCTTCCCTAGACCTGCCCCAGAGCTATGCTGGCTGGAGAATTCTGGGAGTTGAAGTCCACAAGTCTTAAAGCTGCCAAGTTTGAGGACCCCTGACCTAGAGTCACCCAAGATTATATGGCTTGAATTTCGTGGCAAACAAACAAACAACCATATGGCTTTATGCTAATTTTCTCAAAGAATGAGCAAATAAAATAGAGGCACAAATACATAGATAGGTGTAATGAATCTATTTTTTAAAAAAAGTATTCTAGTTGTAACACTCCCCCCTCCTGATATGTATGTATGTATGTGTATGTGTATATATATATATATATATATATATATATATATATATATATATATA
>WNWU01000013.1:13042582-13138038 GCA_012654045.1 Ptyas mucosa
TATATATATATATATATATATATATATATATATATATATATATATAAATAAAATTTACTGAGTTACTGTCAGAAAACTGAGACAGAGATAGAGGCAGAGGTGGGCTCCTTGGGGTTCAGCAGGGTTCGGGCGATCCTCTAGCCAAGGATCGCTGGGGTTCGGCGAACCCCCAAATGCCACCCCTGATGGGCCACGCCCATCCTGCCCTGCCCCTCCCAGGAGTTTCCATGCAGCCCGTTCATCATTCCAGGTAAATGCAGAGGCCGCACAGCGGGTCTGGGAGGGCAAAAAACGGGCCTACCAGAGGTTCCAGAAGTCTGGAAACAGGCCTGTTTTCGGCCTCCAGAGCCGTCGCAGAGGCTCGAGGAAAGCCTCTGGAGCCTGGGGAGGGCAAAAAGCCCCCCCACGACATGGTGCAGGTGGCCAACTAACCACACCCACCATGGCCACGCCCACCCAGCAACGGGGGCAGCGAACCCGTTGCTAAAGGATCTGAAGCCCACCCCTGGATAGAGGGAAAAAATTCTTAGGAAAAGTATATGGGCAATGCACGGCAAACCTGTGGCATTTTGGGTAACATGCCAGCATTCACCAACAACTGGCAGCAGCTGTTCTCGAAAGCATGCCTCATTTTCACCTGATTTCCAGAGAGTACACGAGAACGGGGTATGCCCTGCTGCAGCCTCCAAGAGCCTCCAGAAATTGCACGAAAACTGGGCATGCTTTCACATGGTTTTTTGGAAACTGCAGAGGCATTGGAAGAGCGTTCTCCAAAGCCACTTCAAGAACTAAGGTCTTGGGCCATTCAGAGCGGCCTCAAAGTAGGCCACAGGGCTGTCATGTACCATTTAGATGAAAGTAAGTGGTACACGGCATATCCTAGGGCCGTGATGGCGAACCTATGGCACGCGTGCCACAGGTGGCACATGGAGCCATATTGGCGGGCACGCGAGCGTTGCCCTAGCTTAGATCCGGTGGGACTGGAAGTCGGAAAACCGACTGTTTCCGGCCTCCGGGGTGAGGGGGGAAGGCTGTTTTCGCCCTCCCCAGGCCCCTAGAAAGGCTCTGGAGCACATTGAATTATGGGTATGGGCATGTGCACTCAAAACTTCCCCCGCGCTCCCCCCACTTTTGGCACGCGACGACAAAAAGGTTAGCCATCACTGTCCTAGGGAGTGCTAAGCCACGGGGCAATTGTGCTATTCCCCAAAGTTTGTGTGGCTTGAGATTGGTGTAAGGTAGCCTTTTTTGAGTGGCAGTGGTAACACTAGGGCTGAAGTCAAGGCCCAGGCCCAGGCCTCGACTTCAGGCCCAGCTTTGGTACTGCTGCCAAGTGACGCTATTTAGGCTGAGGGGGGGGGGGTAGGGAATTGTTTCTCTTTTGTTCTGGGTGCGGTGGGAGTTGACACACTAGCGAAGTCAAGCATTTTCCAAATTTTTGACACGCCGAGCCCAAAAGTTTCGCCATCATTGCCCTATGGCCATTGCAGATTTATTGGCGTTATTTAGAAAATGCTTGACATTAATGAAGAGATCGACCAGATGCTAGTTTAAATAATTCTGGAAATGTCCCTTCTTTTCTAATGTACTTGGGATCTGTTGTACTTGGTGTGCCTTTCCTTGGAAAATTGAAGTGGAGGTTTGGGCAGTGTGTTCGACAAAATGAACACTGAAAGATAGGTTTGTTTAGCACAGAGGTACTGCCGGGAGCTGGTGCTGAATTCAGTTTTGCTTGCCAGACCTGTTGTTTTTTGTACATGAAATAGTAAAGTTAAGGAGGGCACAGAAACTTAATCTATGGCCAGAGATTAAACTGGCTTGTTTACGTGTGTTTCTGTCTAGGGGAATTTTATTTGCATTTATTGTTCTGTCCCTTGTTCTCAATCTCTGAAAATGTCATAATGGTATTTTTGTTGCTAAATGTTGCTGATAATGATAACAGATAATTAGGCTCCCATTTAAATGTTGCTTTTTTTTTAAAAAAAGCAGGTCATTTCATATAGACATTTAATCCCATCCAGTTCCTCATGAATAGCTATTTCTCTGTATGAAGAACTATGTTTACATAACAGGTGTACTCATGGTTTACTTACCTACTTACTGAATAACCCAGTTGCTGGATTCATCCTGACATTGAATCACAGACTCAACTGGCTGGTTTTTCATAACATACTGAGCCAACCAACTACATTTAATTTGGGATTCTGTGAGAATCCAGTCTATAGGTATTTGTCTGAGTATAGAAGTTAGATTTCTTACTTTCAAGTCTTCTACAAATAAGGATTTCAGGTTTCAATCATAGATTGATAAATCTGGTGCAGCAAATACACATACAACTAGTCCTTGACTTATAACAGTTTGTTTAGTGACCGTTCAACGATAACAATGGCATTGAAAAAAGTAACTCATGACCGTTTTTCACACACACTTACAACTGCTGGAGCATCTCCATGGTCACATGATCAAAATACAGACGCTTGGCAACTGATTCATATTTATGACCATTGCACTGTCTCGTGGTCATGTGATCACCTTTTGTGACCTTCCGACGAGCAAAGCCAGAGTCACTTAACAACTGTTTTACTAACTTAACAACTGAAGTGGTTCACTTAACAACTGTGACAAGAATGGTTGTGAAATGGGCCAAAACTCTCTTAACAACTGTCTCACTTGGCAACAGAAATTTTGGGCTGAATTATGGTCGTAAAATCCAAAACTACTTGTATTTTCGTTTGGATGAATGCCTTTCCAGATGCCTTGATCGAAAATCTATTGAATTCTCAGCAGTCTATGCAAAGGTTCTGTTGCATGAAAACTGGGATGCTTGGCCCACTGAATAGCCAGATCTGGGAAGCTATTATTCCTGAAACAAGATTATCTTAATTTATGGAATTTCTCTATCACGTTTGTGTGTCTCCCAAGTGGCAGGGTGGCCTAGTGTTGAAGATGCTCACCTTCCACTTGGAAGGTTGAGAGTTCAATCCTAGGCAGCAGCAAATGTTTCTCTCCTAGGGTGCAAAGAAGAAATATCTGCTAGGAACTCCGCAGTATCAGGAAGGGCATACGGCCAACTCTACCCTGAATTAAGGGATTACAGAGTCTTTTTTTAAAAAGGGAGTTTGTGTTTCTCCTATGAATATCATTCGCTGCATGTTTCATACAGCAGCTTCCTTCTATTCTCTATCTGGTTTGGCATTTGCTGTTTATTACCGCTGCTTGACTAGTCACTTGGGTTCATGGCTCAAACTCAGGCATTTCCCTATGGATCCTCAGCAAACTCAGTCTGTATAATAGTCTCATAAATATATGTATGAGGATGGCAATTAATCGGCTTATGCATGTTTTAAGTAATCTGTGCAGCAGTTGCCAAAGACGAATGCACCATTTCTCATGGAAGGGTGTTTCCTGGTTGCTGTCATTCTCCTGAGACATGTTGATGAATGTTCTGATCAGCAAAAACTTCTGTCTGCCACCAGCAACTCTTTTGCGTATCTTCAGTTGCATAAGGTGCTTTTGCTCCAGTGAATGCGCCCTTTGAATTGCTAAAATGCTTTTATTTTTTTTGGGTTTTGCAACTGCTGTGTCAAACCTATATATCTAAGGAAAGATCAGTCTTCCTTTTGGCTATGTCAGTTTCTCATGAGCTCTTCCTTAAATCCCTTCAGTTTCTGTATCTATAATTTAAAAAGAAGGAATATTTACATTGCTTTGAACCACCTAACCTCAACATATACTTGAGCTAATGGTATGGAGCTTTTTTTTGTGTGCCTTCAAGTCAGTTTTAACTCCTGGCAACAACCCAGACTAGTCCTTATGGTTTGTTTTACAAGATTTTCAAAAGTTGTTTGCCCTTGCCTTCTTTTAAGAGCTGAGAGAGAGGGACTGGCCCAAGGTTATCCGGCTGACTTTGTACCTAAGGTAGAACTGGAACTCGCATTCTTCCATGTGGTGCCTTATTCAACTACTGTTTCCCCCAAAACAAGACATCCCTGATAATAAGCCCAATCGAGCTTTTGAGTACATGGCAATAAGACCAAGTGCTTATTTCAGGGTTCAAAATAATATAAGACAGGGTCTTATTTTTGAGGAAACACGGTATATCAAACTGGCTCTAAGGGTATGAAGTGCCATTCTTTTAACTTCAAAATTACCTTGATCAAAATTAGATTAGATAATCATTTATCTGAAGTGATGTAGGGTTTCCTGCCTAAGCAGGGGGTTGGACTAGAAGACCTCCAAAGTCCCTTCCAACTCTATCATTCTGTTAAAATGCTTTCCTGATAAATTGGACTCCTGTAATGAGCAGGAGGTCGGACTCTGTAAACTAAATATCACCTTTCAACTGTATAGCAGCATTCAGAAAACACGCCAGGCATTAAAGCGAGTTAGCACAGAACGCAGTTGCTGTGTCCTGTGTCCCAAGACAATGTATCCCAATGACTCCCAGCAATTTATGCCAATGAAAACAACTATAAATAACAGTGAGGGATCCTTGGTGGTCTCTGAGCTTGGTTGTTTTCTTGCAGACATTTCATTACCCAAACGCTGATGATGTTACCTGGTTTGGGTCATGACACATCTGCAACAAAACAACCAAGCTCAGAGAACACCAAGAACCCCGCATTTCAATTCTGAGCTACAAATATCCTCCTTTATAAATAACAGTATTAATAACAACTATAGTACTACTAAGGGACACGGTGGCTCAGTGGCTAAGACGCTGAGTTTGTCGACCGAAAGATCGGCAGTGTAGCGGTTTGAATCCCTAGTGCTGCGTAACGGAGTGAGCTCCCGTTACTTGTCCCAGCTTCTGCCAACCTAGCAGTTTGAAAGCACATAAAAAATGCAAGTAGAAAAATAGGGACCACCTTTGGTGGGAAGGTAACAGTGTTCCGTGCGCCTTTGGCGTTTAGTCATGCTGGCCACATGACCACAGAAACATCTTCGGACAGCTCTGGCTCTTCGGCTTTGAAACAGAGATGAGCACCGCCCCCTAGAGTCGGGAATGACTAGCACATATGTGCGAAGGGAACCTTTACCTTTACTTATACTACTACTACAACAGTATTCCAAATCAACTGTGATAGTTGTCTCAACATAAAGAACAGTAGGATTATTTTGCCTCTGTTCCCTTAAATAGCAGTATTCTTCTTCGAAAGTCCTACGAAAGAGTCCAGTTTTAATGTTTCATTCAGAATTACTGGCTTCCCATATCGTATTGAATCATGTGGAAGGGTTACACGTTGAGCAGTCAAGAGAACAGACTCAGATGACCCAGTCACTTAAATTTAAGGGAATTAATCTGAAAGACTGACTGAGATAGTTCCTTGCCCTTTTTCCATCTTCTGACAAAATTCACAGCAGAGCTTTGAACTCCCATCTCCAGAAACTCAGTCTGAAGCTTCAAAGACACAACATGACTAGTTAAGTAGGCTTGAAGGTGGACATGAAAGAAATCAAGTAGGTATAATATATCCTCTACTATCAAGCCCAGAAATCAAGTCCTATATATGCCTGAAATAGACAGAGAATTTCATCCCAAGCCCTGTGTCTCCTACTTTTACAAATGAATGGATTTGCTGTCATCATGACTTAGGGCAAGGCCAGCAGACCTATTTAACATTTCGACAGCATGGTATGGACAGTCTTGGAAAATGGCAGAGCTAATTGCAGTGCCTTTACCCATAGGAATACAATTGAAGTTAGTTTGTTTATTTCCTTGTTTTAAGTCTTATATGGACTGGTGGCACAGTGGTTAGAATGCAGTATTGCAGGCTAACCCTGCTCACTGCTTGCAGTTCAATCCTGACCAGCTCAAGGTTAATTCAGCCTTCCATCCTTTCCAAGGTCAGTAAAATCAGGACTCTTGGGGGGCAATATGCTGACTCTTTAAACCACTTAGAGAGGGCTGTAAAGCACTATGAAATGGTATATAAATCTAAGCGCTATTGCTAGTGCTGTGGACTCCTATCTTGTACAACAATATTTGATGGCCCACAACAACTCTTAAAAACAAGAATAAAAACAGAACCATTCTTCCCATCATATGCCATTCCAATCAGACTATTAGCCTCCTGACTCAATCCTTCATCCTCCAACCTTCAATCTGTGGGGAAGAGCCAGGTCTTCATGAAGGCTAATAGGAAAGGGACCCTTGAATCTTAAGTGAGACACAGTTTCAAAGGGCTGAGAAAGTTGTAGACAAGGCTGAGACCTCCATCCAGAGGTGGTATTCAGCAGGTTCTGACCAGTTCTGGAGAACCGGTTGTGGAAATTTTGAGTAGTTCAGAGAACTGGTAAATACCACCTCTGACTGGCCCCGACCCCATCTATTCTCTGCCTTCCGAGTCCCAGCTAATCAGGAGGAAATGGGGATTTTGCAATAACCTTCCCCTGGAGTGGGACGGGAATGGAGATTTTACAGTATCCTTCCCCTGCCATGCCCACCAAGCCATGCCCACCAAGCCACGCCCACCAAACCACACCCACAGAACCGGTAGTAAAAATTTTTGAGTCTCACCACTGCCTCCATCAGATGACAGCATTTAAGGGAGGAGACCAATAGCACATCCACTCTGTCTGACCTAGTATGATTGGCAGATATGCTCAGAGAAAAGCTGTCCCACAGATAAGTTGACTCTGTGTTATGGAAGGTTTTAAAGGTGGTAAAGGTAAAGGTTCCCCTTGCACATATGTGCTAGCCATTCCCGACTCTAGGGGGTGGTGCTCATCTCTGTTTCAAAGCCGAAGAGCCAGCGCTGTCCGAAGACATCTCCGTGGTCATGTGGCCGGCATGACTAAACGCCAAAGGCACACGGAACGCTGTTACCTTCCCAACAAAGGTGGTCCCTATTTTTCTACTTGCTTTTTTTAACGTGCTTTCGAACTGCTAGGTTGGCAGAAGCTGGGACAAGTAACAGGAGCTCACCCCGTTACGCAGCATTAGGGATTCAAACCGCTGAACTGCCGACCTTTCAATTGACAAGCTCAGCATCTTAGCCACCGAGCCACTGCGTCCCTATATTAAAGGTGATAACCAGCTTGCTATTCTTCTCAGATGTTCTTGAGCCTTCTTGTTTATATTTGTCTCTTGTGGTGGGCTCACTTCCCATTCTTTTTAAACATTAAAAAAATATTTTTTTAAAAAATTAACAAGGGATAGAAAGCTGAACAAATGAGAAGCAGAGGGTTGCTGAGCATCATGTTGGGGGATCCAGGACTCAGGGGCATATGTGAACCCAGATAACGGTTGACCAAAAAACCCTTTGATGATCTCTGTCTTGTGTATCCTTAAAGTAGTACGCCCACACATACACACACTGGGGGATTTGTGGTTTTGCATGTGCAGGGAGGAGAAGAAATTAGGAAATGTAATTGAGGAAAGGAAGTAAAAACAGCAACTCCCCGGAGGAGGCTTTCAGGGCAAAAAGTCACACGTGCAATAGAGTTGCTTCTCTTGAGTGCTCTTGCGTCACCACCACAGTTTCCAATTTAATTCTTCTGAAATGATAGGAAAACAGTTGCAGGGCCCAGAGGAGGTCCAAACAGGCATGAGGGTGAAATAGGAAATTGGCTCGCTCCAATTAGTAAAGCAGATTTCCCCAGACTCTTTCCTCCCAAGCTTACTCGCACTGGAATTGAGGGTCCCTGTTTTCGTTCTGTCAGCTGTAGTGTGGTGTCGAATTAGGCCTGGGGACTTAGGAAACCATCTGATTGCTCCATGTCTGACAATTGGAGTTGAATGCCAAGTTTGGGGTTGCCAAAATGACACGGTAGGACTCGAGAATTACAGGTAGTCCTCAACTTACAACAGTTCGTTTAGTGACCGTTCAAAGTTACCACAGCACTGAAAAAAGGTGTCTTAGGATCGTTTTTCACAGTTACAATCAGAGGAAGTATTCAGCAGGTTCTGACCAGTTCTGGAGAACCGGTAGCTGAAATTTTGAGTAGTTCAGAGAAGCGGTAAATACCACCTCTGACTGGTCCCACCCACATCTATTCTCTGCCTTCCGAGTCCCAGCTGATTGGGAGGAAATGGGGATTTTGCAATAACCTTCCCCTGGAGTGGGGTGGGAATGGAAATTTTACAGTATCCTTCCCCTGCTACGCCCCCAAGCCATGCCCACCAAGCCACGCTCACAGAACCGGTAGTAAAAAAAATTTGAATCCTACCACTGGTTACTACCTTAGCAATTGATCGAAGTTCAGACGTTTGGCAACTGGTTCATATTTGTGATCGTTGCAGTGTCCCAGGGTCTTGCGATCCCCTTTTGCGACCTTCTGACAAGCAAAGTCAATGGAGAAGCCAGATTCACTTAACTAACTTATCAACTGCAGCGATTTGCTTAACAACGGTGACAAGAAAGGTTGTAAAATGAGGCAAAATTCACTGGACAACTGTCTCACTTAACAACAGAAATTGTCAATTGTGGTCGTAAGTCGAGGACTACCTGCATAATGTTGGCCAGTTGTACGGGATGGAGATAGATACAAGACACAATAGAAGAACCCCCCAACTTTTCCTTGCTCAGCCATATGAGGATTTGGGATGATATTCGTTGAAAGTTGGCGAACAGGAGGAAGGAAATGAAAAATGGGCCTCTTTATTCTTCTTCCTGCTACTATAACCCATTTGTGAATTTCCCTCCTTCTTTATCTCTTTCCGCTTTCATTCATAGATCGGAAGCTAACAGTTCCAACAGCTGTATTCTGTAGGAATATTGTATGTCTATCTTGCTCTTCATAAAAATGTAGAAGGGCTGCGTTGCAGTGGTGGGTTGCCACTGGTTCGCCCCGGTTTGAGCGAACAGGTAGCGGCGGCGGCAGGAGGCTCCGCCCACCCACCCGGATGTCTCTGCACATGCGCAGAAGCTTCTGCGCATGCACAGAAGCATTACATGCACGCACATGCGCTCACCCACGAGCGAACCATTAGTGACCAAAATTGAATCCCGCTACTCCTGTGCTGGATCTTTTTAAAAGTGCAGATAGTCCTTGACTTACAACAGTTTGTTTAGCGACTGTTCAAACTTAACAACGGCACTGAAAAAAGGGACCTATGATTGTTTTTTTTTCACACTTAACGACCGTTGCAGCATCCCTGTGGTCACATGACCAAAATTCAGATGCTTGAGATGTATGCATGACGGTAGTAGCGTCCCAGCATCATGTAATCCCCTTTTGTGACCTTCTGACAAGCAAAGTCAATGGGGGAGCCAGATTCACTTAACAACCATGTCACTAACTTAACATCTGCAGGGATTCACTTCACAACTGTGGCAAGAAAAGTTGGAAAATGGGGCAAAACTCACTTAACGGCTGTCTCACTTAGCAACATACATTTTGGGCTCGATTATGGTCGTAAGCAAAGGACTACCTGTACATGTGTCATGTTGACTCTCACAAAATAGCTCCCATTTCCAAGTCCATCCTGAACCACAAGACATCACAATGTCTCACAACTGTCTAGAGTCCAATTCAGGTGATATATAAAAGTCATAATCGGTAATAAAACTCAAACCTGCTGTCAGAATTCCAAATCTTCAAAAAGTTGATTTATTCCAAATATGCATTCTCCGCTTTAAAGCGCTCAGATTTTTGCAGGGGAGCAAGGTGGATTTTGCCTGGGGCTTGAAATTGCATCGGAATTATTCCAGCATAATTAGCAATCCAATCATCCTGCTCCAAATCTCTCCATCCTATTGTATTTTTCAAAAAATTAATTGAGAAAGCAAAATATAGAATATTTTATTTTGTTTTGAAATGGGGCTTCCTGAGTGCCCTGTCGATATGCACATCGTCGTTGTGTATTTGTGTGTGTGTGTTTTGTTGGATTTGTGCATGGACCATCTCATGTGATACATCTTTTCTTTGCAACATCCCCAAATAAATCAATTAAGGGAGGATCGTAATCTTCATGTGGAAGGTGGCATGCTTTGTAGAGGATGGTCCTCTAGTGAACTGTCATTTAATTCAAGTCTGACTTAAGGATTAAACAACAAAAGGAGTTGCCATTTATAAATCTTGACAGGGAGGCCCTTGGGGAGGGCTTAAAAAGTCAGCATGGCAGCTGTAATTGGACAATTGAATCCCATCCCCCCCTTTTTTAAAATTTGATTTATATGCCACCCTTCTCTGGAGACTCAGGGCGGCTTACAATGCGCTAAGCAATAGCCTTCATACTTTTGTATATTTTATACAAAGTCAGCTTATTGCCCCCACAAACTGGGTCCTCAATTTACCTACCTTAGAAAGGATGGAAGGCTGAGTCAACCTTGAGCCTGGTGATATTTGAACTTGCAGTAATTGCAGGCAGCTGGTGTTAATAACAGTGTGCTTTAGTCCACTGTACTACCAAGGCAACACATGTAAAAGGGGCAGGATTTCAATTGTTTGCTTGCAGCTGCCATATTGATTTTTTTTATGTTGAGTGTTAGCAATTACTTCTCTCTTTTTTCTCTTCTTTCCTTGATTATCCCTGTTTCTTACTTTTCCTTTTATCTTTTCATTTCTTTTTCTTTTTTCTAATTTTTTTAATGCATCCTGGATAAAATTATTTCTCAATAAAAATTATATTTAAATATAATTTCTCTCTCCCCTATTATTTCTAAATTGACTGAGGGATCCAGAAAGGAAGGGTTGGATAGGTTGTGGAGATCAATCTTGGATTTGGGAATGGTACCTTTTGTCAGGCCTGGAAGCCATCTTTTACATTGGGCCTTCAGGCCTGCCACATTTTCTACTGTGAGAAAATGGGAGGAGGGATTATATGGAGTATGGGAGATATGTAGTCAAAATAACATTCCTTTCTCAGAGAGTCAAGGATGCATTGCCCTGGCACTTGGAGTCAGATGACTGGGAGGTATCTCCAGTTTGGACAGTGGATGATTGGACCATGTGATGGACATGAGGGTGCTGGGCAGGGACTTGAACTTTCACTTGGGTGGGGAAAACCTGGAAACTTTCAGATTTGGGTTTTCCCAGATGTGCCAATGTGAAGTCTCTAATAAAATGGAACTTTGAGGAATCTCGAGCCTCGGAGTTTCCTTCGTTGGGGGGTGTTACTTGGAACCCTGACATCTTTTTTTGAGAGCACATTGTATTCACAGAATGGCTAATCTGGTGAATCCATTTACCAGAAAGTCAATGGTAAGATCTGTCTATGGCAGGGGTGGGCAACTGTGGCCTTTTTACAAACTGTGGACTTCAACTCCCAGAATTCCTGATACAGCCAAGCTGGCTCAGGAATTCTGGGAGTTGAAGTCCACAGGTTATAAAAAGGCCACAGTTGCCCACCCCTGGTCTATGGAGATTCTCAATCATCCAGGTCATGGTTGTCTCAAAGGTGCTTTTTTTTCCCCTCAAAAGGCAACTGGACTGTTTTTCCCCCTTGAGGAAAAAAAACTTTCCCTTGAGGAAGAAGATGTTTCACTTCTCATCCAAGAAACTATCAGAATGGATGAAGCTTCTTGGATGAGAAGCAAAACATTTTCTTCCTTAAGGAAAAAACATTTCTTCCACAAGGGGAAAACAACAACCATACATAGTCCAGTTGCCTTTTGAGAAAACAAGCACATTTGGGACAAATGGTAAGATCCATTTCTTCCCACTCCAACCCCAGCTTCTCCACCTCAGCTTATCTTTTTTTTTTTTAGCAAAATTTTCGGATTTTTGTTTTCTAAAAATCTCTGGCATCTATCAACATCCAGTAGTTTATGATAACACTTATAGTGTAAATAACAAAGGTACTAGAATCTTTGTGTGTGAATATATGAACTTCCTAAAGGAAGTACAGGCAGTCCTTAATGTACAACTTCATTTAGACCATTCAAAGTTACAATGGCACTGAAAAAAGGGACTTATGACCGTTTTTCACACTTACGACTGTTGCAGCATCCTCACGGTCACTTGAACAAAATTCAGAGGCTTAGCAATTGGCATGTATTTATGACGATTGCAGGATCCAGGGGTCATGTGATCACCTGTTGCCACTTTATGACAACCAAAGTCAATGGAGATGCCCGATTCACTTAACAACCGTGTTATGAACTTAACAGCTGCAATGATTCCCTTAACAACTGTGGCAAGAAAGGTCATAAAATGGGCAAAACATTTCCCTCCAAGTGCCTAGTTGCCCACCCTGTTTTAGCTTGAGGCTTTGAACACGTGGGACATTTCAAAAATTTGAACATTTGAACACGGTGGCGCAGTGATTAGATTGCAGTACTGCAGGCTACTTCTGCTGACTGCCGGCCAGTGGTGGGATTCAACCAGTTCGCACCACTTCGGGAGAATCGGTTGTTAACTTTCTGAGCAGTTTGGTGAACTGGTTGTTGGAAGAAATAATTAGGGCAGAGAACCGGTTGTTAAATTATTTGAATCCCACCACTGCTGCCGACTGCCTGCAATTTGGCAATTCAAATCTCACCAGGCTGAAGGTTGACTCAGCCTTCCATCCTTCTGAGGTGGGTAAAACGAGGACCCGGATTGTTGAGGGCAATATGCTGACTCTGTATCCACTTAGACAGGGCTGTGAAGCGGTATATAAGTCTAAGTGCTGGTGCTAGTGCTATTTCGAAAAATGCCACCATTCCCAAATCCAAGATTGCTCCCCGCAACCTATTCTCTGATTGAATAAATGTTTGTCATTAACGATTCGTCTAACTAGTGTTCTTCTTTCCCTTCCAGGTGTTTTGCTAGATATCCAGCAACATTTTGGGGTTAAGGACAGCGGAGCTGGCTTGCTACAGACAGGTAAGCATACCTCTTCTAATTTAATTTAATTTTAAGGTGTCAGCTGCCCAATTCCATAGCAACTCTGGGTGGTATACAGTACTGAGCACAAAATTAACAGCAATAACAAAGATAGTGAGCCATCTGGAAAAAGCAACGACTCCGTATCTTCTCAAAATAAAACATTCACATTAGGGACCCACCGCCCGAGTAGAGCGGGAGTATTCTTTTGGAGGGTAAGCTCTGGTTTTGCCCTTTGTTTGTATTGTTTTCCTTGTGATCTTCTCCTGCACTTTGAAACCAAGGTTGTGGCACACTTGTGAATGTGTGCCAGGTTTGCTTCAAATTGCAATTAACTGGCAAATGGACTTTTATAGGTATTATGTGTCTCCATTGTTTGCTATACTTGGGGAGTGAAGCTGAGCAGTAACTGGTGGGAAAACTTCAAACCAGGGGTGAAATGTAAAATGTTACTACCAGTTCTGTGGGCGTGGCTTGGGGGGGTAATGTGACTGGGTGGGCGTGGCCAACTTTTTTTTTTTAACTTTTCAAAGCATTTTTTCTACAACCTCTTCGGCCGAAAAAATGCTTTGAAAAGCCTCTGCTTCTGCCATCAGGCAACACAGCTGGGATCGTCAGAGGCTTTACAAGGCATTTTTTTTACCACCTCTTCGGCCAAAGAGGTTGCAGAAAAAAATACTTTGAAAAGCCTCTGACGATCCCAGCTGAGCCACACAATCATCAGAGGCTTTTTTTTTAACTTTTAAAAGCATTTTTTCGGAAGAAGAGGTGGTTGAAAAAATACTTTTAAAAGTAAAAAAAAAAAGCCTCTGATGATCATGCAGCTTAGCTAGATATGGGGGGGGGGCGCAAGGATTTTTGCTACCAGTTCTTCGAACCACCCACCGCCATCGCTACTGGATCGGGCGATCCGGTCTGAACCGGGAGCATTTCACCCCTGCTTCAAACCTCTGCTATCACTCTGTAATATTCTCTACAAGCAGTAAATATTTACAAGCAGTAGCCTCTTCATAGAGAGCCAGTTTGGAGTAGTGGTTAAGGCGTCAGGCTAGAAACTGGAACACCATGAATTTTAGTCCCACCTTGAGCATGAAGCCAGGTGGGTGACTTGGGCCAGCCACTCTCGCTCAACCCTAGAAAAGAGGCAATGGCAAACTACTTCTGAAAAACCTTGTTAAAAGAAACTGCGGGAACTTGTCCACACAGTCTCTGAGAATCGGACATGATTGAACGGAAGAAAAAATAAATAGTATAGTAAGGCATCTTAATTCATCAGACCTACAGATATTGCTGGGAATCTGCCACATATACAGAAAATCTCTCTTTATTTTTCTTGCAAATGTTTACATTTATGTGGTACCCATTACATTTAGAAGGGTGAAGAATCCTGGTTCTAAGACCGTTGCCACTTAAGGATGTCCAGATCATTTTGAATTGGGTTCCTGCCAATGTTACAGGAAATAATTCACTCAGTCTATCAAATTTTCTGTTTTTTAAAAAAAGCAAGAGCTGGCACCCTTAACACCTAGCAGCGCCATCAAGAAAATCTTTTCAGTCCGTACAAAAAGCTGAAAGTTCTGGAAAGTCATAATGATCTGGCAGCTGGATCTAGATAGCTGTCTAGGTGATGTTAGAAATTAGAGAAATTAGGCTACGTTTGCAACGTGGATCATTACGATTGCAGATGGTCTAATGTTTTCTCATCTCTGTTAATGAGAAGTTGTTTCTTGCCATTACATCTAAGACAGTGTTTCTCATCCTTGAATGTGTGATCATCTTTTGTAGCCTACTGACAAGCCAAGTCAATGGGGAAGCCAGATTCACTTAACAACCCTGTTACTAATTTAACAACTGTGGCAAAAATGGTGGTAAAATGGGGCAAAACTCATTTAACAAATGTCTCGGTTAGCAACAGAAATTTTGGGCTCAGTTGGTCGTAAATTGAGGATTACCTATACCAGCATCATTTGTATATCTTTGTTACTCCCCATACAGACTAGATTTATTGGCTTATCCCAGTTTCACAAACCATGATTTGTGAAAGTTCCTTTTTTTTGTCTATGGGGATTCTCAGTCATCCAGGTCATGGTTGTCTCAAAGGTGCTTTTTAAAGAGGCAGCTGGACTTTCTGGTTTTTCTTTGAAGATGTTTTGCTTCTCATCCAAGAAGCTTCTTCAGCTCTAACTTCCATTCCTAACCGTCTTCCATTCCCCACCATCCAATCAGAGCTGAAGAAACTTCTTGGATGAGTAGCAAAACATTCAAAGAAAAACCAGAAAGTCCAGTTACCTCTTGAAAAAGCACCTTTGGGGTTTCCTTCTTTTTCCATTTTCCCTGAAAATCTCAGGGAAAGCCATCTATGCTAAGCAGTGGCATCTAAGGGTGTAGCTGTGTTCCAAATTAAGATTTGGTTTGCCTTTTTGAAATGTAACATTGAGTCACGATTTGCTGAAAGAGAGGTTTTGCAAAATATCCTCAACATCCTATAGGCGTAACTGTGTTTGTTTAACCCACTGCAGAAAAACCCACAAAGGATCTTACAACGTTAATTATTTCTTCATCTATGTATTCAGTTTACCTTCCATCTAAAGGCAATCCCACACTGATTTTTTTTAAAAAATCAACTAATTCAAGAAACTATCAGGCAATACTATGGAAGGTAACTTTGTGGATTGTAGCCTTTTCTTTGTTACCTTCTCGGAGGAGGCTTCGTGGTATCTGAAGCAGAATAACTAGATTCTGTAATAGCTTTGTACCATATAGTATTAACCGAGTTAACTCTCAAGACTCTTTTTTCCACTATGTATTAAAAATGGACTGAGATAGATAAATAGGTAGGTAGGTTTGTTGCTAGGTAAGTAGCAGGAGTGGGTTCTACTTACCTTTACTACCAGTTCGCAACGGGGCCGCGAAGCCACTTGCTTCACTTGCGCTTTGCGTTTTGATGATGTTAGGGTCAGTGGGCGGAGCCTCCCGCCGGTTTTACTACCCGCTGGTTTTACTACCGGTTCTATAGAATCGGTGCGAACCAGGGGCAACCCACCACTGATAAGTAGGTAGGCAGGTGTAGATGTAGATATAGATGATGTAGATGTGTGTTTATACACTGCATATGTACATGTGTATGGATGGATGGTTTTGGGTGTATCTCTGTGTGTATTTCTTTGGAGTATAGATATAAATTGTTTGTGTGTGTACACACACACACGTACACACACAGTATATGTACAGTGTGTGGATGGATGGGTATGGGTGTGTGGGTGTGTCTGTATTTCTTGGGAGAACAGAAATCAGAAGTTTCTGATTCATCAGATGTTCATTTTAATGCGTGCCAATGTGTACACAGAAGAAAGTGACAATAAAGGTTATCTTATCTTAACACTATAGAAATTAACATAGCAATATAATTCAACTCCAAGTAGGTCTGGGTTAGTGCAGTTAATGAATCCCACAAAGTGGTTGTATTATTTAAATTCACACTACTCAAAGTGATATTTCAATGAAAATAGGGTAATTGGTTCCAGCTTGCTAGAAATAGGCAATGAAAATGTTTAAACATAAATATTTATGTGCATATTAATAAAATATTGCAGCAAAAGATAAAAAGAATGTACTTTTAAATTAAATATATGGTTAACAGAATCACAGAGCACAAGTAGTCCTTGCCTTTTTACTGTAATTGAGCCCAAAGTTATACTCATAAGTTGTGGGAATCATTAAGCAGGTTACCATGAGACCGTGCCTGATTTTATGACCTTTTTTGCAGCGTTCATTAAGCAAACACGGCAGACATTAAGCGAATGTTGTGGTTGTTGAATGAGACAGTTTTCCCCAATGGGTGTTATTGCTGGAAGTAAACACTAGAAACGATCACAAACTGCAGAAAAATACAATCATGTGATCTCAGGATGCTGCAAACAGCCGTAAATGCATGCCAGTTGCCAGGCACCCAAAATATTATTATGTGACTGTATGGGGAGTATAGGTAGTATCTCAATTTACGACCAGAATTGAGCCTCAAATTTATGTTGTTAAGCGAGACATTTGTTATGTGAGTTTTGCCCCGTTTTACGACTTTTCTTGCCACATCTGTTAAGTGAATCACTGCAGTTTTTAAATTAGTAATACGGTTGTTAAGTGAATCTGGCCTCCCCATTGACTTTCTGTGTCAGAAGGTTGAAAAAAGGGAATCGCATGACTCTGGGACACTGCAACCATCATAAATGTAAGTCAGTTGTCAAGCATCCAAATATAAATCACATGACCGTGAGGGATGCTACAGAGTGAAAAATGGTCATAAGTCACTTTTTTCAGTGCCGTTGTAACTTTGAACAGTCATAAAATGAACTGGACTACCTGTACAGCTATTCAAACTTTGAAAATGAGTCGTAAGTAGCTTGTCCTGTTTTAGCATTTCTATGGCCACAATTATGTCGTTCAGTTACATCAAATTGTTGCTCTAATGTGATAACAAGCCTCTTTTAAACTTGTACTGTTTCCTTCTAATGCAGGGGTGTCAAACTCAAGGCCTGCGGGCCGGATTCAGTCCTTGGGGTGCTTAAATGTGGCCTGTGGGGCTGCCCTGGAAACAGTGAAGGACCAGCCCGTAGTGCCTCTGCCAACGAGAGCGGGCTCCCAATCTCTGTTTTTGGCTGGGACAGGCTCCTGCAACCCTCTGCCAGCGAAAATGGAGATCAGGAGGGCTGCATCTCCATTTTCACTGGCAGAGGGTTGCAAGAGCCTGTCCCAGCCAAAAACAGAGATTGGGAGCCTGCTTTCGTTGGTAGAGCACTCAGGCCGCCACAGGCGCCCCTGACATGAGTGACATCAAGCTGGCCACACGCACCCTGGCCACGCCCACCCTGGCCTCCCGAGGTCAAACACAACCCTGATGAGGCCCTCAGTGAAATCGAGTTTGACACCCCTGCTCTAATGGAATCTTCCTTTTCTCTGTTTCGCACACATGAAGATGAGCGATATCTAAAACCCCAGCCACAACTGCGCATGTGCCAGCCTCAATTGCACATGCTCTAACCAAGTTTTGGGTCTCATTAAATACAACCTGGTATCAATTTACAAATTGCATTAAATCAAATATTGCATTCTTCTGGCTTGCACCACAGTATAATTGCAACCTATCTATACAGGTAGGCCTTGACTTACAACAGTTAATTTAGTACCAATAAAGTAGAATATTTGTAGCTGAGGGTTGAAACGAGGGGTCCTGGGTGCTCTCTGAGTTTCCTTGTTTTCTTGCAGACGTTTCATTACCCTAACTAGGTAACATCATCAGTGGTAGTCAAGTATGGATGATGCTACCTAGTTTGGGTTATGAAACGTCTCCAAGAAAACAAGCAAGCTCAGAGAGCATCAAGGACCCCTCAGTTCATTTAGTGACCGTTCAAAGTTACAACAGTACTGAAAAAAGTGACTTACGGCTGTTTTTCACATGTACAACCCTGTCCCGGGGTCATGTGATCTGCTTTTGCGACCTTCTGATGAGCAACATCAATGGGGAAGCCAGATTCACTTAACACCCATGTTACTAACTTAACAACTGCAGTGATTCACTTAAACAGCTGTGGCAAGAAATGTCGTAAAATGGGGCAAAATTCACTTGACGACTGTCTCACTTAGTAACATACATTTTGGGCTCGATTGTGGTCATGAAAGTCATGAAATGGGACAAAACACACTTAAAATGTCTCGCTTTGCAACATAAATTTTGGGCTCAGTTGCTCGTAAATTGAGGACTACCTGTGCCAGAATCATGTGTACATCCCCCTACAGACCAAATTTGTTGGCTTATCCCAGTTAAGTTAGAAAAGTACTATCTTGGTAGCTTTGGTTCGAGCTTTGTTTTAAGGAAGCAGTCATAAGTCTGTTGTGGCCCGTCAGTGGCCTGTGCAGATTGTAGCTAATTCCGACAACGAGGAGGCTGGTGTGGTGCTGCGCCAGCAGCCTGTGCAGCTGGCACTCAAGTCGGACAGTGAGGAGGCTGGAGAAGATGTGATGTCAGAGGCGGGGATTCAGCCAGGGCCTTCAGAACCTCCAGAAACTCCTTTAAGTGAAGAGGACGAAGAGGAAGAGCCTCTTCTCAATGCACGGGCATGCAGAGCTGCCAAAAGGCAGGAATGGCTCCTCAGGAGGAGGTCTCCTTGAGAGTAAGGCTTGGGGCTAATTGGCCACTTCCTTAGCCTATTTAAGAAGGAACGCCGCTTGCAACAAGCTGTAGAGAACAACTTTACTTCACTCTCTTTCCTGTCTGCAAAATTTATTCTGGGCTTTCTGCCAACTCTAGTAAGACTGTGATTACCATCTTAGCATTCTGGTAGGCTGTTATGACAGTATTAACAGCCTTTGGTTGATAAAGACTAAGTTATTTGAGTAAAATAAGCTTTGTATAGAGTTTGTGTGTACTGCGTTCTTTGGGGTCCGTGGCTGGGGCAGAACGAAGCCAAGGACTACCTGTGAAGGCCTGGATGATCAGGAAGGCCTTTAACCGATGTTGAAGCCTAACAAGATTTGGCATCAACTTCAACTGAACAGAGAAGGATTTAATTTGTTGGACTTGGAAGGTTCCTGTGGTCTAATCGTTCAGATATTGATTTAGGGCCAAGGAGACCGAGGTTCTTCTCTCTCTGCAGCCATGGAACATTACTACAGGTAATCCTCAATTTACGACCATTCTTTCATCAACCATTTGGAGTTTAAAACAGCAATGAAAAAAGGGATTGGTACCTCACATACTTGGTGAATGTTACAGCATCCCCATGTGATCAAAATTTGGGTACTTGGGAACCGTATGTATTTACAACAGTTGCCAGGGTCATGTGATCAAAATTTGTGACTTTCCCAAGTGGTTTCCAGCTAGCATAGTCAATAGGGGAAGCCAGGTTTGCTTAATGACCACCCGATTCACTTAACAACTGCAGTGATCTGCTCAATAACCATAACAAAAAAGGTTGTAAAATCATTGCAGCTCATTTAATAACTGCCTTGCTTATCAATGGAAATTCTCATCCCTATTGTGGTCGTAAGTCTAGAGGACCACCTCTAGATGACTGTGAAACAGTCCCTCTCTCTTGTTCCCACCTACCTCACAGGATTGTTGTAGGGAAACAGAAAACAGTCTTATCTCCAACGGTCTAAAAATACTAATGTGATTGCAACGTTGTATTCCAATTCTGGAGAAATTGATAGAAACTAATCAGTGTCTTTAAAACAAATAAACCAAATATTTTAATAGCTTTTTTTGGGGGGGGGGGCTGGTCCTTTCTAAAAACAGACTATACCAACACTCCTTGCAACGGAAGTCCTGCTATTGCAAAGCCAGATGGCTCAGAGGACAGGAAAGGGAAGGGAAGCTTTAGGATTGTTACGGGAAAATGAATGGGAAAAAGCCCCGTTCTAGAAGTCAACTATACCCTGGGGAAGGAGAGAATATTTGAATTGTTCATTAATGGAAACTCGACAGAATTTGTCCTGTCAGAGTCGAGCCAGTGGAAGTAACCACAATGAGGTTGTCATTCGTGACAAAAAGGAAAACTTTGCCTTGCACATGAGGTTTGGAAGAAACAGCGAAACTACCCTTATTTTGCATTAATACCCCATAATTTTTGGGGGGGATGGGAGGGTGTCTTTGAATCAGTGTTGACCCTCTGTGGATTCCTTGACAAGAAGTACTTTGAAAGAGAAGCCTCTTTCCAAGGGCTGAGAGAAAGTGACCGGACCAAGGTCAGCCAGCTGGCTTCATGCCTAAGGCAGAACTAGAACTCAGTCTCTCAGATTTTAGCCTGCTGCCTTAACTCAGGGCTGTCAAACTCACGTCATCACGGCGGCGTCACATGACATATTGGGACTTTTCTCCCCCCCTTGCTAAACTGGGCGTGGGCGTGGCCAGCGTGTGACTTATCCGGCCCGCGGGCCATGTGCTTGATAGCCTTAACTACTACACCAAACTGGCCCAATCCATATTTAGCAGTCTGAAATAGTCTATTAGGGTTGAAAAAAAGGGCTTTTCAGCAGTGGTTCCTTTATTAGGGAATGCTTTTTTCCAAGTGTTGCAAATTTCATTAGACTTCAGTTCCCAAGGCTTTAGCCGGCATCGGGGGTGAAATCCAGCAGGTTCTGACAGGTTGTAGAGAACTGGTAGCGGAAATTTTGAGTAGTTTGGAGAACCTTGATGAGCCTTGGTGGTGCAGCAGACTAAAGTGCTGTTAAGTAGCACCAGCTGCCTGCAATTACTGCAAGTTCAAATCTCACCAGGCTCAAGGTTGACTCAGCCTTCCATCCTTTTGAGGTAAGTAAAATGAGGACCCGGATTGTGGGGGCAATAAGCTGACTTTGTATAAAAAAGAACACCGCTTGGGGGGGCTGAAAGCCCTACTAAGCAGATATATATAAAAGTATGAAGGCTATTGCTTAATGCATTGTAAGCCACCCTGAGTCTCTGGAGAAGGGCGGCATATAAATTGAACCAATTCAATAACCGGCAAATACTGTCTCTTGCTGGTCCCAGAGTGGGGTGGGAATGGAGATTTTGCAGTATCCTTCCCCCAGGAGTGGGGAGGGAATGGGGATTTTGCAGTATCCTTCCCCTGGAGTGGGGAGGGAATGGGGATTTTGCAGTATCCTTCTTCTGGAGCGGGGTGGGAATGGAGTTTTTGTAGTATCCTTCCCCTGCCATGCCCACCAAGCTACGCCTACCAAGCTACAGCATGCCCACCAAGCCACGCCCACAGAATCAGTAGTAAAAAAAATTGAATTTCACCACTGACCAGCATAGATGATGAAGTTAGAGTTCAATATCCAAAGGTCTGTTGGATTTTCCTCTCTGCTTTGTTCTCTTAGAAGTCATGCCTCGCATGCTTTCCTTCACTTATTTAATTTTATTTGTATTCCATCTGCTGTCCCGAGGAACTGTTGTGATTAGGCAGGTGGTAAATGAATGACTTACATCAAATGTATACAGAGGTTTGTATTTTTTTCAGAACTCCCAATGTAAATCCCTTTCCTTTCCCTACCTTGTAGGATAAAGTATTGAGGTGGGAGGAAATTTTGTTTGATTTTAATCAATAAACATAACAATTCTAGGAAGAAGTATAAAAAGGGCAAGTGAAGTTAGAAGCTATGTTCTCTTTTCCGCAGGAGCAAAGGTTAATTAAACATTTAAACGACTGGGAAATCGGCGTCTTTTAGGAACTGTCCAATTGGTTGATTTCATTTGCTTCTAAATGGAATTCATCAAAGGGTTTTAAAGACTTAGATCAGTGTTTCTCCACCTCAGCAATTTTAAGAAGTGTGGACTTCAACTCCCAGAATTCCCTAGTCAGTGCTGGTTGGGGAATTCTGGGAGTTGGAATCTTAAAGTTTGAGATTGAGAAATACTGGATTAGATCAGTGGTGAAATCCAATTTTTTTTTACTACCGGTTCTGTGGGCGTGCCTTAGTGGGTATGGTGTGGCTTGGTGGGCGTGGCTTGATGGGCGTGACAGGGGAAGGATACTGCAAAATCTCCATTCCCTCCCCACTCCGGGGGAAGGATACTACAAAATCCCCATTCCCTCCCCACTCCTGGGGAAGGATATTGCAAAATCTCCTTTCCCACCCCACTCTGGGGCCAGCCAGAGGTGATATTTGCCGGTTCTCCGAACTACTCAAAATTTTCGCTACCGGTTCTCCAGAACCTGTCAGAACCTGCTAGATTTCACCCCTGGATTAGATGATCATCATCATTGGGTGGGTAGATAAAAACCCATGCTCTTCCTAATTCTATGGAAATAGAAAATGATTTTAAGATTTCTCAGAAAACACAGTTCCCAAAAGTATTTGGTGTTGGAGAAGACTAACCTAAGGACATATCAAAGTCGCTGCATAATTATTGAAATGCAGAAAATAAGCAAAGAATGGAGCAAATGGCAACGGCCTTCGTTTTGCCCTTCACGAGCTAGCATCCTGTCACTTCTCACCCCCCATATATGTCTTTTCTTTGTTTTGATTAAATTGAAAAGATAAGGACAGAACAATTCCAGCATATGAAATTTAATGGTTTTGGCAGGAGTCTTTATTCGAAATGATGACGATTTGACCTCAAGAGACATCTGTACAGGAACATAGAGTGCACTGGCTATGACTGCCAAATCATATCATGAATTATTCCTTTTCTTTTCGTAGGGCCACAGGATATGCTGGAAGTTAACTTGCAAAGGTTCCCCCCCCCCTTGTTAGATTGTCAAATGCCACTATGAATGGCATGGTATCTATTTTTGAGAGCCATGGGAAAAGGGACTAAAGGTTTTCATCCAAACCACTTCAGTTGCTAAATTTGTCCACTTTCTGTAGATTTTCTGGAGCGTGGTTAACATGGACCTGTTCAAACACCACAAATGCAAGTTCCCCCTCTTTAATTTTAGAGAGGATTCCCTTTTCTGCTTCCAAGTCTCAGGAGCTTATTTTTTTTTCCACTCCTTCTCTCTATAATGGTAGTCAAAAAAACCTGTAGTTACTATTTTGCTCCCAAGCAATGCTTTGTAAAAGTGAATTTCATATCTCCCAAGCAGGAAGAAAGAAAAACAACAACAACACCGGGCAGTGCAAAAACCTTTGCAGAAAACATGGTTAGAAAAATCCTGGAAGCAGAAAAGGGAACGAAGAAGATGGAATGAGAATCAGATTTCTCATTTTAAAGTCTAATCAATCCTCCATGCTCCAAATTATGATCCAAGATTCTTCACTTTCAGGCTATTAATCTTTTTCCACCAAATTGTAAAAGCATGTTGATCTGTTTAGAAGAGCTGCTTTAAAAATGCAGCATGTTCCCAAAGTAGCATATAATACATAATGCAGTTATATCAAAATGCACCTAAGAGCAGAGCAAAACCACTAAACAGGGATACATACATTCTCCTTTCTGTGAAAATAACCTTATAAAAAAGCCACGTTCACTGCCCATTTAAAAAGCAACCAGGAGTGGCATATTGGTAGTCCTCAACTTACAACCATTCATTTAGCAACTGTTCGAAGTTACAATGGCACTGAAAAAAGTGACCTACAACCAGTCCTCGCATTTATGATGGTTGCAGCATTCCCACGATCACATGATCAAAAATCGGGCACTTGACAACCTGGTTATATTTCCAATGATTGCAGCATCCCAGGGTCCCGTGATTACCATTTGCGACCTTGTCAGCTAGGTTCCAACAAGGTCAATGGGGGAAGCTGGATTCACTTAACAGCTGTAGTGATTCACTTAACAACTATGGCAAAAAAAAAAAAGGTCATAACATTGGGTGTGACTTACTTAGCAATCTCCTTGCATATCAGTAGAAATTCTTGATCCCAAATGTGGTTTGTAAGTCGAGGACTATTTGTAATCATAAATACTGAGGAAGGATGTTCCAAAGGTGCTTTTTCAAGAGACAACTGGGCTTTCTGGTTTTTCTTTGAAGACGTTTCGCTTCTCATCCAAGAAGCTTCTTCAGCTCTGACTCCATTCCCCACCATCCAGTCAGAGCTGAAAAAGCTTCTTGGGTGAGAAGCGAAACGTCTTCAAAGAAAAACCAGAAAGTCCAGTTGCTTCCTGAAAAAGCACCTTTGGGACAACTATTTATTATTATTATTATTATTATTTATTTAAAAAAATTTATACCACTGTTCTCCTTCCGGACTCAAGGTGGTGAACAGCCAACTAAAAAACATTGTATACAAAAGTTAAAATAATTTTTAAATAATTTATAAAATTTGGCCCATAATTTAAAACATTTCAGTTAAGATCAGTATCAAACGTTAAAACCGACATGGAGTCAGGCCAGCCCGGCTAACTGAAAGAAGTAAGTTTTAAGGGCCCGATGAAAAGTCCAGAGGTCTGGGATCACTCGTATCTCTGAGGGTAGATCGTTCCAGAGGGTGGGCGCCACCACAAAGAAGGCTCTCCCCCTGGGGGTCGCCAGCCGACATTGTCTGGCTGACAGCACCCTGAGGAGGCCCTCTCTGTGGGAGCGAACTGGCCGGTGGGAGGCAGCTATGATCTGGACAACTGAGAATCTCCATAGACTGAGGAAGGATGTTTCATATAAAGAGGCGACAGTCGTTCTGCATGAGTGGCCGCTATTCATCCTTCTTGAGAACTTACTCTTGCATGTTAAGGAGCCTGAGTGGCGTAGGAGGCTAATGCCTCCTACAAGGCAGCACTTAACATCCAGCTGCCTGCAATTACTGTAAGTTCGAATCTCACCAGGCTCAAGGTTGACTCAGCCTTCCATCCTTTCTAAGGTGGGTAAAATGAGGACCCGGTTTGTGGGGCAATAAACTGACTGTATAAAATATACAAAAGTATGAAGGCTATTGCTTAACGCATTGTAAGCCGCCCTGAGTCTCCGGAGAAGGGCGACATATAAATAAGAATTAAAAAAATTTTTAAAAAATGTTGCAATTGGAATATGAGCCAGAGTTTGCTTTCCAAAACAAATGCAAGTCCTCGATTATATATCATTATGAGACACATAGACAGCGAGTTCTATATGGTATGGAAGCAATTTGGGAAAAAAAAAACATTTTTTGCAGGAATTAAACAACCAACCAATCAATCATATGTTAGAATCATGGATAATTCAAGCCTAATGCATTTGACTAGTTTACTGTTTTGTAGTGCAAATCCAGAATACTGGGTTAACTGACTCATGAGCTTTCTTATAGGAAATCCTGCCATTGATTGACCCCTAGTTTTGCTTTCTTTGAGTGGTGGCCACCTAGGCAAATACCATTCTGAACTCTTAACATCCCAAACAGCTTTGGTGACTAACAAATTGAACAACTGGATTTAAGCCTCCCTGAATACAAATGAGTTACTGATTTGTGGCTGTTTTTGCCAACCGCAATCTGTTTCCAGCTATTCTCATGTGGCTCTTTTTAATTTATATTTTATTGCTTTTTAATTAACAGCAAAAAATGAGTTTGAAAAGGAACAAAACACAAGGATAATAGTGATAGAGATATATACAGTTGTCGAAGAGAAAAAAAAAGAAGACATAAAAATAAAACGAAAAAATAAAAGAAATATAAGGGGAAAACACAAATGTGAAATACCATCATCATAATACAGTTACAACTCTCTATATATTTGTCTAATGCAAATGTTATTCAAATACATATATAAAAGAGCCGCGGGGCACAGTGGTTAGAGTGCACTACTGCAGGCTACTTCTGCTGATCACCGGCTGCCAGCAGTTTGTCAGATCGAATCTCACCAGACTCAAGGTTGACTCAGCTTTCCATCCTTCCGAAGTGGGTAAAATGAGGACCCAGATTGTTGGGGGCAATAGGCTGACTCTGTAAACTGCTTAGAGAGGGCTGTAAAAGCACTATGAAGCGGTACATAAGTGCTATTGCTACATATATTTAATATATTTATGGTAAAGGCAAAGGTGAAGGTTTCCTCTGTCCAGTCGTGTCCGACTCTAGGGGGGAGATGCTCATCTCCGTTTCCGAGGGAGCCAGCATTGCCCAAAGATGCTTCCGTGATCATGTAGCCAGCATGACTATGCAACAAGGTGCATGGAATGCTGTTACCTTCCCACCAAAGTGGTACCTATTTATCTACTCACATTTCCATGCTTTCGAACTGCTAGGTGGGCAGGAGCTGGGGCAAGCAAGGTGAGCTTGCCCTGTAGCATGGCGCTCAGATCTCGAATCCAGGTTGTTAGCTTTCCAGGATGTTAGCTCAGTGTCTTTAACCATTGAGGCATTGTGCCTCCTATCTTTATAGTATATTACCTTTTTTAACCTCCTGCATTGTGTATCAATGAATCCCACATTTAATTGAGTTCATCTATACAAAGTCTACATCTATAGGCAATCTGCTCATAGGTGGCACCTGCAGTCAACTCCTCAATGAGTAGATGGAGCTATACATTTGTCTTTCCAATACTGCAATACCAAAATAAATGTTGTAGCCATGGGAAGGACACAGAGAATTGTTTGCGTTATCCAGTTGTCAAATTCCATGCACTAAGTATATGCTTCCAAAGAATATTATCTCCTGAAAATTTAAGCTTTGGTTGCACACAATCGTATTTATATAATCCACTCCTTTCTCCCAAAACTTAGTAAGTATAGGACGTTGTAGAAACACATGTTTCAAAGATGCATTATCCTTCTTGCATCTCTAAGAAAGTATTTCTTTTGATAGTCTGTTCCTTTTTATACAAAGCTATTTTCAAGTGAGTTGGATCTGTAAATAAAGGAGGAACTAGACCTAGGCAGGCATGGCTTTGAAGTTGAGGATTACCTGTACTTCTGGAAGGACAGATAGCTAGTCTTGGCTGAGATGTACAGATAGCTCTTGATTTTAAATCTATACCCACCTATCTCTAGTTTTTCAACCAAGACTGGCTACTTGTCCTTCCAGGTTATGCCCTGATCTGTCTGTCTGTCTGTCTGTCCTCACACCTTAAGATCAGAGGTGGGTTTCAAAATCCGTCGCTACCGGTTCACTCGTGGGTGCGTCGGCACTTGTGTGTGACGCTTCTGCACATGCACAGAAGCATCCAGGCAGGTGGTGGAGCCTCCCACCACTGCCGCTACAGGTTCGCCCGATCCGGGGCGAACCGGTAGCAACCCACTGCTTAAGATTTTGTTCAAGGCTAGTCTAAGGATTCAGGGCCAACCCTGTCATTAGATAGAGTGAAGCTGTTCCCTCCTGGTAGGAGACCTCCAAGTATATTATCAGATAGTCTCCCTTGTGCTGTTAAGTGGTCCTCAGCTTTTGAGAAAGATCCTCATGAATGCCGTTTGATCAGCGTCTGCGTGATCTGACTCATTGAACTCTGTGCATTTGGTTGTGAAGTAGTCCTTGCATTTTGTCTAAGCACTGGCAGAATTGTGTTGTCTCAGCTCCTATAGGGGTTGACTGCAGAAAAAAGTGTCCATGACCATCTGCAGGGTATCCTTTCCTTTCTCCATGATAACTAACTGGGGCTTGGAAAATATTACAGTGTGTGGATTGCATAAGGAGAGTGTAACAGTAACAGAGTTGGAAGGGACCTTGGAGGTCATCTAGTCCAACCTCCTACTCACGCAGGAGACCTGTACTAGGGATTCCAACCGCCGAACTGCCGATCTTTCTGATCGACAAGCTCAGTGTCCTAGCCACTGAGCCACCTAGTCAGGCTGTTATTATTGCTATTACTTACATATTAAAAATGTTATTCATATATTATTAAAAAATTGGGAAACAATACTCTGTATTTCTCTGTTTCTGTTCTGAGCATATGAAAATATGAATGTTTGCAGTATGTATTACTAAGTTTACGTTTGGCCAGGCAAAACTGGGAAAGTGGAAAATATTTGGAGCCCTATCATAAAAGTACAATCTTACCACTAGCTTTTATTGTATTTGTCCTTGATGTCTGGTTTATAATTAATCCAGAAAAACTGTCATCCCAGGAAAAGTGTTGCAGTCTGTTGCCTAAATGTGAATTAAAAGTTATCTGCTGGAGTGACTGAATGATACTATACCCATCTCTGTTTCCTTGATGTTTAGGACAACAAGTTTGACTTTAAATTACGGTTTCCATCCTAGGAAGTTGTTACTTTTGCAGATGCAAGGGCTGGGGTCTTCTCCTGCAAGGGAAAAAAAAACCTTCTTGTGTGATTAAAAAAAATTACTTTTGCAGAGTTAGGGTTAATTTTGCAGCTGGAATGATTCGCATGGTATCTGCAGCCTCCTGGCACCACCCTGCTCCTTAAAGGAGTGCATTTCTCTTATAATTATTCATCCTGGCAAAAAAGGAACATAGGATATCCTTATCCAAGATCCCAGGGGTTATTATGGGATCATATAGGTTTATTTTGCACTCAGCAGATCTCATTCGCCGGGTTTTCAGGCAAAGTGTTTTTGCCTAGCCCAGCAATCCTATCTGATTTTCCAAATAGTTGACCAAGACTGACACTTGAAGCTTTTCTGGGCCAAAAATGGTCTTTAGCTTCTGAAAGTACAACGGGTACAAACAGGAAATCCTCGACTTACGACCACAATTGGGACCAGACTTTCTGTTGCTAAGCAAGAAGGTTATTAAGTGAGTCACACTTGATTTTATGACGATTTTGCTACAGCTGTTAATCGGATTATTTGTTAAGAGAATCAAGTGATCATTAAATAGATCCAGCTTCCCCTGCAGACTTGTTGATCAAAAGCCAGTTGGGAAGGTCACAAATGGTGATCATATCATTCCAGGAACATGTCATAAATACATGCCAGTTGTTAAGTGCCTGAATTTTGATCAAGTGATTGTGGGTGCTGTCATGGCCATAAGTATGAGGACCAGCCATAAGCTACTTTTTTCAGTGCTGCTATAACTTCGAACCGACATTAAACAAATGAATGTAAGTTGAGGACCACCTGTAATTTGGTGGAATGCAACATGCTTTGCATGCCAAAAGTCCTAAATTTGATCCATGGCATTTTCAATCCCAATTAGTACTGATGTGGAAATGTGATTTTTGTTGTTGCTGCTGCTGCTATAGAGGCTGTTTCTTGTGATCTTATAAACTTCACAATAGCTAGAAAGGAGGGTGTGCACCTTTTCTGAGAAACACTATATTGTTGTGAATTGCCCCTACTGCAATACTAAATATTTAGGGATGGCTTGATCATGAATGAACAGATAAAATCTTGAGCTTTAAAACTTGCCTAGATACAAACTGTTATTATTGGTGAAGTTGTAACCAGATCTGACCAATTTTCAAATTGTCTTCTATATCATAGGAGAGCGGGTAGAGTTTATTAGGTATACCATGTCTGGACTGCAGACATCCAGCCACTAGGTGGGAGCAAATAAGGTATTGTACCTCTCTTTGCTGCCATCTAGTGGTAACCTGATTTTACAGTCAAAGTTTTATACTGTATTAGCTATAAACATACATTGATAAATTGTCTTGGGCTATGTGGATAGCCTCAAAACCTCCCCAAATTCTTATTAAGAATTGGAAGGCATTTAAGGCTGTTGGTACCATCATCCATCAAAAATGCCTGTCACTGAATGCACAGACAAATACCAGCTACCAGCATAGAAATGCAGAAACATCCATTCTTTGCTGTCATTTTAGTTGTCTGGATTTTTGCAACCCGAGATGAGGAAGCTCTAAAACTAAAGAAGCTATCAAGTTCCAAATCTTCCTCGGTATTATTGCTATGTATATGTAAGCTTACGGTTAGGTAGGTAAGTCTGTAGATAGGGTCCTGCTACTGTCATTTTTGAAATCTCCCATGAAAGACTGTTATAATTGGTGCCTGAACTTCCTGGCATCCTATGCCAATGCTGGTCAAAAGGTGAGGTAGCAGTACGTTAGGCAAGATGTTAGAGAACTTCTGCCAGACCAAGTGGTCAATTCTGGGGGAAGACAGATAAAACAGTATATCCAGGGGTGGGCTGCTGGGGGTTCGCAGGGGTTTGGGAGAACCTCTAGCTAAGATTCTGTGTAGTTCGGAGAACCCCCAAATCCCACTCCGGGCTGGCCCTGCCCACCCCACCTCGACCCTCCCTGGAGTCCCCACGCAGCCCGTTTTGGATGCAGATAAGTGCAGGGCATGCACGGAGGATCAGGGAGGATGAAAAACAAGCCTACAAGAAGTTCAGGTTCGCCTCCAGCGCCTGGGGAGGACATTTTCACCCTCCCGGAGGCTTGAGGAAACCAAACATCACCACCACCTGCCATGGTGCAGGAGGCCAACTAGGCCACGTCCACCATGGCCACACCCACCCAGCAACCAGGCAGAGAACCCCTTGCTAAAAATTTTGAAGCCCTTTGAAGTATCTCAAGAGTTCGCATTTTACTATTGTATGCATTCCTTGGGTCCTGATAATAGAGTTGCACATGGTTAATTAAATGGGGATCACCAGGAAATACCAGAACTGTAGGGCAGATTGTGGAATTGAGGGGGGAAAAAAACACATCCTGAAGAAGACAATGGCAAGCCAGTTCCATACCATTGCCAAGAAAACTGCATAAATCACTAGGGCTCTGCTGCCCCCACCGATAAGCCCATTCATTATTCATTCTTTCAGGGGCCCTCGACTTTACTGGTAATTGCCAGAAGCGCCCCCTCTCAATTTTTGATTGAATATGATTTGTGTAATCTTTTGGGTAGGCCTAAAATTGTTTAGTACCTGAAGGGAAGAAACTCTGCCTTTACTGAACGTGTTTCATGAAACTGGGTTTTAAAGATAAGGCGTAAGTTTTGCATTGGATCAGACCCAGCTATTAAATTATTCCTACAGAAGTGGTTAGCTTGTTGGCTGCTGAAAAGTTATAAATAGATCTCAAGTAAAAGGTTCAGCTCTGTGACTTCGGGGCAGAGGGTTGACTAATTCTCTGAGGCTCAACAGAATGTATAATGAGAATGATGGCTGAATATTCAAAAAGTGTTCCAATATTTCTGACTATATTGATTATTCCACATCCCATTGCTGTCCTGATCATCTGCTCATCCAGTCTCCTTTTGCTTGAATATTTGAGAGAAAATTGGTTCCTCAACACAACTCCATGTTTTTTTAAAAAATCATTCTCAGGTTGCTGTCAGAGTTCAAGGCCATACAGGTAGTCCTCAACTTACAACCACAGTTGGGACCAAAATTTCTGTTGCTAAGCATGACGGCTGTGAAGTGAGTTGGGCCTGATTTCCCGACCTTTATTGCCACTTAAGCAAATCACTGCAGTTGTTAAGTGAATTCTGTGGCCATTAAGTGAATCTGACTTCCTCCCCATTGACTTTGGTTGTCTGAAACCATCTGGGATTGTCGCAAATGGCAATCACATGACCCTGGGCACCACAACCCTCTAGATCAGGGGTGGGTTGCCCCCCGGTTCGGACCGGTTCGCAAGAACTGATAGTAAAATCGGTGGGAGGCTCCACCCACTGCCCTGGATGTAGTCGTCAATCCCGTTGCAAACCGGTAGTAAAGGTAAGTAGAACCAACCCCTGTTCTAGATACATGCTGGTTGCAGCGGTGGGTTTCCAATATTCTTACCACTGGTTCGCTCCGTACACGTGCTTTCCATGCATGCGCCCGGCCTTGAAAACGTGCCTAAATTGGACGGCATACAGCTGGGGCAGGGGGCAGGCCTACCCTTGATTTCCACTACCGGTTCACCCGAACTGGTACAAAACCGGCTGAATACCACCTCTGGCTAGTTGCCAATACTCTGAATTTTGACCACATGACTGTGGGGATGCTGCAATGGTCATATGTGCGAGGATGGATTGTAAGTTAGTTTATTTTTTTTAGTGTCATTGTAACTTTGAACAGTCAGTGAATGAATGGTTGTAGGTTGAGGATTACCTGTATTGAACCAAGCTCTACAGCTACATCTTCTCACCCTTAAAAAGACCACACAGAGAGACAATCTCTCTCTGTGATTTTGGATCTTTTTCTTTCCTTCAATATCAATTCATAGATTTCACGATATCTTTTCATCTAGAAGAAGCCTGATAGTGAGAGAGAGAGATGTGATTTCAGTGGTTAGAATGTAGTATTGCAGGCAAACTCTGCCCACAGTCTGGAGTTGGATGGGCTCAAAATTAATTCAGATTTCCATTCTTCTGAGTTTGGTAAAATGAAGACCCAGATTGTTGAGGGCAGGATGCTGACACTGTAAACCTCCCAGAGACTGCTATAAAGCACTATGGGATGGCATATAAGTCTCAGTGCTATTGCAAAGAAATTAACAATTAGAGAGGCTTGGTCTTCCATTGCTGATGATCACATTCTCAGAAGGGCTTTGATCCCCTTCTGAGAAAGGCAGGTTGGGAGTGATGACTATGCCCAATAATTCTCAATTCAACTCCACAAACAATTAACTATGAAATAAACTCTTAAAACCCAAACCACATTCAGGAGAACAATTCCAAGTGCAAATTTGAATTTCAACCACCTTCAAACCTGAGGGAAACCTTCATCTTAATGACTTGAGAGAACCTTTCACAAATCACAGTACCTTTTATGATTAAACGTTTAAACCCCTTCTACTTTTTTTTTTTTTTGAGGGGGTGGGGGGGCAAATATGATATTTTTTTCCTGTCAAAGAAATCAAAGAACACCTTTAAATATCGTGACAGAGAACTAGGTTGCCGGTTGACTGGCATTTCCCAGGGTGGAAAAAAAGAAAAACTGAGCTGGCAATCATGGGTAACAGCGCGTGAAGGAATCCATGAAGCCTGGAGAAAATGAACTTTTTTTTTTATTGTCTCGTATAATTAAAAAGAGAGAGCAAGAGAAATTCCAAGCACACAGATGCGCACTCACGTGGGCTCATCCACCCACCCACATCGCACCACAAAAGAACTGGGAGAAATTAAAAACAAAAATCATCCCACCTGTATCAGGGTGGGGTCTGACCACTGAAATCAGAAATAGATACAGAGAAATCCATCCTGCCTGGATAATTAAACCTTTCCTGTTCTGTCACCACAATTGCAACGAAACAGACGTGTTGCTCATTCTTCATTCCAAACTACGATTCCAAAGCTGTCACTTTCAATTGGAAGGGCGTCTGTCATTTTACTTATTTTTATTCACCTGCCCTTTTGTCTGGTATTTTGAGGCCGGCAAGAAACACACCCAGTTGTGTATAGGAAACAGAATCTTTGAAAGGTGCCATTTAAAAAAAAAAATCATCCTGTGTGACCTACCTCTGAAAGAGATCATCTTTTGTGAGGTAAGGCTACAAAAAATGGAATCTGAACTGAACTTCTGTTTTATCCCCCGGTTTTATTTTTAAAGACTTCCATTCTGAAAAAAAAAATATTTAACCTTTTAAAGTTGTTTGAGGATGCCAGAGAAATGTATTCTTCTTTCTGAAAAGTCATCCCCGTTCTGAGTTTGTGTAATATAAAATGTACATTGGGCATTTGGTAACATGTGGCTTTCAATCCGAGTCTTATAGTTGGACCTGAGAATGCTGGCTCATATGAAAGAAAATTAATAATTCAGAATTAAAGTTGATACGTTCTGCATTTAGTTATGGTACATAGCTGCATTTTGTTTCTGGCCTGTTTTCTATCCTTGTTTTTGTGATGTACATAGTAGTCATTAGCTGGTCTAATGCATAAAGCGAATGCATTAGACCAGCCAAGACCATTCCCCTGGCAGAGGAATTCTGGGAGTTGAAGTCTACATATCTTTAACAGATTAACAGAGTTGGAAGGAACTTTATAGGTCACCTAGTCCAACCCCCCACTCTAGCAGGATACCCTATACCTTTTCTGACAAATGGCGGTCCAATCTTTTCTTGAAAGCCTCCAGTGATGAAGCTCCCACAACTTCCGAAGGCCATTAGTTGATTGTCCTCACTGTCAGAAAGTTCCTCCTCATTTCTAGGTTGAATCTCTCCTTGGTCAGTTTCCATCCATTATTCCTGGTCTGGCCTTCAGATGCTTTGGATAACAGCTTGACCTCCTCCTCTCTGTGGCAGCCCCTCAAATATTGGAACACTGCTATCATGTCTCCCTTGGTCCTTCCCTTCACTAGACTAGCCATGCCCAGTTCCTGTAACCGGGACTAAATGTTTTAGTCTCCAGTCCCCTAATCATCCTAGTTGCTCTCCTCTGCATTTTTTCTAGAATCTCAACATCTTTTTCATAGTGTGGTGACCAAAACTGGATGCAGTACTCTAGATGTGGTCTTATTAGGGATTTATAGAGTGGTATTAGTACCTCACTTGATCTTGATTGTATTCCTCTGTTAATGCAATTTAGGATTGCATTGGCTTTTTTAGCTGCTGCTGCACACTGCCAGCTCATATATTTAGCTGATTGCCCACTAAGACTCCAAGATCCCTCTCACAGTCACTGCTATTAAGCCTGGTTTCCCCCAGTTTATATGTGTGCTTTTGGTTTTTCTTACCTAAGTGTAAGACTTTACTTTCCTCTACATTGCATCTTTAAAGTTGCTAAGGATGAGAAAGACTGCATTGCACTGAGAAGGTAATAGATAGAGTAGAGGGAAAGGCTGCTTTTAATTCATGGGTAGGTTGGGCATGCTGAAGTTCCAGCTTTGGTCCCTTATATCTCTAGTGAAGACGAGGCTTAAATGAGAACAGTGATGAAAAAGTAACTTTGCAACCAAACCATGGATTTACTACCTTTCCAGGTCTGCAAAGCAAAGTTGAAGTAAAATCATAACCATGGTGGCCGTTTCACTTAGCAACTACTTAATGACTGAGTTGCTGTTCCCAATTGTGATCATTAAATGAAGAGTACTTGTCTGGTTGCAGAAATTAATTTCTGTCTAATTAGACTAGATGGCAGACCCTCCACCAATTTTCCTCCACCACCCCTTCATTTTTTTTTCTTAATTAAATGGGAGCTCCTCTCTCCAAGATTTTTGGGCTCGCTATGGGTATGATAGCTGGCAGGCAATCTTTCTGGCAAGCTGACCGTCATTGTCTGAACTTTTTTTTTAAACAACTCAAAGTGAATATTCTCCTGCTGCCATCTGGGTTCTGCCAGCTTTTTGTTTTGTCATTTTATTCTTTTGTTCTCAAATCTTTTTCCCTAATTGTACCGCCTCTGTCTTTAAAATCTCTTCGTTGCCTTTTCTTTCGTTGCACATCAGCAAACCATCTAATTAAAAAAGTGACTTCCAGGTCTACAAAGAATAGAAAATAGATTTAACACTGATTGTGTAGAAAAACATAGTATCTTTCCAGCCAACAGTGAGTGATAAGGTATACAACTGTCAGCGTTTTGCAAATATTAATTTTCCATATTGTAAAGACCAAAGTATTGGTGTAGGAATAGGGAAACTCAGGTTTAAATTCATCCTTTGCTCACTTTGACACTGTTACTATTTTGAGTGAAGGTGATATGTAAATATACAGGTAGTCCTTGACTTACAATAGTTTGCTTAGTGACCGTTTGAAGTTACAATACAATGGCATTGAAAAAGTGATTTATGACGATTTTCACACTTACGACTGTTGCAACATCTCCTCAGTCACGTGATTTACATTTGGATGCTTGACAACTGATTCACATTTATGACGGTTGCAGTGTCCCAGGGTTATGTGATCACTTTTTGAATTCTTCTGACAAGCAAAGTCAGTGGGGAAACCAGATTCACTTAACAACCCTGTTACTAATTTAACAACTGCGTGATTCATTTAACAAACGTGGCAAGAAAAGTCGTAAAATGGGGCAAAACTCACTCAACAAATTTCTCACTTAGCAACATAAATTCCGGGCTCAATTGTGGCTGTACATTGATGACTACCTATAGTCCTCGACTTTAGTCTGTTCATTTAACAAAGGTTTCAAACTTATGACAGCCTTGGAAAAAGTGACTTACAGCCAGTCCTTGAAGTTATGACTGTCGCACCATCCCCATGGTCCCGTAATCACAATTCGGGCACTTAGCAATCAGCTCATCTTTACTATGGTAGCAGTATCTTGTCATGTGAACATGATTTGCAACCTTCCCAGACTGCTTTCAACAAGCAAAATCAATTCATGACCACATGATTCACTTAACAACTACGTGATGCTGTTAATGACTGTGGAAATTCAATTAATGACCATGGGGAAAAATTGTGGTAAAATCAGGTCTGATCATGTGACAATTGCATTACTTAGCAATCAAAATTGTGGTTCCAATTGTGGTCATATATTGTGGACTATCTGTAGCATCTGCAGCTTATGAAGTATTCACCAATGGTTTGAATGGAAGAGCCGAATCTATCATGCATTCCCAATGCATCTGGAAGGTACCAAGTTAGGGAAAGCTGATATAGATGATTGATACTTTGTTTTTGACTTTCCCAATCAAATTTCAAAAGTTTGGGAATTGCTGACCCAATCCATCTTTTCCTTTCTGTTCTTCTGCAGTTTTCATCTGTAGCTTTATGGTGGCAGCCCCAATATTTGGCTATCTTGGTGACCGTTTCAACAGGAAGATTATTCTTAGCTGTGGGATCTTCTTCTGGTCAGCCATTACCTTCTCCAGCTCCTTCATCACTGAACAGGTAAGAGCTCTGCAGTGGGAATAATATGTGCTCTGCAGCTGGAGGAGCTGGTCAGGTGAGACGGGAGCTTTTGGAATGAAAAAGAGGGTGAGACATTCTGGAGAGGTGTATGGCTCAGGAGGGGATCATCTGTTGTACTCATATAAAAACAGGGCTGTAAAGTACTATGAAGCGGTATATAAGGGCAGTAAAGCATTGCGAAGCAGTATATAAGTCTATTGCTATACATTGGAAAAATCCTTGGCTGAAATCCTACTTTTACCAGTCAGTGTAGACAGTAATTGAGCAATGATCTCATTTAGCCTGCTGTCTCTGAGAACGGGCAGTTTTCCTGCATGCTAGGTAAATCTTGCAAGAGAGCGTCTATTTTGCATAGAAAAGATCCCAGCCCTAATCTTTAGCATCGGCAAGCTGGGTTGGGAAAGACAGCCGTGTGAAATCTTGAAGAGTTATTACTAGCAATACTGAACTAGATAGATCTATTGTCTGATTTGTTGTGATATAGAATCATTAAAGGTCATTGCCTAGGAGTAGAATCCTTGTTTTTACTTCAGAGGTTGTGAGTTTTCAGTCTCTCAAGATGGAGTTGGAAACATGGACCTTACCCCTGGATTGGCCACCTGGTCAGATCCAAGCCAGTCTTCCAAATTAGTATCAGTTATATACCAGCTTTCTGGCTTACAAAGATATATCAGGAGTAGCCCATCTAGTGTCTTCTAGATGTTTTATAGAATTCTCACCTGTTTCAAAAAAATCCTCAGAACATCAGCAAGTTGCCAGATTGTCAACCTTCACTCTAGTTTCTTTACACTTTGCCTTTACAAAGTCCCAAATAAGTTGCTCTTAGATGGAAACTTTTGAAATAAATTAAGCAATCATTCTTCAACTCCATCAGGAAATGGCCCTTGTTCAGGGCAAGCTATAATTAGTCCACTTTCTTTCAATTATTTTCTAACATTATTTTCAATTATTTGCAACTATAACAACAGGCCTCCAAAGAAAGAAGTATAGCTTTGGATTTGACCTCTTGGTCTTTGGCCAAATATAACAATTTTTAGCGATTTTATGGCCATCACAGACTGAAAGGTGGCAGCCAGGACATTGTGACCTTACAATGCAAGGAGTCTAAAATCCACTGTATTAATGAAGCTACTTGGCGCCAAAAGGAAGGAAGGCTGTTCTAAGGTGATACCTAATTTTTTTTTTACTAAAAGTAGCATTACCCACCACCAGCCTCACGTTTTCTGCTTTCAGGAGCTTTAATATGGGAACAGTGTAAATCAGGGGTGTCAAACTCAAGGCCCGGGGGCTAGATCCGGCCCGCAGGGTGTTTAGATCTGGCCCGCAGGGCCATCCTGGAAACAGCAAAGGTGGCCCGCAGTGCCTCTGTCAGAAAAAAACGGGCTGGCAAGCTCCATTTTCGGCTGCGACAGCCTCTTACAAGCATCTGCCAGCAAAGACGGAGCTCGGGAGGACCGCCCATGCCCTTCCCGAGCTCCGTTTTCGCTGGCAGAGGGTTGCAGGAAGCTGTCGCAGCCGAAAACGGAGCTCACCAGCCCGTTTTCACTGGCAGAGTGCTCGGGCCACCACAGCGCCCCCGACACAAGTGACGTCGAGCTGGATAGCCCACCCCGGCCATGCCCACTCTGCCCCCCTGAGATCAAACACAACCCTAATGCGGCCCTCAATGACATTGAGTTTGACACCCCTGCTGTAAATGAAAAAGGTACTCTGGTATGAGAGTGAACACAAGACCTTTTAACTTTTTACAGGCAATGTGGTCATAAAGTACTTCATTCCATTCCTATGATTAGTGATTCTGAAGGTACATACCATTAGTTACACAGCCTTCCCAGACTTGCATCATTTATAAGGTGCAAAAGATGCTCCAGTGGACTATTAGACTGAATCTTGGAAGAGGCCCACAACTCCTCTTCAGAGGCCCTGCTTGCAAATTTGGCATAGTTTACTGTTTAATTTAATGTTAATTTGAAGGCACTAGGCCCAGTGTATCTTCACATTGATATTTTATCGGTAAAACTCCCATCTCAGACTTACGTATCTCTGACAGCTTTTAAATGGATCCTGAACATCTTTTTCTAGTTTGATCTGCTTTTAATGATGATATCAAATTGAACAACAAAGAGGTCCCTGTTTTAACTGTTTTATTTCTTATATTGGCCTGTATCATCATTTTGGTTACTGCTTTTATTTAATAATTGTAAGAGACAAGGGGTGGGGTTTGGTATTTTTAATTGTAGGGAGGGAGGTCCTAAGGTGATATAAATAAATGAAGTTTGCTTTGTCTGAATCTTCCCCGTTAGCATTAGTCGAATATTGAAAGTCTGTGAATCTATGAATTTATTCTGTATAGTTCCCAAAGATAGGACAAGAACCAATAATAACTTAACAGAGGGAAATGCAGACTAGAAATAAGGAAGAATGTTCTGTCATGAGAAATATTAAGCAAATATATCCAACTTGCCTGCTGGAGTCATGGATTCTCCATCACTGGAGATTTTCAAGCAAATATTAGAGAGCCATTTGCTTGGCTGGGCCAGTGTTTTTCAACTTTGGCAACTTTAGGATGTATGGATTTCAATTCCCAGAGTTTCTGAGCCAGCATATCTGGCTGGGGTATTCTGGGAGTTGAAGTCCATAGATCTTAAAGTTGCCAAGATTAAGAAACATTGGCCTGGGGTGATCAAATGACAATTCCTGCCCAGGAGGTCAGGAGATTAGACTTGAAAATCTCTATTACACACCTATGATTCTATGATGACATCAAGATTTAGCCATAATTCTTGACAATATAGCTGGGTGTGATCCCAGTTTATTCCCACACCGAAGGTTTGGACTGGGTGTGAAATTTGTCCCTGGCTATCTAAGCATTCATGCCTATCACTTATCACCACAAGCTTCGTTTTTAGAACAAAGTAAACGACAGATTCAGATTATTCAAGATTGTTTTCAATAGTTTCTTGATTTCTGGAAATATGTTAAGTTTGGAAAATCAAACCTGGTTTTTTTAAAAAGACCACATTAACATCTGTGTACATTTTAGTACACGTTTCTTCATTTTACTTGCAAATTTTGCCTGATGTATACTACTCTTCTGTTCCCAAATAGATCCCATATGGTACATTATTTCATGAATATATGCATTTTTCGGCAAACAGCTTCTTAATGCACATTTTGAACATTACTCTATCGGTTTGAAAATGCAAAATGAAGTAAGGTTACATCCAGCTGTCAAATAAATCAATTTTATTTGTAGCTTGCACAGTTGAAGGCAAATAGAGAAAAACACCTTGATTCTTCTAGTATTCACCTGCTCTCTATCCCTTAAAGTACTCTTCTATGAGATGAGATACTGAAACAAATTATACCACCAGGCTATACTTCAAGTAAAAGTGTCATCTTTGACTATTTTTTTGCATTAAAATATGCTTTTAAACATAAGCAAGAATAAACCACTTGTTACATGGAATTTCCATCTCTGTGTTTGACACAAGCTGCCATTTAAAAATGGTGTTGTCTGCTTCGTTCCATAATTCTGATTTAAGATTCCATTATTTAGTCATTCATATGACCAAAAACACGTGAAGAACATTTCCAGGATGTAGATATGGCTAGACTAGAGAAAAGAAGGACTGGGGTGACATGATAGCAGTATTCTAGTATTTGAGGGGCTGCCACAAAGAAGAGGAGAGTCAATTTATTTTCCAAAGCACCAGAAGCAAAACAAGAAACAATGGAAGGAAACTAATCAAGGAGAGAAACAAGGAGATAAGGAGAAACTTCCTAACAGTGAGAACAATTAGCCAGTGGAACCGCTTGCCTTCAGAAGTTGTGGGTGCTTTATCACTGGAGGCTTTTAAGAAGAGACTGGACAGTCACTTGTATGAAATGGTATAGGTCCATGATGACAAACCTATGGCACACGTGTCAAAGATGGCATGCAATGCCCTCTCTGTGGGCACGTGAGCCGTCGCCCCAGTTCAGCTCTGCCGCGCATGCGTGTGCGCCTCCCGCCGGCTAGCTGGTCTTTGGGTCTCTGCCATGCATGCGTGGGGGGTGGGGCACGGGGCATGTGGCACTTGCGGGAGGTGCACGTGCATTGCATTTTGGGGGTTCGGGCACGCTTTGAGCACTTGGTCTGGAAAAGGTTAGCCATCACTGGTATAGGTTCTGCTCAAGCAGGGGGATGGACTAGAAGACCTCCAAGGTCCCTTCCAGTTCTATTCTGATTCTGATTCATTTTGTAGAGACCAAAACTCTACAAAGGAAATTCTATCTATATTCTCTCCCTGTCACCAGCATGAGAAGGAAGATGAACATTGCAGGTTCCACCTTTTTATTCTGTTGTGTCAGGCTATGCCAGCCATAATATTTGGGGGACGGGGAGGGGATCATCCAGCAAGCTGTTTTGAATTATGCAACCACATTGATTTCAGGACCACACGTGGAAGGGTTTGCTTTGTGCCCACACATCAAGGCTCTTTAGTTGTCACTGCTGTTAGGTGACACACGGTTAGCTGCTGGGAAATGGAGCTTGCCTGTTTTGAAACTCGGTTGCAGAGGCTAATTAATGCATACCTGGTGAGATGAACCAAAGCTGGCTCAGTCACTCAGTGGAGCGATTTCCCTCCAATGGAGAGAAGCTGGCTGTGTTTCATTCATCGCCGTAGACCAACTGCATTCCAGAGATTGTTCTTCTGCCGTCACACCCAGATGGGGAATGGGCAGCTACTTAGCCAGCCTGCCACCTGATCCCACAGGTGAGCTATTTTTATAAAATTAGGATTGCTGCTTCCTAGGGAGGGGCAGAAGTGCATGGCCTGTCATTCCCATGGCCATAATACCCAGCACAAATTATGTATCCCAAAGGAGACCTAGTTCCCAAGCCCTGCCTTATACACTTATTGGATCATTTGACTTTCATGCCCTGTTCACACCTCCCAGTTTTCCTGTCGGTAAAATGGAAAGGATAGCAGTTTGTTGTTTGCAAGGTTTGTTGCTTGTCAGATAAAAAAAATTATTAGCCCATCTTATACGAAGTGGCATGAGAGAAACACTAACGATGTGCAAAATCTGTCCATTCAGGAAATGAATCTTTCCAGAGAATTCTAGAATGTTCCATTTCCCTGCCCTCCATTTTTGGATCAAACTGCTTGTGCTTTGGCAGGTTTACTTCTAGAAACTTCTGAACAGCCCCCTTCCCACAAAGTGACGTGGATTGGAGGAGTTTTGACATGGCCCAGAAGGAAATGGAATCTTTTGGGAATTCTCTGAAAGATTCAATTCCAGATTGAGAAATTTTGCATATCTCTAGCAAACACTCCTAGAAATAGTGTGCTGATGATGTTGGCTGGAACTGAGGCCGTGTCCCTATGTGTCCTTCAGCCCAACAATTTTTCCCATAGTGTCAAAGATCATAAAAGGGCTTCTTGTGAAAATGGGTGGAGTTGTGGAACTGTCAGATGAAATGCAGAAAGGATTGCAATTTTTCTCATTTGCTAAGTGAAAAATGTGGCCCATACTACACACCCTTTCCTCTGTAACAGCCCTTCAAGAAGGCTTCTGTCCCTTTTTCCATAGTGTTCCATGGGGAGACATGATAGCAGACTCTCAATGCTTGAACTACAGTCACAGGGGAAGGTAAAGGTAAAGGTTTCCCTCATACATATGTGGTAGTTGTTCCCGACTCTAGGGGATGGTGCTCATCTCCATTTCAAAGCCGAAGAGCCAGCGCTGTCTGAAGATGTCTCAGTGGTCATGTGACCGGCCAAAGGCGCATGGAACGCTGTTACCTTCCCACCAAAGGTGGTCCCTATTTTTCTACCTGCATTTTTTAAGAGCTTTCAAACTGCCAAGTTGGCAGAAGCTGGGACAAGTAACGGGAGCTCACCCTGTTATGCAGCACTAGGGATTCGAACCGCTGAACTGCCGACCTTTCGATCGACAAGCTCAGCGTCTTAGCCGCTGAGCCACCGTGTCCCTTTTTTTATTTCCCCCATAGCTCATGAGGGTAGGCTTTTATAGCAGCAGATCCAAATTTGAAACAAAGAGGAATTTTCTGAGCACGAGACGTACCAAACACTGAATCAGGCTGCCCCCTGGGACTTCCGTCACTGCAGGTTTTCAACCAAAGTTGAACAGCCATTTGTGTGGGGGATGCTGTCAGGATTCCTGTCTTTGGGTGGGGGTTGTATTTGAAGACCCCTTAAGACCTGTTCCAGGGGGAGATATCATGAAGCAATGCCTCAGAGTGTGTGTGTGTGGGGGGGAGCCTTTTTTAGATTTGGAAGCGAGGACAGTCTGACGGGTTTCAGGGCAGCGGAAGGATACACAACAGACATCAACACTCAGCAGTAGCATCCTGTGCTATTCCTAACAAAAAAAAATGTTCAAAACAAATAAATTCTCAGACAACCTGAGAAGACAGAGAGAAAGCAGGGTCTGGAGGGGGGGGGATCCCTGTTCCTCAGGAGAAGAAGATATTTGACAAATTTCTGCAGATTTCACCACACCATTAGCTGAAATGTTCACTGAGCGTAATAATCAAAGGTAGCTTATACAGGTAGTCCTCGATGAATGACCACGACGGAGCCCATAATTTCCGTGGTTAAGCAAATCAGTTGTTAATGAGTTTTGCCCCATTTTATGACTTTTCTTGCCCCCGTTGTTAAGTGAATCACTATAGTTGTTAAGATAGTAACACAGTTGTTAAGTGAATCTGGCTTCCCTGTTGACTTTGCTTGTCAGATGGTCGCAAAAGGGAGTCACATGACCCCAGGACACTGCAACCGCCATAAATTCATGCCAGTTGTCAGGTGTCCAAATTTTGATCAGATGATAAACAGCATTTTGATCAGTTACTAAACAGCATTGAAAAAAGTGACATGGCCATTTTTCTTACTTATGGGGGTGCTGCAATGGTCATAAGTAAGAAAATGGTAATGTTTAGTACCTTTGAGCGGTTACTAAATGAATGGTTGTAAATTGAGGATTATCTGTAATGGCCATAAGAGAAATTCCAAAATCCTCTTCATATAATACAAGAAAGAATGTGACAGCTTTTGAGCTCAAAAAGGGGACAGCTTTGATAGAGCAGTCAAAGCTGCCATATTGATTTTTTTTTAACCCTGTCTCTGTGCAGGGTACAGATAGTCCTCAATTTACAACAGTTCATTTAGTGACCATTCGAAGTTAGAAAGGTACTGAAAAAAATGACTTATGACCATTTTTCACACTTATGACCATTGTAGCATCCCCCTGGTCACATGATTTACATTTGGACGCTTGACAACTGATTCATATTTATGACGGTTGCAGTGTTCTGGGGCAACCTTCTGACAGGGGAAGCCAGATTCACTTAATAACTGTGTTACTAATTTAACAAATGTGGCAAGAAAGGTCATAAAATGGGGCAAAACCCACTTAACAGATTTTTCACTTGGTAGCATAAATTCCGGGCTCCATAAATTGTGGTCGTAAGTCAAGGACTACCTGTTTCATGCTTTGGCAGGCTAGTAACTAGCTGAGGAGGGAGGGATTGAGATCAAGTGGACAGTTCCGAGTTTTTCCTTGCCTGTGTTGGGGTCCTTCTCATTTAACCATGGGCTGCCCTACACTGGTAGTTACGACATCCCATCCAACCAAGTGGGAAGTATGAAGGAGAAACAGGTAACACACATATGCACAAACAACTATGAATGCTGTTCATGGGCCACGTGGCCAGGAAACCAATATTCCCTTTTTCTATTTTACTGTCCACTCGGTAATATGGTGTTATGAGGCAACCATTTTCCCCCCAGACCTCAGGATAGGAAATAAAGTTCTATCATGGCTCCAGAGTATTACCACAGCTTACTATCTTGAGGTAAACTTGTTTGTGCCTGCCTAAACAAAAAAGGTAAAAAAACCAACCCTTAATTTTGAGCTGTCTATATCTTTAGGGATAAAAATACATACTTAATTATTTTAATGGCTGTGTGTCACAATTCCTCCAATTTCACCAACCATGGTGCAGCAACAAGTGAGCAATTTAAAACTGGCCAGCAATGGTTTGGGTTTTATTCTCGATAGCAAAAATAGGCTATAAACCCTTAGGGTGTGTCAAGACTGCAGAAAGGTCTGGCTAAAAATATGTTGTTGCATAAGGCAAAAGTACAACTTTGCATAAAGAAGTCAACTCAGTTGGTAAAACTAGCGAGAAGATAATATTTCCAGAGTTTCAATGAGGAACAAACCTGAGGCCATGTATAGCTTCCTCTACTTTCTCTTCTCTCCATTCTCCACTTCCCAAAGATAAGATAAAATCTGACATCTGTATGGAATCTGCAATACCTGAAGGATTCAGTGCTCTCATTCATACTACAGGTAGTCCTTGACTTACAACAGTTCATTTAGTGACCGTTCAAAATTACACAGCACCGAAAAAAATGACTTATGACCATTTTTCACACTTATGACTGTTTTTCACACTTTGACCGTGATCAAAATTCAGACGCTTGGTAGCTGACATAAATATGAGTCAGTTACCAAGCATCTGAATACGGCAGTGGCAGTGTTCTGGGGTCATGCGATCCCTGTTTGCGACCTTCTGACAAGCAAAGTCAGTGGAGAAACCAGATCCACTTAACAACACGTGTTACTAGCTGAACAACTGCAGCACTTCACTTAACAACTGTAGCAAGAAAGGCTGTAAAAAGGGGCAAAACTCACTTAACAAATGTTTCACTGAACAACTCAGAAATGTTGGGCTCTATTGTGGTCATAAGTCAAGCACTACCTGTATTTTATTCCAAATGCTCCCTTGCTAATTAAGAGCTAGCAGCATGGTGTAGTGGCTAAGATGCTAGGCTAGGATACAAAGCTATTTTCAAGTGAGTTGGATCTGTGGTGTAAATAAAGGAGGAACTAGACCTAGGCGGGCATGGCTTTGAAGTTGAGGATTACCTGTACTTCTGGAAGGACAGATAGCTAGTCTTGGTTGAGATGTCTGGCTACTTGTCCTTTCAGATTATGCCCTCATCTCTCCCTCCCCCCCCCTCTCTCTCCCTCTCCCTCCCTCCCTCTCTCTCTCTCTGTCAAAATGCTAAGAAATAACACTATTTTGCTAGGCCTTATTTTACACTCATTGAAAATTCACTGTGTAAAGACAACCGTTGAGTTTGGTCAACCATAATTGAGATGTCTTGGGTCTCTTGCTTTTTTAAGAACTTTGGTCTTCTTGTAAACTAAGAGATCTTTCCCAAGTTTGTTAGAGCTTTTCTTGAGCATTTCTCTCTGGTGCTTTTTCTGCATAGTAATGTCAGTCACTTCCTGAACCTCAGAAAAAGACGGTGTGATCTCCATTCTCCAAGGAGCAAAGCAGTTGTCTTTAACCCTGATATTTCTTGGGTCCCAAAATACTGTGGTGGGGGAGTGGGGTTGGAAGAAGCCATGGCTTGTCATTTCTAGAAATTAAATTGGTATGAAACAGATGTCGCTTTGTAGTGCAGATGTGACATTTGGTGGCAAGAATCTGTCTAACGGCATGCCAGAATTTTGTCCATGGAATAATTAGATGAGTGTTGATAGCTTATTTTCTGCATTATAAAGTGTCTGGCACTTAAGAAATGTAATGAAAAATATGCATAGTATAGAGGAAATGAACAAAAAGGTTTTGACCTCCAATAATAGTGGAATTTGGGTTACCTATTGAAATAGTTAGCTAGCAGATTCAGGGTTGAGAAAGCAGAGAATTACTTGATGTAAGGGCTCATTAATGTACAAAATTCACGGCAGAGAAGATTATTACAGTATGGGCAAATTTATAGAAAAAGAGAAGTGGATTTAGGAAAAGTACTTAACAGAATAACAGAGTTGGAAAGGATGTCGGTAGTCTTCTAGTCCAACCTTCTTCTCAGGGAAGAAACCCTAAATGAAACAAACAAAATGTTAAAAAGTTATTTATGTAGTTACTATACATAAATATACTATAGGAGCTATTGGTGCACAGTGGTTAGAGTGCAGTACTGCAGGCTACTTCTGCTGACTGTCAGCTGCCTGCAATTTGGCAATTCAAATCTCACCAGGCTCAAGGTTGACTCAGCCTTCCATCCTTCCGAGGTCGGTAAAATGAGAACCCAGATTGTTGGTGGCAATATGCTACTCTGTAAAACTGCTTAGAGACGGCTGGAAAGCACTGTGAAGCGGTATATAAGTCTGAACACATAAACACAGCTGTTAAGTTGCATCAAAAAAGGCTTAAATTTATTACAGTATAAAATGAGCATTTTTCCTGGTGCAGATTTCTGCCATGGAGCTTTCAAATTAGAAGCAAAGAGCAAAAAATTTCATATGATGATTATAATGCATTTTTGGTGTCCTTTATCTGCAATTTATTTTAAAGAAATTAGTTACAATATTAGTAATATAATGAGCTTCTTGCCCAATTCTGCCTTCAATTAGGGACCAAATGATGGCCAAAATGAACAGCTAAAATCTTCTGTTGTTTGTTAATTTATGGAAGAACAATAATACCAGGGATAAACCATACATCCCTTTTAAGACTGAAATGGGAATTGCTTTGTTCTCATTATTACTCATTCGTTTGTTTGTTTGTTCATTTCTATACCTTGCACGCTCCTATCCTGCAAGACAAACTGTGGTGATTAAAAATAGAATTATTAAATAATAATGAGAACCAGAAAATAGCACAAAATACTATTGAATGTAAAAATTGTGGTGTACCAAAGCAATAAATAATAAATATAAATAAAATAAAATATAAATAAAAAGGGAGTTATAAATATAAAATAAGCTTGCATCAATAATTAAAATCTGGCAATAAAATAGGCTACTAGGAAAGAAAAGCTAGAGTAAAAAAAATGTTTTAAGGTTTTTCTTAAAGCATAAGAAGGAAAAGGCTGTTTGGATTGACTGGGGATAGAATTCCAGAGTATTGGAGCTGCATCAATTCATTCTTGTGAATTTATGGGCTATTAAGGATCACAGTTTAATAATTAATAGAGCTGTGAAGAATGCACAATGTGAAAAAGTGAAGAGCAGAGCTTGTCTACACGGAAATGCTAGGCAGAAAACTTCCTTCATACATCAGCAGCTGTTTTTGGGTCGTGGGGTAAGCAAAGCCATTCAGACAAGGAAATGAAACCATTCATGGTAGACAGTGATGTTCAAAACATAACAAGTTGTTTTCCTCTTGTCTTTGAGGAAATGTCAGGGCTGATTCAAATGTATAAAGCCACAGGGAGGATTTTTTCGGATGAAAAATTATTGGCTGCTTTCTTTAAATTGTATCACGTCAACCAGTATTTGATCGGACCAAAAGGAAAACTAGAGAATTTTTCGAAAGGAACAAATAGCACTACAGACAGACCATATTAATTGATGGACCAGTGTTCCGATTTCAGTATACACCAGATATGTGTCTCTATCTCATAGATCCGTGATGGCGAACCTATGACACGCGTGCCACAGGTGGCACACAGAGCCATATCTGTGGGCATGTGAGAGTTGCCCTAGCTCAGCGCCAGCTGATTTTCAGACCTTCTGGGCCCATTGGAAGTCGGGAAATGGGCCGTTTCCAACCTCCAGGGGAATGGGGAAGGCTGTTTTCGCCCTCCCCAGGCTCCAAAAAAGCCTCTGGAGCCTGGGGAGGGCAAAAAAACGGGCCTACCGGGCCCACCAGTAACCTTTTTGCTGTTGCGTGCCAAAAGCAGGGGGGAGAGCCGGAGAGTCATGTGCACATGTGTGGGGCCCCAGGGGGCATTGAATTATGGGTGTAGGTACACATGCGTGTGACCCCCCTGCGCTCCCCCCGCTTTTGACATGCGACGGTAAAAAGGTTAGCCATCACTGTCATAGATCAATGCTTCTCAATTTTGGCAATTTGGGAATTCTGTGACTTGAAGTCCAGACATCATCAAGTTGTAAATCATAGCGGAACTGGGAGGATTTTTTTTTTAAAAAAAAGAGATTTAGAATCCTACATATTTAAAGTGTCTTAATTCCACTAAGTGTGCAGACTGCATGTTCTTAAACATTTTGCCATAGCCAGACGATTTGTAGATACTTGCTAAACATGTTTCCATTATGAAATATTTGTGGATTCTTTTTCCAGTTGCAAATGGTTAATGCAACCTTTTCATGTTTGGAGCACTCTTCTTTTTTTCTTAATTTAGCATTTGTTTTTCAATCCACTGATGATGTTCATTCAGAAGGAGATAAAAAATAGGCATGGGGACCTCAAAATAGAATTGAAAGATAGGAGCTGTAGGGATCTGAAGCTATGGCACTTAGACAAAAAAAACAGTTATTTTGGTAGTATTTTCTGCCAGAGATGTTCTTTCTGCTTTATGAACAACACTTGGTCTTAAGTACATGCATAATTATCATTAAATCATAAATATTCAGTGATCTCAAGTATTGTGATCAAGGATATGAGCTGCTTAAAATGACCAGATCCAGTGGTGGGTTGCTACCGGTTCGCCACAGATTGGACCAACCGGTAGCAGCGGTGGCAGCAGAGGGAGGCTCCGCCCACCTGCCTGGACGTCTCTGCGCATGCGCAGAAGCGTCGCGCAGGTGCGCGAGCAGTAGCAGCCAAAATTGAAACCCACTACTGACCAGATCCCAAGCAAGTATAGTCGATGAGCACATCTCTTCATGTTTTTTCCATTCTAACCAGTAAAAACCAGAAGGCAGCCCCCTCCAGTCTCCCAGTGCTAAAGAATTCATGTTCCATCCAGCATCTTTCATTTTTATAACGCAAAATGCTTGACAGTAGAAAACACCTCAAGCTGTTAATATGCAAGCAATGAATGGCAAATTGCCATTGTTTTTTTGTTTCAACCCTTCTGTGGAACACAATCTTTATTTCTGGTCTTCTTTCCAGATTTCTTGAGGGTGGGAGGAGTGAACTGTTTTGACAAGTAGTAAAGGTTTTTCGATACAGTGGATTGTGAGAACAGGGTTTCTTGGAGCTTTCCAAAATAAGTTTAGTTATAACATTGATGTCCTTGACTTCTTGTAATCTCATGCAGGCAGTTGGGAGTATAAGTAAAAGCGGAAACAAAATGTGGCATGCACTTTCCCAGGATATTTTGTTCTATTCTTCTTTGCTTTATCTTACTTCTTCCCACACCATCAAAAGTTTATAGTGACTGAATATGCTCAATTCACATTGGGCTAATTGGGACACTTGTAAAGGACTCTTGTAAAGATGAGGTTACCTCTAGTTGGGTATTGAAATGTCTCCAAGCAAACAGTCAACCTCAGAGAGCCCCAAGGACACCACAGTTCAATCCTGAGCTACCTAAATTCTTGACTATTGGAACATATTATAGATCCGTGATGGTGAACCTATGGCACACGTGTCACAGGTGGAATGTGGAGCCATATCTGTGGGTATGCGAGCGTTGCCTTAGCTGAGCTCTAGCGCACATCTGTGCGACGACCAACTGATTTTCAGGCCTTCCAGTCCCACTGGAAGTCGAGAAACGGGCTGTTTCCAGCCTCCGGGGAGGTGGGAAAGGCCGTTTTCGTCCTCCCCAGGCTCCAAGAAAGTCTCTGGAGCCTGGGGAGGGCAAAAAACAAACCTACTGGGCACACTGTTAACCTTTTTGGTGTCGTGTGCCAAAAGCGGGGGGAGGTCATGCACGCATGCGCAGGGGTGGGGGGTGGGGATTGAATTATGGGTGTGGGCACACACGCGCACCGCCCCACACGCGACCCCCGCTTTTGGTACGCGACGGCAAAAAGGTTAGCCATCACTGTTATAGATGTTGCATTTCCTTGTATATGGGTGTGGCTGTTCTGTCTACCTAAGGAACCAGGGGTGAAATGCTCCCGGTTCAGACCGGTTCGGCCAAACCAGTAGCGATGGTGGCTGGTGGTTCCAAGAACCAGTAGCAATGGCGGTGCGAGGCCCCGCCCATCCACCCGGTCATCATTACTTCCTGGTTTTAACCAGGAAGTAACCTGGTTTTTACCCTCTGCACATGCGCAGAAGGGTTTGCGCATGTGCAGAGGGTCTGCACTCACACATGATGCGCTCACGCTTACAAGCGAAGCAAGCGCACGTGCGGGGTGCGTGCACTTCCAAACCGGTTCGGAAGGTAAGTAGATTTCACCCCTGTAAGAAACTATAATCAAAGTGACCTCATTTTTAAAATATAACAGTCTTTTGCTGTCTGGTTACCCCAGGGGTATCAATCTACAGTTCCCATCATCTCTAACTAACATCGCTTAAACATCTGGACTAATTTTTTGAAGCTTGGTAAATGTTGGATTAGTCCCTACAGTTTCTTGGCAAGGTTTTTCAGAAGTGGTTAGCCATTGCCCCTTTCCTAGAACTGAGAGAGAGGGACTGGCCCGGAGGTGAAATGCTTCCAGTTCGGACTGGTTTGGATGAACCGGTAGTGATGGTGGCCTGTGGTTCCGAGAACCGGTAGCGATGGCGGTGCGAGGCTCCACCCACCCGCCCAGTCAGCATTACTTCCTGATTTTAACCAGGAAGTAACCTGTTTTTTACTCTCTGTGCATGAGCAGAAGGGTTTGCGATTGTGCAGAGGGTCCATGCTTGCATGTGATGTGCTCGTGCTTGCGAGTGCGCGGGGCGCGTGCACTTCTGAACTGGTTGGGAAGGTAAGTAGATTTCACCCCTGGACTGGCCCAAGGTCATCCACCAGGTTTCACACCTAAGGCAGGACTAGAATTCACAGTCCCCCACTTTCTAACCTGGTGCACTACACCAAACTGACTCCCTATCTAGAAGAATACAATTTCTGTCTATGTGAGTGGGAGGAGGGGTCACCTTGCTGTTTAATTTACCTGCGTGTTTGCCTAGTAGCCAGTCAGGTGCTTTCAGAAAACTCAGATGCCTGGTATAAAGATAATTGCTTTCTCTCCTTGTGTGCCTCAGGCATGTAGTTATTAGATAGATATGAACATGGATACGAACAGGCAAGTTTCTGGTAGATAATTTTAGTTTCCTTTATTGCCAAAAGGGCCAATAAAGTGGCATTTCATTGCTCTCATCAGGACATTTATTTCTAGGGGAAAAAATGCATGCAGGAATGGTTTCATTCCAGTTGGTAGGTTAAATTACTAGAATTAACGTGGGAGCCAATTCTCATGCTCCAAGTTTTTTTTTGTCAATGAGAGGCGTTTATGCTATGTTTTGTTGTTATCAAAAATGCTAAGGCAGTTTACAATACAATAAGTACATTATTTATAAATAAATCCAACCTGGAAAATAGTTACTGCATACCAAAGGAGAGGAAACCGTACTTCCAAGCTGCCACATTGTCCTTTTTATAACTAACCCAGAGACACAAATCAGTACTGATTATGTTCCCAAAGTGAGTGATATGACCTTACGCTATTTGGTTGGCGTTTCATATTACTTTATTTTGGATTATTTTGATCCGTCCTTTGCTGTTTTCAAGGTGGCTTGTAAATCAACAGAATAAATAGACATCCGGTTTTTTTAAAAGTGTAACAACAGTTTGTTATAACACAGCAAGAAAAAAAAAAAGCAAAATTCATTATGTAGCAGAAATGCAAACAGCCTCAAAGAGAATTGTAGTGATCTGACACTGGTTCTAACTGGCTGCCAAAAAGCTAAATGTAACAGCCTCCAGTAAGTTTAATTGACACCTGACTTAGGCAGTTCTAAGTCAATTAATCATAGGATTCTTAATTGATTCTATATCTGAATGAACTTTCTCATAAGCACATTCCTGACTATATGATGAATATATGAATATATGATAAAATATTCCTAAAGAGATTTTCCTTTCTCTTTCACATGAGAATTTATTCTAAGGCAACATTTGTCACCCACGGGTTTGTGTTAAAAACACAAGGTGTGAGATTTAAACATCTTCTTCCATATTTATCGCAGGACCTTTTTTAAAATCAAGCAGTTATCTATTTATTGCATTTATATCCCACTGCAATTGAAAGAATTTTGGTGACCTCGAAAATATTTTTTTAAAAATTGAAGCATCAGCAGTATCATTCAACTTAAAAAAAAAAAATCTGCATCATGAAATCATAACCCAGTAAATCAACTGCAACCATTACAAAAAGGTAGAAAAAAAACAATAAACCTCCCTCCCAGAATGAAAGAATAGAAGATGAAGTAAACATGAATTTAAGTGGAACACTTTCCAAAATAACTTCCTTTTTTTAATCTATCTTCAGAGAAGAGTTTAGTTTTTAATATCAATTCATCAGGGAGGAAGCTAATCTGATCTCCCTTAGGAGACTTTTCCAAAGTACCAACATTGCCACTGCAAAGCAACATATTCTAGATTTTCTGCCTTCATCTTCTAGAAATGCAGAATTCTACTTTAATTATATGTAGACATAGTATAAAAATGCTAGAGAATTCTGGAAGCTGGCACTCAGACAAATCAGCCATCAACAGGCACATAGAGATAAGCAACATTTACACACCATTCAAAGGAGACAGTCAAAAAACAAAAACATCTCCTCACCACCAATCAAGTCCAGATCAGCAGAGACTAACACTAAGATTAACACTAGACCAGGTGTGTCAAACTCTATTTCATTGGGGGCTGCATCAGGTGGTCCGGATGGGCATGGCCAGTTCGACGTCACTCATCCCCCCAGCTCCATTCAGGTCACCACAGGTGTCCCCCAGCATGAGTGACATTGAGCTGGCCATGCCATGGCCCAGGGCTTCAGGACTAGATGAGGTGTATCAAATTCAAGGCCCGCAGGTCAGATCATGCCCACAGGGTGCTTAGAATTGACCTGTGGGACCACCTTGCAAACAGTGAAGGACCAGCCCACAGTGCCAGTAAAAATGGACCTTGGGATGATTAAACCAACAATCAAGGAAATACCAACTCAAACAAGCTAACAGTAAACAGCAGCCTAATCAATGAACCACCAAGAATTCTTCCACCAACACTGACAGGGCAAGCCACTAGAACAGGGGTCTGCAACCTTAAATACTCAAAGAGCCATTCAGACCCATTTCCCATAGAAAAGAAAACACCGGGAGGCACAAAACCTGGGTGGGCATGGCCAACTCAATGTCACTCACTTCTACCAGTCACATGACCCACTAGCCACTCCTACCCAGCCGGTCATTAGGGCAGAGAACCAGTTGTTAAAAAACACCGGGAACCAAAAAATCCTTTTGACATCTCTCTCTCCCCCTTCTCTCTCCCCTTCTCTCTCCCTCTCTCTCTGTATCTCTCTGTCTCTGCCCTGGCCGCTTCTCCATCCCCCACCATCGCCCTTACCTTCTCAGACCAGGTGAGGAGTGACTGGGAGGGGAGGGTGAGGGGTGGGGCCAGCCAGTGGTGGGATCACCTGATGGAGCCACAGAGCTGCATGTGGCTCCGGAGCCACAGATTGCTGACCCCTGCACTAGAAGATAAACAGAGAGCAAACCCCACTCTTTTCTACCACTGAAAATGTTACCTAGTTTGGCAATAAAACTCTGTAAGAAAACAACACTTAAGAGCTGGAGAAGGGTCACGAGAGACCACCAGAAGCTCAGAGACAACCAAGGGTCCCAGAAACATGTTATATATTGTTGATTGCATTGGAGAGTTGACCAATTGTGGCTGGCTAAAATCAAGAGTTTTGTCATTTGGAGAAAACCACACATTTTGACACCATGGCCACTTGTGAACAAACAAAAGACTGTAATTTTTTCATAGAGCCTGGAACTACTTTAAAATACCAGTGTAGATATGATGACCTGCCTGATTCCAGAGTCTGTGCTTCTTTCTTTCTTTTTTTGAGAATCATTTTGGCTGCCCATCATACAGCATCTGCATAGCTGTCTGTGAAAGCAGAGGGCTCTGTCTAAACAGGCAAGTTGTCAAATACTATTCTTCCTTCGCCTGTATACGAGGGGAGGGCACAGATCTGAGATGGGGGAAGAAACAAGCTGAAACTCAGTCAGATTTCTTACCAGTTCATTCATTGCCCATGACCCTTGCCCAGGTGTTAATGTTAGGTCCTGAAATTTCAGTGCAAGGGGGGTGTAGCTGTAGCAACAGCTGCGGCTGCTATTGTCAACAAAGTTCATTAGCAGTTTCTTTTAAAAAAACCACATCTCGCTTGTGACATAAAGCATTTTGATATCCTTCATTATTTCATTTGTAGCATTTTGAATTCCATTTCATTTTGGCGAACTCGATATTAAAAAAAAACATACAATTAAACCTTTTTAATCAAGCTATTCTCCGAAGCACCTGAAGGCAGGACAAGAAGCAATGGATGGAAACTAATCAAGGAGAGAACCAACCTAGAAATAAAGAAGAAATTTCCTAATTGAACAATTGATCAGTGGAACTGCTTGCCTTCAGAAATTGTGGGTGGAAACTGGATGTTTTTAAGAAGAGATTGAACAACCATTTCTCTGGTTTTGTTTTGATTTGCTCCCATATAAATTGGTTTTGCAAAGTATTATTTATGCTGAAAGGAAGCAATGGAAATATGCAATGGATATGGGGACAATCAGCAACATATTGGTTATGAATTTGCCTCTTATTGCTGATACATAACTTATATTGTCCCAGTTAGGGGTTTTCACCAATCCTAGCAGACTAAGTCCTTTAATCAGAGATCTCAAGGAATGAAACTGAAGCATTCCTTGGTACTAAATGTAGAGCTCTGCCACTGAGCTCTGCCTCACATGAGCATTTGAAGCTGAGTCAAACCACTGGATTGTCAACTGCTACAAGTTTTTCTCTAGTTTTTAAAAATTCTCTGAAGAGGATGCTATGCCTTAAAATCCTCCCTTGTAATAAGTTGGAAGCACACATAAAACACACAATATTCCTTTTTCTTTTTTCTTAGCTTAATCAGGCTATGGTTTATAACTTAGAGTCATTATGATTTGTTCAACAAATTATGGTAAAACAAATAGGCTAACGTGTGTTGTGAATCCTATACTACAGACTCATGTCATTATGTTTTATCTGCCTGCCTGCCTACTGTACCTTCCTACCTACTGTACTTAAGTGTCTGTCTGTCTGTCTATATTAATCAAAACCCAAAGGAAACTCAGGGTTAGCAAACAAAAATCAGTAAGAGCAATACATTTAATAAATGTATACGATCAAAAAACTTTATTCATAAATATCACAAAAGCAAAAATAAAAAAATCATAGCGGAGGAAGGATAAAAATAGCCACCTCGAACCCTGTTAGCATTGGAAATTAAATACTACTGCGTTTTTGAAAAGTGCTATCCATTCTTTACTGTGATTAGAATCTTTTATGTTCTAAGACAATCATTTCAGTAATGAACAGCATCAATCATCTCTAGTCCTTATTTTGCCATTTGAATTTGTTAATTTGGGACCTACTTCCTGAAGGAACGGATTCCAAATTTGCTCCTTCATTTGTAAGATCTCTCTTCTGATGCTTGAGAATGGCTGTCCTATTTCTTCTTAACTGTCTCATCTTCAGGCTACATATTTCCACATCGTTACTGTTTTTTCTTCTGGGACAGACTTGTTACCATTTTTATCACTGTACACTCTGCACATTTGAACTTTTCAGTTATTTTTTAAAATAGCCCACAACTTTGCAGAAAAAGTTCTCTACTAAATCATGATGGCATTGCAGTTCTGAATGCATAAACTTAAGATCCAGTAGGGCCATTTGTACGGGTTAGCAATTCTAATGAAAAGGATAATCTTTTCCAGTTCTGTTCCTTGTCATCTTCTTAACAAAAGATTCTGGGAATCTGGTTTTCTTCATGCGCATACCATATACTCTGTTCCATTTGTGTTCTTATGGTATCACTCCTTGGAATGCTTTGCTCCCAAAGGTGAAAAGCATCAAAAGAAACACTATAGTTATTTATTTTTTTAAAAAAAATGTGGGATCAAATGCACGAAATCCAGACATTTTACACGCTCACATATCCACACACATTTTTGAAGCCTCAATCACATCATATGGGTCTTTCTAATGCTTCATGACCCAGGATTTAAGGATCATGTGCCTTTTTGAGACAATAAGGCTATTGCCTTTGGGCTTTAGACATACTTCACCAGATTATCATTTTGTCAGTAGCCACAAATCTTTTGGGAAGCAAGAATGCAATTCTCATCTTGTGAACTACTTTGGGAGCAGCAGAGCAAAAGGAGCAAGACAAGAACTTGTTAAGACATTATTAAAGTATGGATTACTTGCTTGCTTGAGTTATATCACACCGGTTTATGAACAGTCAGAACTGTGTCTTTAGCATAAATCCAATAATGGATATGTATTTAAGTGGTAAAGCATTTAACTGAATGAGATGCAAAGTGAGAGAACAGGCTCATCATTGGCATCCTTCAGTCTCAAAAGACTATGGTATCATGCTCTGGAAAGAGGTCCTAAAACAGCATCTAGTGTGACCAAAAAGGCCAAATCAGTATTAGCTAGATTATCCCATTGAAAGAGAGAATTCTTAGGTGCTTAAGATGACTTCCATCACACCCTCCAAAACTGTGGCTGTTATTTTGCCTTGTTGTGTTCTCTTTTCATTCCTAGACACAGACCCTCTGTTTTGGTAGCTGCTTTGGTCCAGTTGGTTTAAGAGAAGGAGAGATAACCAGTTTTGCTGGCTTTGTGATTGAAGTAATTGAAGATGTTGCCATCAGTATGATGCTGTCAAAGCCCTAGGACACCATTGGCCTTCAGTATGTGGTTGTCAGAGAGCCAGAATGAATTAAGGTCAAGCTCTTGAGTCTTTCTCTAAATTAGAGAAATATGGAGAGCCACTTGTTCCTATCTATTTACCACTTATTCTGTAGGTTTTTACTGAAAAACATCCCCTGGTCTTTGCTAAGAGCGGCTGCTGAATGGCATACATGAAATTATTCAGTATCTACTCAAGTTTGGATTACATTTCAGGATTAAAAAAAAGAAGTTTGAAAAGAGCATAGAAAATGAAAGGGCAGGAAAGGCATCCATAAAGTCAACCGTAGTCATTATCTTATTTTCCAAAAGAATGTAACCTCCCATGCTCTTAATGTTGAAAACATAAGGCAGCAGGGTTTGTTTAATTGGGCAATCTCAGCATATTCTAAATGTTTCTTTATTGCAACAAAATTGTAGAACGAGATGCAAAGAAGAAGTGAGAAGAACACTCAGGAGGGAGAAGAATATATTGGAATATTGTGGAGCAGGGCATGGATAACCAATTGATTCAGTTAAAAGGAGCATCATGGTGCTCCTTGATGTTCTCTGAACTTGGTTGTTTTCTTCCATTTCATTATCAAACTAGGTAACATCATCTGTGGTGAGCATCTTCTTGTACATCAGCAAGTTGATTTGATCCATGGCTTTCATTATTCTCAAGCACTTTGTTGAGTTAGCAGAAGCAGGAGTTCCTTACATTCCTTACAATGAGATCTCAGCAATGAGTATTATTGGTTGATTTCCCCCCCACTTCCTCCATCCAAGTAAACAGCTGGATAACAATATTTAGAAAAAGCTGAATCAATATGCAAGGCTCGCTTCTGAAGTTTTTGGAGAGTAGTGAATGGTTGCTTGCAGCATCTTGAGATAGAGCACCGTGATAAGATGTTGAGACTCTAGAAAGAGTACAGAGAAAAGCAACAAAGATGATTAGGGGACTGAAGGCTAAAATATATAAAAAACGGTTGCTGGAATTGGGTATATCTAGTTTAATGAAAAGAAGGACTAGGTAGTGACATGATAGCAGGGTTCCAATATGTCAGAGGTTGCCACAAAGAAGGAGTCAAGCTATTCCTGGAAGTTTTTAAGAAGAGACAGGACAACCATTTGTCTGAAATGGTATAGGGCCATGATGGCGAACCTATGGCACGGGTGCCACAGGCGGCACGCAGAGCCATATTGGTGGGCACGCGAATGTTGCCCTGGCTTAGCTCCAGCGCGCATGCGCGCGCCGGCCAACTGATTTTCAGGCCTTCTGATCCCACAGGAAGTCGGGAAACTGGCTGTTTCCGGCCTCTGGAAGGCCTCCGGGGGGATGGGGAAGGCACCCGCACCCGCAACCCCCCCCACTCCCCCTGCTTTTGGCACACGACGGCAAAAAGGTTAGCCATCACTGGTATAGGGTTTCTTGCCTGAGCAGGGGGTTGGACTATAAGACCTCCAAGATCCCTTCCAACTAATTCTATTCTATTCTATTCTATTCTATTCTATTCTATTCTATTCTATTCTATTCTATTCTATTCTATTCTATTCTATTCCATTCCATTCCATTCCATTCCATTCCATTCCATTCCATTCCACTCCACTCCACTCCACTCCACCCCACCCCACCCCACCCCACCCCACCCCACCCTACCCTACCCTACCCTATTATCATTAATCAATTCGGTTATTATGTTATTAAGAACTCTGTCCAAAAATACCTATGGATTGCTTACATAAACAATGTGTACATTATGGCATAAATGCTCTGATGTCTCAAAGAAGCTTCTGTTTTTAAAAACAGAAAGAAATAACGTACTTGTTTAACTGGTTGGAATATGTTTATCCTGCTAGCCTCCAAAAGACTAACAAACATCATTGAAAATTAAAAAATACGGTGAAACTTCAGTTTTATAGCTCTTGATACAATGGACTCTGCATGCAATTGACCAAATCCTACCATGATTTATGGCATTTGCATAGTGATGCAGTTATGTCAATAACATCACCATGCCAATGGTGCAAATGATATAATTTGCCATATTTGTATCACAGCAATGCCATATTCTTCCATTTGCTGGACTTTAGAGAATATCACATCCACCCACCCACCCCCTGGTTGGTTTGTTAAAATAAAGGTACACTGTCATTAAATAGCAAGGTTTTTTTTTCCTTGTAATTAAAAAAACGATTACCTCATTTCATCTTTGTGCCATCTTAGGTCTCCATGGTTAACACCTAGGACAGTGATGGCTAACCTTTTTGCCATCACGTGCCAAAAGCGGGGGGAGCGTGGTGAAGTCACATGCACGGGTGCCCACATCCATAATTCTATGCGCTGTGCTCCCCCTGCTTTTGGCACGTAATGGGCCCGGTAGGCCCGTTTCTTTGCTCTCCCCAGGTTCCAGAGCCTTTCTAGGAACCTGGGGAGGGCAAAAACGGCCTTCCCCACCCACCCAGAGGCCTTCCGGAGGCCGGAAACAGTATGTTTCCTGACTTCTGGTGGGCCCAGAAGGCCCGAAAATCAGCTGGCTAGCGCACGCATACGTGCTGGAGCTGAGCTCGCGTGCCCACCGATATGGCTCCGCGTGCCACCTGTGGCACCCATGCCATAGGTTCGCCATCACGGACCTAGGAGATGGAATTCTGAGCTATATTATCATTAACTTGGAGAAGTTAATGTAACAATATATTAGATATATTAACCCCACTATAAGAAAGACCTTTCTGATGGTGAGATCTTTACAACAATGGAACAGTCTGCCTATTGAGGTTAAGGTTCTCCTATGGATAGGTTAATATGTTTTCCTGCACAATAGAGAGGGTTGAATCAGACAATAGCAATAGCACTTAGATTTATATACCGCTTCATAGTGCTTTTACAGCCCTCTCTAAGCAGTTTCAAGTGTCAGCATGTTGCCTCCAACAATCTGGTCCTCATTTTACCCACCTCGGAAGGATGGAAGGCTGAGTCAACCTTGAGCCAGTGAGATTTGAACTGCCGAACTGCAGCTAGCAGTCAGCTGAAGTAGCCTGCAGTACTGCACTATAAACATTGCACCACCTTGGCTCTTTGGTCCTTGGGGTCAAGTCTACATTTCTATGATTTTACATCCTATCCATTATGCATTTGCTTTTTCTCTCTGTGTGTATCTTCCATCAACTTGTTTAATCACCTTTAAAGCTGCCTAAATTGATGGCTATTCCCGCATCTTGTAGCAGTGAGCGCCATAGATTAATTGTACATCATTCTGAATCTCTTGCCATTCAGCTTCAGTGGGGGATTTCTGAATTATACTATTTAATGGGAAGGAAAAATCCTTACATTGATTGTCCTTTCCATTTTAATTTTACTAACATCTCTCTCTCTTCTGAACAAAGTTATCTTTAGGTGTTTGTATCTCTATGTATATACACAAACTTCTTCATTTGTGGAGACACGATGTACAAAATTAAAAATTCACCACCCTCTTTCTTCTTGTTGCCTGATTAACTCACGTTCCACATTTTTCTTGAACATCACCATTTATTTTAAAATGAGTCTTGGCTTCCCTAGGCATCAGCAAATCTGCTTGATATTCTAGAGTGGTTTAGCATTGGGTAATGAACAGTCATTAAATGGCCCTGAGTCACAAGTTTGCTTTCTGCTTTTAGGGTTCAGCCTACGCACATCTGTCTACTGTATGACAAGGACAGCTGGAGACATTTAATTAGACCTATAATTATAGGGCATGTGGTAACATTGATGCTCTCAAAAGGGGATATCAAGGTGGGGCTGCTGACTCTTGGAGAAGGAAAGATGAAGGCTTATTTGTCCATGGTGCTTAACCAAGGTGCTGGACAGCAAATTTTACCTGCTTTGGGACAAATGCAGAGGTGGGTTTCAGTAGGTTCTGACCAGTTCTGGAGAACCGGTAGCGGAAATTTTGAGTAGTTCGGAGAACCGGTAAATTCCAACTCTGACTGGCCCTGCCCCCATCTATTCTCTGCCTCACGAATCCCTACTGATCAGGAAGAAATGGGGATTTTGCAGTAACCTTCCCCTGGAGTGGGGTGGGAATGGAGATTTTACAGTATCCTTCCCCTGGAGTTGGGTGGGAATGGAGATTTTACAGTATCCTTCCCCTTCCATGCCCACCAAGCCACACCCATCAAACCATGCCACATCCACCAAGCCACACCCACAGAACTGGTAGTAAAAAAGTTTGAAACCCACCACTGGACATGTGGTAGAATCTTGGTAGCTTTTTTGGGGGGGGAGAAGCAATCTTGACTTGGGATGCTCAAAAAGCAGAAAATAGGGTCTCTGAGTGACTATATAATTGGGTTCACACATTATGCTAACTCCAAGTTTCTTTTAATTGTGGATTCTTGGACAAGCCATAGCGGACACGTTGACACAAAAGCTAAGCCATAAAACAGGATTTTGCAAGCCATGTAAACCTGGTTCACACACACACATCATATCAAACTGAAACCAGACAGGATATATTGTGTCTTGGACATCGTGTGAGCTTGGCTTGTGTTAATTACATATTTTTTTCTTCCATCCCCCTTTTAATTTTCACTTGTAACCTGAGTTTTCAATACTGCTGAGATAGCTGGTGTCCTTTATAATATTCTACATCAGTCGTCCCAAAGGTGCTTTTTTCAAGAGGACTTTCTGGTTTTTCTTTGAAGACGTTTCGATTCTCATCATCAACATCAGTGTTTCTCAACCTTGGCCGCTTGAAGATGTATGGACTTCAACTCCCAGAATTCCCCAGCCAGCATTTGCATTCACTGGCTGGGGAATTGTAGGACTTGAAGTCCACACATTTTCAAGCAGCCAAGGTTGAGAAACACTGATGACTCCCAAACCTCATACGATCTCTCAACCCACCCTGTTATCTTGTAAAGTCCCTCTTCCTTGTTTGAAATTATTGAGATAAGCCAGGGATTTGGTGGGTGCCATTAAATGCCTCTAAGCATAACGTTGCATGAAACCATCGCACTAAGAATATTACTCCCTAGAGATGCATCATAGTTTCCATGCTAATCAATTCCTCCATCGAACTTCCTGGATCATTATCGTTCGTGTGTGTGTGTGTGTGTGTGTGTGTGTGTGTGTGTGTGTGTGTAACCAAGGCACAAAGATTGCACAGAGTTTTTTATAGCTGTGGAAATTGTATTAACAATGAAAATACTGATTCATTTTTTCCCCCCTGCAGTACTTTTGGCTGTTCGTCCTCTCCCGAGGTTTGGTTGGCATCGGCGAAGCTAGTTACTCTACCATCGCTCCAACTATTATCGGAGATCTCTTCACCAAAAACACTCGGACGCTTATGCTGTCAGTCTTTTATTTTGCAATCCCTCTGGGCAGGTATTTACTTGGTTTAATACATATCCTTGCTAGATTTCATATTCTTGTCTGGGCTAATTCATTTCTTTTTCAAGATGTAAACCTTTCGTCTTCAATGCACAGTCTCCCAAGTTCTCTAGATTCCTTTAGATTAGCCCTGTTAGTCTGCAGCAGGAAAATTGAGGAACGTTCCTGGCATTGCTTTAAGATTCAGAAAATTCAGTTAATCAGAAGCAGGGAATATTACATCTTTGAAAAGGCTATTAATGGCCAGCTGGCTGGCTGAAAATATTAAAGGGGACTCCACATAGAACGATTTTGCTATAGATGTTGTTTGTGATGCTAGCCATCCTTGAAAATTTTGCATCTGGAGCCATTTTATGGAGCAATGAAGCCCTAAATTGGTATGGTAATACAAAAATAATTTGATGTAATAAAACAGCAGGTAGTTTGAACCACAATTGCAAAAGACATATAACCCAAAATACATAATATTTCTGTAAATTTTCATAGGATATTCTTCTTCCCTGCAACTTCATTTATTTTAAAAAAAATTATCCGAGTGTTTTTAACTTGGAGTTTCTGTTATGTTTTGCTGTTCCAATTTCTTATTATATTGTTGCATAAGGTTTATTTGTTACTTTGCTATTGGTCACCTCGAGCCCCTGGAATGATAGGATGGATGCACATTTTATATATGTAGATAGAACATTAATGAATTTATAATTACTTTTTAGCAGATTTTATACCTGTTGTTCTATGCGTAATGGAATTATGTCACTTAGTTACTTGATAATCTTCGTTAACCTTAGTTCAATAAATAAGGATCTAAGATGGTTCAATAAATAAACTAGCTGAGACATTTGAAGAAAAACTATCTCAGAGAATTCAATAAATAAAAATCTTTATGCTTTGGCTAAAAACACTAATTGGGTTCCTATTTCTAAGTGGGGGGCCCTCTTCGTCATTAATCCTATAGCTACCTCTCATTTGCTTGTTATTTTCTGAAAAGCTCAAAGGGAAATAAAAGAGGATGGATATGAAATGTAGTGGTTACTCAAATTTTCTTTGGTCATCTTAAATTTTACTTATTTGGAGGATGCAGATGATTTATAATCACAAGACACAGGACGTGCCAGATTATTTGTGTTAATAACAAATAGCACTTAGACTTATATACCGCTTCACAGTGCTTTTATAGCCCTCTCTAAGTGGTTTACAGGGTCAGCCTATTGCCCCCAACAATCTGGGTCCTCATTTTATCCACCTCGGAAGGATGGAAGGCTGAGTCAACTTTGAGTCTGGTGAGATTTGAACTGCCAAATTGCAGGCAGCTGGCAGTCAGCAGAAGTAGCCTGTAGTACTGCACTCTAACCACTGCACCACCGTGGCTCAAAAATTGTTTTTTCCCCCCTGCTTTTCCTCTAGCAATGCCAGGCAGCATTTATTGGGCTTTCTTTCTTTCCTTTTCATCCCTGTAAATAAACGTGGCTGAAGAAAGGGAAAAATCGGCTTAAACTCATCCAGTGACTTGACCTGGGTCTTCCTAGCCTCAGTTCAAAAACCACTAGGGAAGATCCTGGGATCATCAGCCCACTGTTCCATTTTCTATGTATACCTGACAGCAGTGAACTTCTGAATAAACTTGTTGAAATGGCAGTTTGAAGACCAAGAGGGGTCTTCGGTGATTTAATTCGTACATGTTTTGCTTGGTTTCTGAGGTAATCTGAAGTTGAACAATAAAAGGGACCGATCAACTTGACTGGATTTCCACAACATATTAAAGCACAGAAAACTCTTCTCGGGGTCAAAGCTCACCACATTTTGTCTGTTGTGCAAATGCAGCGGCTATGGCTTTTCTAATCTGGTTAAATAAATCATGGTGATGTCGCCAGATACACTATTGTACCGCTTGCATTAGAAGTACACCATGATTAAGTGGATTATGTGTAGGGTCAGTGGACCATACAAGCACTCTGAATTTAAGTGGGGGATGAACAACATTTACTCAAAATTGCCATGTTTATGAGTTAAAATGCACTCAGCCAGGGGTATCATGCAAACACCTGATTTTTATCCAGTGAGGTATTTTTTCAGTCCTCAAAAGAGATTGATTGATTGATTGATTTGACTTATAAGGCTGCCCATCTTAAATACCATAATCCTGAATGGCTCTCAGAAAAAAAATGAAAACAAAAAAACTGTAACAAAAATGCCCAACACTTACACATTCTAACCTATCCAAATTCACGTCTACTGGGCTTCTACTGTACTTTACTCCAGCTCTCAAATAACTCCCTGGAGAAAGTGGAAAGAAACTCTGCACTCCCCAAAAAGGAACTTCTGATGCAATTAGTTTGATCATATATTTCTGGAGCCCCAGGTACATATTTGATCCAGTTAACGGCTGATCAGGTTAAATATGTTGTGTATGCAGGACCGGTAAGTCATTGGTACTCTGTGTTGGAACCTCACATAATTTGTTTTGGGCTGAACTACAAACAGTGGAGTCCTTGATGCTCTCTCATCCTGGTTGTTTGCTTGCAGATGTTTCATTACCCAGCTAGATAAAATCATCTGTATGAGAGAATATGAGATTTTCTCCCAGTTTATATGCAGTAGCTTGCCCTGCCAGTGTTGATGAGGGTGTGGTGAATTTCCTTAATTAGGGTATTGTTTTCTGTTTGTTTGTTGATTTGATTGATTATCTGATGAACTATAAACTCCAAATCACACCCTTTTCTGCCTCTCTCTACACAGGCACACAGCATAAACAGTAGGATAGCACTTCATGTTCAGCACTGTTGTTATACTCATTGGTTGAGCCCAGATGTTCCCTTGGTGTTTACTGCCTCAAGGGTGAATTTGTCATATTTAATACTGCATCAGATGAGTCAATGTGCAGATAGGCAGCTGCTGATCGCCAGATGCTGGGGATTTTTTTAATTATGTGCCATCAAATTAGTAGCAACTCTTAGAATCCATATAATGTAGATAAATCTTCTGCAATTCTGCAGTTTCCAACAATGCAATTTGTGTCCAAATTGTGATAATGTCTGATAGCGATTTAGAAAGCTATAGTTCAAATACCTGGAGAGAAAAGGATTGTTTTGGTAACTCAACCATTCATGCTACTGGATTGGGACATAAGAAATTTATTTTCATCCAAATATGTTAATTTGCACAGCAAAAATTCTAGGCTAAACCGGATTGGTTGCTTGAAGGCTGTCTGAATAGAGGGCTGTTTTGTTTTGTTAACCCAGATATAGTGATTAAGCAATGCTGTGTTTATTCAGCCCTAGTATTGTATGTTATTTACCATACAATGTAATTTATTATTTTTCTAGATGTAGTTTACAATTTGTACCGTGTTAAATTGGAAGTCTGCCTATACGGTAATTGTAGCTTTCTTATAATCCATTTTTATGCTGTTTTGGATACATGCTCGTTGCAGTAAGTGACAGAGGCTTGAATAATACCCACAGGATCACTCACTGAGAAGCAGGTGTTGTGAGTTTGGTAAATATATATATATATATATATATATATATATATATATATATATATATATGCCACTTCGCAACATCTCAAGTCTGCCTGAATAGAAAAATCTTTACGCTGCCCTACGTATAACTGTCCCTTGCAATGTTCCCATTTGACAGAAGGAGAAAATGAAGGGCTGAGTATGACGTGATATGACAGCAGTCTTCCACTATTTGAGGGGCTGACACAGAGAAGATGGGGGGGGGTGTCAACCTTTTCTCCAAAGTACCTGAGGGCAGGACAAGAAATAACAAATGGAAGATCATTAAAGAGAGGCCCAACCTAGAACTAAGAAGAAATCTCCTGACAGTGGGAACAATTAATCAGTGGAACGGCTTGCCCCCATAATGGTATAAGGCCTCCTGTTTGAGCAGAAGGTTGGACTAGAAGACCTCCAAGGTGCCTTCCAACCCTATGATTCTATTTCTATGTCCCTTTCCATGGGACCAAAGAGAGGGTCGGAGCTCAAATGGAATGGAATGGAACTGGAAGGGACCTTGGAGGTCTTCTAGTCCAGCCCCCTGCTCAAGCAGGAGAACCTATACCCGTGATAGCGAATTTATGGCATGCGTGCCCGAGATGGCATGCAGAGCCATCTTTCCGGGCACACGAGCTGTTGCCCAACTCACCTGCAGTTGCGCATGCACGCGTGCCCCAGCTGGTGATCAGGTCTCTGGTGTGCATGTGTGCAATTCCAGCTGGTCTTCGGAGCTCTCCTGTGCATGTGTGCACGTGAGTACCTACGCACAGCATGTGCATGCGCGGATGGCGTTCATGTACATGCATTGCGCACACAAAAACTCTGCGCATGCGCAGGTGGTATAATTGCGCATGCAGCATACGGAGGGGGAGATGCACAAAAGCCGCACACATGCACAGATGGCGTAACTGCATGTGCAGTGCACGGGGGAGCCACGCAAAAGCTGGGCGCATGCGCCAATGGTGCGGTTGCGCCCACAGCGCCTGGGGGTCACATCAAAGCCATGCGCATGTGCAGATAATGTGGTTGCGCGCGCAGTGCCCGGGGGAGGAGCCACACATAACCGAAGCGCGTACCTGTTTGGCACTCGGTGAGTAAAAGGTTCGCCTATGCCATTTCAGATAAAACAGTTCAGCTGTGACAACGAGCCTTGGTAGTACAGTGGTTTAAAGCACCCTGTTATTCATACCAGCTGCCTGCAATTATTGCAGGTTCGAATCTCACCAGTCTCAAGGTTGACTCAGCCTTCCATCCTTTCTAAGGTAGGTAAATTGAGGACCCAATTTGTGGGGGCAATAAGCTGACTTTGTATAAATATGCAAAAGTATGAAGGCTCTTGCTTAGCGCATTGTAAGCCGCCCTGAGTCTCCGGAGAAGGGCGGCATATAAATCAAATTAAAACAAAAACAAAACAAAAAACAACCCTTTTTTTAAAAAAAATGAGCTGGGCTATTCTGCTGTCTGACGGCTGCCCTTGGTGCGTGTTTTTTCCATTTAGGTTCTCTTATCAGTCGGGCACATTCTTCTCACTTGTGGACAAGAGGAAGTCTCCATCTTCACAATGCCTGACCCCAAGTTTGGCAAGGTTGGAGACAGGGTGGGCACGTGAGGCTCGCCACCAAATTCCAAACAGTAAGGCTGTTTCCTGTGGAGAAACTTAGCCCTGTGTGTTTATTTCCATTGGGGGAAAAGCTTTCCCGTAATGAGCCGGGTGACAAAATGTCTACAAGAGGATGTATTTCTGCTTTTGCATAGCATACCAGTTGGGAGACAAAGGCTTGAAAGCATTCCATTTGCTCTTCAGGAACGAGTATCTATCTATCTGCCTGTTTATCTCCTCTTGGTAAAGCCAGCTATTTTTCCTGAAGGTTTCAAGGAAGCTTGGCTGAATTCTGGCTATTAACTTTTCTTTCCTGTGGCATTTTTGAATAGCAGCCATTCCTGTTCCTGCAGCCTTGTAAAGAAGCCTGCAGATTTAGAAGCCCGAAAAAAAACATATTTTGCTATGATGAGGTGGGCTGGCGGCAGAACCATGGAAAGTTCAGCCCTTTTCTCCAGAAGGAGAATACTTGGATTTCTCTAGAAAGGGAATATTTGCCTTCAGAAGTTGTGGGTGCTCCAACACTGAAGGTTGTTAAGAAGAGACTGGGCAGCCATTTGTCTGAAATGGTATAGGGCCATGATGGCGAACCTATGGCACGGGTGCCACAGGTGGCACGTGGAGTCATATTGGCGGGCACGCAAGTGTTGCCCTACCTCAGCTCCAGTGTGCATGCGTGCACCAGCCAACTGATTTTCAGACCTTCCGGTCCCACCAGAAGTCAGGAAACTGTCTGTTTCCGGCCTCTGGAAGGCCTTCGGGGGTGGGGGGTGGGGGGGGGAAGGCTGTTTTTGGCCTCCCCAGGCTCCTAGAAAGCCTCTGGAGCTTGGGAAAGGGGGGAAAATTGGGCCTACTGGGCCCACCGTGCCATCACGTACCAAAAGTAGGGGGAAGTGTGTGGGGGTCATGTGCGCATACGCGGGAGGGCAGGGCGCATTGAATTATGGGTGTGGGCACCTGCACCTGCGACCCCCCACGTTCCCCCTGCTTTTGGCACGCGATGGCAAAAAGGTTAGCCATCACTGGTATAGGGTCTCTTGCTTGAGGAGGAGGTTGGACTAGAAGACCTTTAAGGTCCCTTCCAACTCTGTTATTCTGTTAAGGCTCCTGTACAGGTAGTCCTCGACTTACAACCATTTTTAGTAGCTATTCAGAGTTACAACAGCACTGAAAAGGGTGATTTACAACCCAGGGTTGGGCTTCAGAAATTTTAGCAAGGGGTTCTCTGCCTGGTTGCTGGGTGGGCGTGGCCATGGTGGGCGTGGCCTAGTTGGCCTCCTGCACCATGGCCTCCTGCCCTCCCCAGGCTCAGGAGGCTTTCCTCAAGCCTCCGGGAGAGCAAAAACAGCCTCCCCAGACTACGGAGCAGGGGTGAAATCCAGCAGGTTCTAACAGGTTCTGGAGAACTGGTAGCGGAAATTTTGAGTAGTTCGAGAACCGGCAAATACCACCTCTGGCTGGCCTCAGAATGGGGTGGGAATGGAGATTTTGCAGTATCCTTTCCTTGGAGTGGGGTGGGAATGGAGATTTTGCAGTATCCTTCCCCTGCCATGCCCACCAAGCCATGCCCCAGAACCAGTAGGGAAAAATTTTGGATTTCACCCCTCCTATGGAGGCCCTCTGGAGATTTCTGGTAGGCCCGTTTTTCACCTTCCCCAAGCCTCTGCATACACCCTGCACTTACCTGCATCCAAAATGGGCCGTGTGGGGGCTCCGGGGAGGGGAGGGTGGGCAGGGCCAGCCAGAAGTGGGATTTGGGGGTTCTCCAAACTGCACAGAATCTTAGCTAGAGGTTCTCCCGAATCCCTGCGAACCCCCAGCAGCCCACCCCTGCTTACAACCAGTCCTCGCATTTATGATTGTCACAGCGTCCCCATAGTCAAAATTCAGGCACTTGGCAACCAACATGTATTTACGACAATTGCAGTATCCCAGGATCATGTGATCACCATTGGTGAGCTTCCCAGCCAGCTTCTGCCAAGCAAAGTCAGAGATAGGAAGCAGGTTGGCTTAACAACTGCATGTTGTTGAGACAAATGTGGCAACAACAAAAAAATATTAGTTATAAAATTGGGCACGACTCACTTAGCAACTGCAATGGAAATTCTGGTCCCAATTGTGGCCGTGAGTCGAGAACTACCTGTATTTCTCAGCTTGAAGTAGATGAAAGGGCTTTTGTTTTCTCTTGTCATCCACTCCCTTGCTGAACACAAGACACTTGTCTCCAAGGCATTCCTGTGGGAACCATGCAAGGTTTTAAATATAAGGCAAACGTATAATTAATTAAATGAATTGTATAATTAAATGTAATATATGCGCTGGAAACATGCACTGCAACAATACATTGGCATATATAAGAAGGATGTGGAGGAATTAGGAATGCACAACTGAAAAGATGGTGAGAGGCTTGGAGGCTAAATTCTGTGAAGGACAATGAAAAGAACTGAGTATGTCTAACCCAGGGAAGAAAAGGCTGAGGTAACTCATGAACACAGTCTATCAATAATTGAAGGACTGTCACAGGGAAAGGGATGGATTTGTTCTCCATAGTACCTGAGAGAAGGGCAAGAGGAGAAGACTAGTGGAAGCACAGGTATAGTATAGATCCATGATGGCGAACCTATGGCATGGGTGCCACAGGTGGCACACGGAGCCATATTGGTGGGCACGCGAGTATTGCCCTAGCTCAGCTCCAGTGCGCGTGTGCGCACCGGCCATCTGATTTTCAGGCCTTCCAGTCCCACCGGAAGTCGGGAAACTGGCTGTTTCCAGCCTCCAGGGGGATAGGGAAGGTTGTTTTTGCCCTCCCCAGGCTCCTAGAAAGCCTCTGGAGCCTGGGGAGGAGGAAAAACGGGCCTACCTGGCCCACCATGCCAGTGTGTGCCAAAAGGAGGGAGAAGTGTGGTGGGGTCACGTGCACATGTGCGGGAGGGCAGGGCGCATTAAATTATGGATGTGGGCACCTGCATTCGCGATCCCCCCGGCTCCCCCCGCTTTTGGCACGCGACGGCAAAAAGGTTAGCCATCGCTGGTATAGGTTGTTATACCAGGCTCAATAGTAGCAATTGTGAGGGGGATCTTGGGAGTCTTAGTGGACAATCGCTTAAATATGAACCAGCAGTGTGCTGCAGCTGCCAAAAAGGCCGACACAATCCTAGGCTGCATTAACAGTGGGATAGAATCAAGAACACATGAAGTGTTGGTTTTTTACACCTGATAGCCTTCCTTATACTTGTGCAGCAACTAATGCTTGTATATATATACTGTATCCTGCCCTATAACTGGAAGTTGTGACTAAACATTTTGTTACATTTTGTTTTGAGGCTCTCTTTATATTTTCATCAGTTGTCAGCCAAATTCCCAAGAATTCCACGAACAAGGCACGAAGTCAATCTTATTCAAACTGCTAATATTTGTATTTATAGGAGAACTCCCTTTAAAACCAGAGTAGTTAACACAATGGCATTTAAAAATCCACCCCTTTGTTCCTTATTATGTACAGCAATTCAAATACTGACTGCTATTTGCGCTACTTAAATAACAGCTCCAGGTTTGGAAATTTAGGCTGGTGAAATGTTAACCTTAATCAGTGTAAGGACTTAAATAAAATCTGTGGTGAGAAAACTCATTTAGTGGCAATTTGCATTTTGCAGCATCTTCTGGCTACCAAAACACATTCAACCGTCACGGGATTTCTCTTTCTTTTGGTTTTTTTCCCCCCATAAATATCTTTGTTTGTTTTTTTCAGATTTCACCTTTTTGTTTGTCGAAGTTCTATGTTGGGTAGCTAAGCATTGGCACTCCCACCTGACCATTGGAAATAGAAGAAGAACATATGTAGAAGATTAAAAGGATAGCAATATTCCTGGTCTTCTAGAATGGATGATTCTTTTAAATTCTTTGACATTGTTTTCATGAACAATTGATTCTGTGGCCAGATTTATGTATTAATAAGGCAGAAGGGATTATTTTGAATTTAGCATAACATTGTTGTCTGAACCCAGCTATTTACTGTACAGGTAGTCCTCGACTTATGACCACAATTGAGCCCAAAATTGATGTTGCTAGGTGAGAAATTTGTTAAGCGAGTTTTGCCCCCTTTTATGACTTTTTCTTGCCACATTTCTTAAGGGAATCACTGCAGTTGTTAAATTAGTAATACCGTTGATAAGTGAATCTGGCTTCCCCATTGACTTTGCTTGTCATAAGGTCACAAATGGTGATCATAAACGGGACACTGCAAACCGTCGTAAATATGAACCAGTTGTCAAGCATCCGAATGTAGATCACATGACCATGGGAATGCAGCAATGGTCATAAGTATGAAAAATGGACATAACTCACTTTTTTTGAGTACCTTTGGAACTTCAAACGGTCACTAAACAAACTCTTGTAAGTCGAGGACTATCTGTATGTGTAAATAATGTAAGGATTCAAGCTGCCTCCCCCTCACCAAATATTCCCTTTATGTCCACTATGTTTCTTGTTCTAAGATATCACCGAACATTCGTGAGAGCTAATTTATTTGTTGGCAAATGGGTACCCTGTGGCTGACCATGCCCACTGTGGGAGCAGTTTTATGAACTGGCACATATTCCATTTTATGAGTATGCCTGCAATGTATTTTCAAAATGTTGTATATACTCTGCCCAAAAGAATTGTCTGATCCTGAATTTAATTTACAGCATGCTATTTTTATGAAGCTAATTCTGGTTCATATTTCAATAAATTTCAGTTAATCAAAGGTTCTTAGAGCCCAGATATCACAGTCCTCTCCTACATGTTCTAAGACTAGATAACTCTGCAAAACAAAATAAATTATGGGTAGTTCTCCACTTACGACTATTTGTTTAATGACTGTTCAAAGTTACAAGAGTGCTGAAAAAAAGGAGTTATAACCAGTTCACACACTTAATCACTATCATGGCACACACACACACACACACGGTTACATGATCAAAATTTGGGCATTTGACAATTGGCATACATTTATGATGGTTGCAGCATCCCAGAATCATGTGATTGCCATTTGCAACCTTCCCAGCCAACCTCCGACAAGCAAAGCTGATTGGGGGGGGGGCGCCGGATTTGCCTAACAATCATGTGATTCACTCAATGATCACAGTGATCCGCTTAACAATGGCAGCAAAAAAAAAAAGGTTGTAAAATCAGATGCAACTCAAGAGTCATCTTGCTTAGCAAAGGAAGCTTTGGTCCCAACTATGGTTATAAATTGAGGACTACCTGTACTTGTATTATAGTGTTTTATATCGATTTTGCTAGCCAGACTTTCCAAAATGAATCCTGGGAGTTATAGTACAGAGAAGATGCCAAAATATTTCATGATAGATCTATAGGAAGGGTCCAATAAAGCCCTCTTAGTGCTACAATCCACTGGAGTCTCGGTACAAAATAAAAAATCCATTAAAATAGGCCAGGCAATTGAAAAACTGCCTTTATGAACCAAACATAATTATTTTTAATGAGATCGCTAGGACTCTGCCTGTGGTGCAATGTTGAGCTTGTGTGGATTTTTGTGATTGCAAAAATACATATAGCTTGGGAGTGTGTAGAAATCTCTTACATTAGAAATTTAGAAGCTTGTGGAATATTATTACACAACTTGTTTTCCAAAGCACCAGAGGGCAGGACAAGAAACAATGGATGGAAACTAACCAAGGAGAGAAGCAAACCTGGAATTAAGGAGAAACTTCCTAAAGTGAGGACAATTAATCAGTGGAACTAGCTTGTCTCCAGAAGTTGTGGGTGTCATTGGAGGTTTTTAAAAAGAGACTGGACAGTCACTTGCCTGAAATGGTATCGGGTCTCCTGCTTGAGCAAGGGGTTGGACTAGAAGACCTCCAAGGTCCCTTCCAGCTCTATTCTATTCTGATCCTGTTTCTGATATTATTGGGTTGGTTACGCTTAAAGTGCTGGATAAGTAATAATAGGAGCATCAAAGAAGAAACAAAATTAAATGATTTCAGGATCTCTTTGCAGCCATCTATTTGTCAGCTAAGATCTGGGTAATCCCTGAAATACTGTAATGTCTTGATGGACATGTTTCTTTCTTGATTTGGCAACGATGGTAAAATGAATACCGTATATCTGGAGACATTGGGAACTGAGGCTGGCTCAAAACCTGACCAAATAAGTAAAGTCATATTTCATTTTTTTCCTGTGTGGTTTTATCTTAATACTTTTTATTTCTTTCTGTTTTCTAGTGGCTTAGGATATATCACGGGATCAAGTGTCAAGCAAGTAGCTGGAGATTGGCACTGGGCCCTGCGGGTGAGTAGAGAGCAGGATTGTCATATCTGCATTGCAAAAATCTAAGTCACCACAAGATGGCAGCAAAGAGAGATAGGACACTCCAGCTCTTGGCTGCTATCTAGTGGTGGTCCAGGTTTTGCAGCCTGTGTATTGTAGCTCTAGTAATGAACTCCTGTTTAGATTTAACACACTTGTATAGAAAATCTGAATAAATATCATGCCTTACTCCCTGATTTAAGCAAAATTTATAATTCTGCGGAATTCAGGTGCAACATAATGGCCTGATATATATTTGATGTACCCGATTTCTGATGTATTAAGCCCTGATGTGTGGTTTGTTTGGCTTTAACTTAACATGTTCTGCGAACCTAAAAATTGCAATTTGTAAATCATAGTGTTTGGCTTTGTGTGAAGTATGAATACAACAAGCTGTGGTTTGTTTATTCAACCAGAGTTACTCAGCATGGCGTGCAGAGTGATGCTTGTGGAGAGAAGATTTGATGGAAATGAAGATTTATCCTCTTATATTATTTTGAACATAAAGTTTTGCAGTTGAGTGTAGTTACAGTTGAGGTTAATTGCGCTACAATTAGAAGTAGACTAGGAAATGATTTGTGGGTGTCGCTTACTGCCTGTTTTTTTTCATGCATATTTATTCCTTCAAAATTCCCAGAAGGTTTGGATGATGATATGATTGTAGGATCTGGACAATTTTCCTGTGACCAGAGGTTGCCTTTTAAATTGTTCTACATGGTCAGCCAGAGGTGTGGCTTATATTACAAGGTCAACGGTGCATCTGAGGCCAACGTTTGACTCACCATGTTCCTTTCTGAAGTGTTTGATGGGGTTGAAGTAGATGGGAATTCTGTAGCCCCAAAATGACTCATTTGGGTTCAGTTAATGTGGCTGTGGATTGTCTAATCAGATCCATGAGTGAAGAGATTGGTTTGGCTTATTAGTGGCTGAGTTTAATAGGTTGTGCATGCAGGGCCACTGTGTTCCTGAGGTATATTCGGAGGTGTTTGTAGAGGTATATGTGGGGAAATTATGAGAGCCAACAAATGTAATGGACCATTACATTCTTCGATGACTTTTTGCATTCTGGTAAGCAGGATATTGTTCCCAGCAATCCATTCCTGTTCTTCCCCCGTTCCCCCCCCCCCCCCTTCTTTGACTTCTTCAGCTTTTTTTTCCTTTAGGTTTTTTTCCATTTCCCCTCCCCCCCAACTCCAATTTTGGCAAACCTCTAAACTTGCTAATCGAATAGCAAAGTTGAAAGGGACCCTGGAGGTCTTCCATTCCAACCTCCTGTTCAAGCAGGAGATCCTATACCTGTGATGGTGAACCTATGGCACGGGTGCCACAGGTGGCACGTGGAGCCATATCGGTGGCCACACATTGTTGGTGCTCCAACACTTTTTTTTTTTAAATTTGATTTATATGCCGCCCTTCTCCGAAGACTCAGGGCGGCTTACAATGCGCTAAGCAATAGCCTTCATACTTTTGTATATTTATACAAAGTCAGCTTATTGCCCCCACAAACTGGGTCCTCAATTTACCTACCTTAGAAAGGATGGAAGGCTGAGTCAACCTTGAGCCTTGGTGAGATTCGAACCTGCGATAATTGCAGGCAGCTGATGTTAATAACAGGGCTTTAGACCACTGTACTATCCAAGGCTCACTGGATAGTTTTTAAGAAGATGTTGGATAACCATTTGTCTGAAGTGATGTAGGGTTTCCTGCCTAAGCAGGGGGTTGGACTAGAAGACCTCCAAGGTCCCTTCCAACTCTGTTATTCTGTTATTCAGCTAAATTGAAACCCTGCATGATGTATTTTTTGCCATTTCTCACTGAGATTTCCACCTCACCTCTCTCCCCTAGCTTCTCTTTCATTTACTCCCCTCGTTTGTTGGAGCACATACAAAATCTGTTACACAATTTAGGGCGCTTCCAATTTATTTATGCCAGTTTATTGTTGAGATAGCAAAGGCAAAAAGGTAGCCTCAGTCCACTGTTCTTAATTTCCCTTATTATTAAGCATAAAGCTTTTTTTTTTTTTTTGGTTCTGTTTGCGGGTGTATGAGAGAGAGAAACACTTTGTCTCACTTCACATTTCTTTTCCTGCACCGAGCCATTCTTATTTCCTTCTATTTTATCCCCTTGGGGACCCTGATAAATGTGCTAGGGAAGACTAGCACACAATGCTCAGAGCAGACACACACAAAAATTGGCCTGGATGGAAAAATAGCCGAGAGGAAATAAGACAGCAAAACTGCTTACTGACCTTTGACTCTGCTTGGATTTCGGCCATCCGAGAGGTGATTGCTGTTTTCTCGTCACTGGACTTCTGCAGAGGTGGAATTTTAGAGATGGTGCCATTTAGAAGTATTGAATACTGTCACATATCTGGTTCGGAATAAGCATCTTTATGCAGGTTAATTAGTTCTGTTTTGTAGATGAGATAGAATTTGCATGGCATTTTCAAGTGCTGAGAGGACACTGAATGCATGATTTAGGTGGGTGGTTGGTTTTTTTTTTTTTACATCAGCATTATAAATTGTGCCAGCATAATTATCTTTCATATAGTTCATGCTGTAGATTATGGGTAGGAGGGAAGGGGAGGTTCACTTAAGATTGCAAGTGAATTAATGAAAGGAGAGATTCAGTTGATAATAGCTTAGTCTATTTAGCAAGGAAGAGAATGGAGATAAGTTGGATGTTTCTCCCAGATATTTTATGCTGTTTATATAAAACACATAGCAAATAGCAATAGCACTTAGACTTATATACCACTTCACAGTGCTTTTACAGCCCTCTCTAAGCAGTTTACAGAGTCAGCATATTGCCCCCAACAGTCTGAGTTCTCATTTTACTGACCTCAGAAGGATGGAAGGCTGAGTCAACCTTGAGCCTGGTGAGATTTGATCTGCCAAACTGCTGGCAGCCGGTGATCAGCAGAAGTAGCCTGCAGTACTGCACTCTAACCATTGCGCCACCATGGCTCTTTAATACACGCACATACGTACATTCATAAATTTCATAACAAATTGTATAGCATTACAGGTAGTTCTTGTTTAGCAACTGTCTCGTTTAGGGACAATTTTCAGTTGATACAGTGAAAGACCTTCGCAGATCTGTAAAGCAAAGGAATACTGAAATAAGATAATAAGCACAGTCACAGTTTTCATTTAGCTAGTGATTTGTTTAATGACCAAGTTGCCAGGCCCAGCTGTGGTCACTAAACAAGGACTACCCTGTTTGCTGTTGACTTTGCTGTTGGGGAATATACTGAGTCAATATAATTCCATAATTTTTAAGGATGAGGTAGAACTTCCTTGGCAACTTGGCTATGTTGTATGGAATTTTTCCAAACTTGGTTATGAGTTTGGAAAAAAGTAAAGGAGGGCATAATGTTGTATGAGACCATTATATATATGACATGGAGAACGTTGACAGGGAGATTTTCTGCCGGACAACCAAACTGATTCTGATTAACTTGGAATCAAAACTTTACCGCTCTAAATTCACTTGTAGGAGAAGTTCTGAAAATGGCTGATTTGAAAATGATTTCATTGCCTGTGTAACCCCCTCCTTTCAAGTGCTATAAATAAGTTGACACGCATGGAGATAAATAATTTGCCCTCCAGACTTTTCAGACCTCAGTTCTGAAGATTCGACCCCACCATTCCAATCTTTTCTTTGCAATTCCCGAGGCAGGAGTTTCTTAATTTTATAAGAAAAATAGAAGAGGTGAATTTCTGCTCTGATCTCGGAATCCTGTTCTTCGTCTTGAGTTTTGATGTCAGATCATTCGCTTTGGGCTATTTTCTCAGCTGTTTTTCTTCCCCCTCTTCTCTTCCAGGTTTCTCCACTTTTAGGTATGATCACAGGGACACTTATCTTAATATTTGTACCAGCTGCTAAAAGAGGCAATGCTGAACAACTGGGGGCACAGCTGAAGGCCCGGACTTCCTGGCTGAGGGACATGAAGGCCTTGATAAGAAAGTAAGGCAACCCTTCTTAGGGTTGATTTTAAATTTTTCTATGTTAGAAACCAACTTGAGATACTTTACGGGTTCAAAGCCAGACAACTGAGAGTAACATTTTTGAAAATTGCCACAATATTCCACCTCTCCAGTTTCTTTTTCATGAAGCTACTGATGACAGCAACTGTTTAGTGCAATGTCAACACCACTGATGTGCTAAGTGCCTTGTATATTACAGAAATGATAACAGCCCTTCCCTAGAGGACTTTTAATTCCTTTGTATCGTCGTATTAAGCTGGTATGGTGTTTCAACCTCATTTGTCATGGAGCTGCAGTTTTATGGTAGAAATTAAAAATAATAGACTAACAGAGTTGGAAAGGACCTTGGAGGTCTTCTAGTCCAACCCCTTGCTCAAGCAGGAAACCCTATACCATTTCTGACAAATGGTTGTCCAATCTCTTCTTAAAACCCCCCAGTGTTGGAGCACATAGAACTTCTGGAGGCAAACCAGTCCACCGATTAATTGTTCCGTCAGGAAATTTCTCCTTATTTCTAGGTTGCTTCTTTCCTTGATTAGTTTCCATCCATTGCTTCTTGTCCTGCCTTCAGGTGTTTTGGAGAACAAGTTGACTCCCTCTTCTTTATGGTAGCCCTTTAATTATAGCTGCTTAATTATAAATTATAGATATCAAACTCTGGAAGAGTTTTTGAGATTATTTCTGGGCTACTGTATATGAGTAAGAAGGATCAGGTGTTTCCCGGGCAGATCTGGTTTTTTTTCTTCTACTCTGTTCAAAAGACTCATTTACTGACTTACAACCCTCTTTGTCTTCAGCCGCAGTTATGTGTTTTCGTCCCTGGCTACCTCTGCTGTTTCCTTTGCCACGGGAGCTTTGGGGATGTGGTTCCCTGTTTACCTGCATCGGGCGCAAGTTGTTCAAAAAACAGCAGAGATTTGCACTTCACAGCCCTGTGGGACTAAAGACAGGTAAGGTTTTGTTCTATGTTCATATTCCCCTATAACCGTGATGGCGAACCTATGGCACGCGTGCCCGAAGTGGCACGTGGAGCCATGTCGCTTGGCACGTACGGCATCGCTTGTTCCTCTTCCGGGTTTCTGGTGTGCATGCCCGCGTGATGATCAGCTGGCCTTCGTGCGTGCGGCAGTGCAGGAAACTAGAAGAGTTAGTCTTCCATTTTCCGCGTGAGCATGCACGCTGCCTAGCTGATTGTAGCACGCGTACGCGCGCCAGAAACTCGGAAGACTAGCTGGCTGGCGTGCATTCATACGCCGGAAACCGGAAGTTCATTTTCGGGCACGCACATGTGCCCTGGGTAGCTCCTCTTCTGGGTTGCGGCCTAAACAAGCGAGCGGGAACTCCTTTTTTGGCACTCGGGGCCGAAAAGGTTCACCATCACTGCCCTATAAGCTATAAAATATTTCCTCAGAAGATGTCCACATATCGTTGGCTGTATTTGCTTTATGGTATAGCAGATGCTGCTCTAAACCTCCAGAGGAAGAGTGGGCAGTACAACGTTTTAAATGAATAAATGAAATTGCCATGTTCGGAGACAGCAAGCATGAACGCACCAAGAACTAGAAGGAGTGAGACAAGTGCAGGAGAAGGCTGTTACTCACATGTCCTGCTTGAGTGCTTCTTGGCAAACAGGCCTGGTTGGCCACAGGACCAGAGAACCTTCACTCGTTCCTCAGATAATCAGAAACCGAGCCTTCCTGCTTAGATGTGGTTCATTTGAAGATACCATAGGCTGGGAGTGAAACAAAAGGAGGATTAGTCCTTCTTTAGTGACCAATATTGGGACTGACAATTCGGTTGTTAAAGAGACATGATCACTAAGCGAAACACCATATTATTATGATTTTACTTCAGTTTTCCTTTGTAGACCTGCAAATGGCCATAAATCGAAGCACTGGTTGTAAAGTTACTTTTTCATGTGAATGGTGGCTAAATAAGTCAGTCACTAAATGAGGACTAGCTATAATTTTTTCAGTTCAGGCTGTTCTTTTGGGCTTTTCTAGGGACATCCAGTCTTAATACTTAATACAATCCACAAAGCTTTTTATAGATTTTATTTTAAAAGCAGGAATTTACTTATTTGTATTTCTTCCTGCCGCCATGACAGCATTTGAGTTCTGAGAGGAAAATAAATGCAGGCCGTTTCGTCTTAAATTCTATCTGATCATATTACTTCAGTTGACCAATAGTGGTTTTACATACATTTTTAATTTTTTTCCTTCTGTACTTTTGCCTCCTTTGCTTTCTTAATTGTCACAACTACTATGAGTGGCAGAGGTTCATATTTTGTTTAATGATAATAGAAATGAAAGTTGAGTGATTTAAGAACAGTGGAATGTAGGCACGGAGTGGCAAAAAATAGCTTGTCCAGAGATACCGTAGGTTTTAAATAAACTTTTTAAATGCAAATATTTTTAATTGTCCATTTATTGTCAAAAACTCAGATCTGAGTTATGAAAGAACCTAGAATTCCTGTGAAACTTGAAGATCTCCAGAATTTGCTTTTTTTCCCCCCTGAATTCTTTTGCAGGGGTTTAGTCCATCAATTTCCATGTAGCACCTCTTACTCATTGCCTTGCCTTGCTAATTCAACCCTCCCCACTGCCTCTCACCTACTGCCTTGTGTATAAAAATAAGTACACCTAAATGAGAAAAGGTTTTTATTTCTGGAATCGTTCTGTGTCCTTAGCTTGATCTTTGGAGCCATCACCTGCTTCACTGGATTTCTGGGTGTGATCACTGGGGCTGGAGCTACCAAGTGGTGCCGGGTGAAAACACAAAGAGCGGATCCTCTCGTTTGCGCTGTCGGGATGCTGGGATCAGCCATCTTTACCTGCTTGATTTTCGTTGCAGCCAAGAACAGCATTGTAGGAGCCTATGTAAGTGATCAGTCTGGAAAAGGGGAGGCTGAAGTTGGATTTCTCTTCCTTCATTTATCTATCTACAGATAAGCCTCGTATTATAGCTGTAATGGAGCCTATCCATCATGGTTGTTAAGTCCTACCTGTCGGAAAACAGATCTGTTATGTGACCGACCCATCTATACAATGTTGTTTGTAGTGGTCATTAAGCGATCACAGCAATTGTAAAACAAATGCAATTGTTAAGCAAATGCCATGGGTCAAACCCATAATTCGCTGTGGCGCACTTTTGCCAAAACTGGAAGTGAAAGCCAGTTTTTATCAAAACCATCATGAAATGCAGTCACATGACTGCAGGATGCTGCAAACGTATATATATCTAGCCCAAAAATAAGCCCTAGCTTGATTCTACATGTGCGTCCAATATAAGCCCGACCACCAAAATAAGCCCTAGTTAAGAACCCGCCCACTCCGTTTTACCTGGTTGCACAAGGTGGGTGCGGTGTACAGGTATAAACCAAGCTAGGGTGGGGATGAGGGGTGGAGCTGCCCCTTGTGCCCCACACACACTTACCTTAGGAGAGTTGCAGCCAGGCCTTCCATGCCCTGACACCTGCCTCGCCTTGCCGGCCACTTCTGCTTCCGCTTGCGCGTGTTGCCCCCAGCCTCCATTTTGCCATCAGAGGTCTTCTTCTGGAAGGGACTGTTGGTACCGCCACCATGAGGTGAGACAGTAGAAAGGACATCCCCTGAAAATAAGACCTAATGCCTCTTTTGGAGGCAAAATAAATAAATAAAACGAGACCAGATCTTAAGGAAGGTTAGGGGAGAACGGGGAAGAAATAATTATATTTTCCCTCCAGGCCTTAACTTCTTTTGTTTTGCACATTGCAACTTCTGGTTCATACATTTCTTCTGGCTATGCGCTAGAAGGAGAAGACAGAGTAGAGGCTGATGCTTCCTGGTTTTCAGGAGCAGTCAATCTATTGCCTTCTGGTATTTTAAATCTCAGGAGGTATGAATTCAGAATTCCTATAGAGAACCCAGTTCATTTCCCTGCTTTTAAATCTCAAAAAGGAGAGTAAAGGATAGTGCCAAATACAGTGGTACCTTGGTACTCATCCTTAATTGGTTCAGGGAGGCATGATGAGTACCCAAAACAATAAGTACCAAACAAATTTTTCCCATAAGGAATAATGTAGTATGTCACAAGGCACCCAACACTGACAAATTCTAGCTTGCGCATTGAGCACCAAACAAATGATGAGTATCAAGACAAAAAATTCACATCAAAATACCTTAAGTACCAGATTCAATTAATTTCAAAGCAGTTGAGTACCAAGTTGAGTGCCTGGAGTCTCCACACTTGAAAATGAACCTTAGCTGATGCTTTAATATACTAACTGGTGACCTTGATTCTATTCCAATGTATTAAGTTCCCTTTATACAATATTAATGCAGTTCTTTGAACGCTGATCCTTCTGTAGTCAAAATGGCCCTGCCGGTAACAAAATTAACACCTCTGAATAGTTTTTGGAAACATGCATAAACACAAAAACTATTAGCTGTGACGTAAAACAAAGCTATTTCAAGGGCTCCAAGTGCTTCTAGGACGTTCAGAATCACCACTTTGCATTTCGAGTTCAAGACAATCTAAAATTGTCCAAAATCCAAAAGAGCCTTGGATAGTACAGTGGTCTAAAGCCCTGTTATTAACATCAGCTGCCTGCAATTATTGCAGGTTCAAATCTCACCAAGGCTCAAGGTTGACTCAGCCTTCCCTCCTTTCTAAGGTAGGTAAATTGAGGACCCAGTTTGTGGGGGCAATAAGCTGACTTTGTATAAATATACAAAAGTATGAAGGCTATTGCTTAGCGCATTGTAAGCCGCCCTGAGTCTCCGGAGAAGGGCGGCATATAAATCAAATAAAAAAAAAATATTGAAATGTTTGGCATACCTTTAGCTTGCAACCAGAGTCCCTCTTTTGTGTAATCAATCTATATGTTTAACTTCCACTCCATCAAGGCAGATTCCCTTTCAGTACTTGATGGAGTTCTTTCTTTTTTTTTTTTTTACAGACCCCATTTTTTCAGCATGCTCTGCAGCTTATGTTTGTATTTATGTCCATGTTTATACTGGTAGAATTATTGTTAGCTACCTTGAGAATTTAAGGAAGTATATAAATACTACAAATCAGGCAGAACATATGGCGTTGCAAATGTTGCTGGATTCTAGCTCCCTTTATCCCAGCCATAAGCCATGTTCAGTAACATCTGGAAGTTCCCTGTTCCTGCTATAAATACATTTCTCACCACGGTTGACCTCTGCCTCTTTTTGAAATACACAGAATTTTTACCAGTTTCTAAACTTCCTCCTTATAAACATATAAAAATATAAGCTTACAAACCTTATAAAACGATAAACAATTTATAAGTATTTCTTTAATAAAAATTTTCCCGATCACAAATAAGTAAAATAATTTTTTAAAAACCTTCCCTCCCTGTCTCCTCCACCCCACAGATACGGTTCAGTGGATGTTAACAGTAAATTGCCATGCATTCAGAGCAGTGGTGAAATGTAAAATTTGTTACACCGGTTCTGTGGGTGTGGCTTGGTGGGGGGGTGTTATATGATTGAGTGGGCGTGGCCAACTTTTTTTTTTTTACTTTTAAAACCATTTTTTCTACGACCTTCGGCTGGAGAGGTTGTAAAAAAAATGCTTTTAAAAGCCTCTGACGATCCCAGCTGAGCCGCGCGATCATCAGAAGCTTTTTTTTTTTTACTTTTAAAAGCATTTTTTCGGCTGAAGAGGTTGTAGAAAAAATGCTTTTAACAATAAAAAAAGAAAGCCTCTGATGATTGCGCGGCTCAGCTGGGCATGGGGGTGGAGTGGCAGGGATTTTTGCTACAGGTTCTCCACCCGCCGCCATCACTACCGGATCGGGTGATCCGGTCCGAACCGGGAGCATTTCACCCCTGATTCAGAGGTGGTATTCAGCCGGTTCAGACCAGTTTGCCCGAACCAGTAGCGGAAATTGTGGGTGGGCTCACTTACCCGCCCCAGCTCTATGCCATCCTATTTAGGCACGTTTTTGAGGCCGGGCGCATGCACGGACAGGGCACGCGCCAGGAAAGGACATGCATGGAAGGCCGGGCACATGTGTGGATGGGGCGTGTGCGAGCGAAGCGACCACGCACGCATGCAAGCTCACATTTGTGAACCAATAGGAGAAAGTAAATGAATACCACCCCTGCATGCATTCAGTTATATTGGGGATGCTGTCTTTAAAACAGAACCACCAAATTGTGGGATATTTCTCAAACTTGCATGAGTAAATTGTATATGTCTACTGTTTCAACCACAGGTCTGCATTTTTATTGGTGAGACTCTTTTGTTTTCAAACTGGGCCATCACAGCTGACATTCTTATGGTAAGTTGATATGGAAGTATAACTTGCATTTAATTTACTGGTATAGGGCTATATGTATGTTTTGTAATCGGGCAACTGTTGTTGGACTCAAACGGGCCTAACTTATTATATTAATGCATTTCCTTCGTTACAAACTAGATTGAAGGCTAATCTAATTAGAAATAATCAAGTTTAGTTGTTGGGCAAATGCAGCTGCTAGGACTTTAACTGGCCTGGTTAAATGTGTTTGTTTGAATGCACCCTCTGCCTCATCAGCCATAGCTAGTATGGCAAATTTTCTCCTGCAAGCTGACCAAAAGGAGCCTGAGTGGCGTAGGAAGCTAATGCCTCCTACTAAGGCAGCATGCCTGCCAGCTGCCTGCAATTACTGTGAGTTTTAATCTCACCAGGTTCAAGGTTGACTCAGCCTTCCATCCTTCCTAAGGTGGGTAAAATGAGGACCCGGTTTGTGGGGGCAATAAGCTGACTTTGTATAAATATACAAAAAGTATGAAGGCTATTGCTTAACGCATTGTAAGCTGCCCTGAGTCTCCGGAGAAGGGCGGCATATAAATAAATAAAAAAAATTTTTTTTGCAATGTTCCTCATCAAAGTTACTAGGAAGAGACTTGCACTATAATAACTTCCATTTAGTCTTACTCTTTTGTCACTCTTCACCTTCACCTCCTCAGGTTTTTGCTCTTTCACCACATAATACACACAAACACGTTCTGCAGGCAGGCAGGCAGCAATGGCGGGCAAAGGCAGGTTAGCAATGGTAGGCGAGCAGGCGAAATGAGGAATGACTGGGTGGGAAGGGGTGGGGCCAGCCGGTGATGCAATTTGCCGGTTCGCCAAACTGCGCAAAATAGTAACAACTGGTTCGTCCGAACCAATCCAAACCGGCTGAATCCCACCCCTGGTTCTGCTTCTTCATTTGGAGAGCTGTCTCTTTCCTTAAACCTCAATAGAGATTCCATTCTTCAGCTTTCTAGAGGCCATCTCTCATCTCTCACTTCTAATTACAGATTTTCCCAATAAGGGCATAGTTTTGCCCACCATTAAAACAGGAGATCTAGCTTATATATTTTATGTTGTGTAGATGTACCAGGGAGGTGTCACAGCAAGTGGTAGCACGTAGCCAATCTTGGCTGTTCTAAAAAAAAGGCTAAGCAGAGTCAGATCTGGTTAGTATCTGGAATTGAAGACTGCCATAAAATCCCAAGGCTATAGAAGTTGAGTTTCATCCATGAGAGATTAGCAGAAAGAAGCAGGTCACCATAATACTACTGGAGACCTCTTGGCTGCCTTCCTTTCTCATTCCTTTGGATTTTGATACTGGTCCTAAAATTTATGGGCATTCTTCTTAAATGGCCTTTGCCACTGGCCATTTCCATAGGATGTGGGCATCAAAAACAACAATGGTTTAGAGATGCCTTCTGCAGTGCTATGAATAGTCTTGCTTGTTCTCTGTGGCGGGAAGAGGACATCACTGGGAAACCAGAGCTTTCTCGAGGCCTCTACTTAAGGAAGTATGTTTGGCCAAACAACTGTATCTGTCCTTTGGGTAGCAAAATCTGGACAACTCCCTTAGTAAAAAAATGGTTTCAGCTTTATTTTATTCTTCAAAATGCCAGTCTACTTTTGTAACTGACTACATCTGCAAACTTGGCCAGGAACTACTTTTTCACTAAATGTCGTGCCCCCCCCTCCCCCCCGCCTATGATCAGCTACTCTCAGTTGATTAAAACAACCTACATAGCTTACGGATCTCCTGATTTGCTCCTAATTCATGCAGTTCAGGAGCCCTGAACTGGGCTGCAGCTTAGTTCCAAATGAAAAAGGATCTAACTGAGCTTTCTTCTGATAGAATAGAATTCTTTATTGGTCAAGTGTGATTGGACACACAAGGAATTTGTCTTTGGTGCATACGCTCTCAGTGTACATAAAAGAAAAGATACATTCGTCAAGAATCATAAGGTACAACACTTAATGATAGTCATAGGAAAACAGTCAATATAAATCTTAAGGATACCAGCAACAAGGTTACAGTCATACAGTCATAAGTGGAAGGAGATGGGTGGTGGGAACGATGAGAAGATTAATAATAGTGCAGACTTAGTAAATAGTTTGACAGTGTCGAGGGAATTATTTGTTTAGCAGAGTGATGGCATTCGGGAAAAAACTGTCTTTGTGTCTAGTTGTTCTGGTGTGCAGTGCTCTATAGTGTCGTTTTGAGGGTAGGAGTTGAAACAATTTATGTCCAGGATGTGAGGGTTCTGTAAATATTTTCACAGCCCTCTTTTTGACTCGTGCAGTATATAGGTCCTCAATGGAAGGCAGGTTGGTTGATCAGTTGCTCTCCAGTTATGTTGAAGTACTATATCCACCCTTTGCAGACAGAACATCCAATAGCATAGCTCGTGTGTGTGTGTGTGTGTGTGTGTGTGTGTGTGTGTGTGTGTATTCATTCAAATCACTCCTGATGATTGCCTGGACAAGTCCGCCCAGAGTTCTTAGCAGCCTTTTCAGACGGATGGTTGCCATTGCCTTCTTCCCATGGCTGAGAAAGAGCGATTGACCAAAAATCACCCAGCTGGCTTCAATCCCTAAGTCGGGACTAGAACTCATGGTCTCCCCTTTTCTAGCCTATTGCCTTAACCACTGCACCAAAATGGCTGATGTTCGCTGTATGATGGTTCCTATCTGGATACGGTTAGGTGGGGAAAGGGAGCCCTGGTGGTGCAGTGGTTAATTGCAGTATTGTAAGCAAACTCTGCCCACAGTCAGGAGTTCAATCCTGACAAGGCTCAGGGTTGACTCAGCCATCTATCCTTCCAACTTTGGTAAAATGAGGACCCAGATTGTTGGGGGCAATATGCAAATAATGCTGAAATTGTAAACCTCCCAGAAAGTGCTGTAAAGAAATATAGGGAGGTATTTAAGTCAAAATACGGTTGCTATTGCTAAAAGAAAAATTGTTCAGGATGATTAAATGGCTATGATGTTTTAATCTTTTTATCTTCCTCTCTGCCTTCTGCATCCCATTTCAGTATGTGGTTATTCCTACACGCCGAGCGACAGCCGTAGCGTTGCAGAGCTTCACCTCACATCTTTTGGGAGATGCTGGAAGTCCCTACCTGGTTGGATTTGTAAGTATACCCTTGGCACACCTGAGGAATAGGATAAGAAGCTGGGTTCTTGTTGTGAGAATGACAATTCTCCCTAGCTCTGCACGCACCCGGGCTTTGTGATTGCATTTAATGCTCTTAATCTGGCAATTCAATGAATCCATGTTCTGAGTTCATACAAAACATTTGGGATATAAACGAAGCCAACAGTCAGGTTTTGTATAAGTCCACACACCCAGGGGTGAAATTCAGCAGGTTCTGACAGGTTCTGGAGAACCGGTAGTGGAAATTTTGAATAGTTCGGAGAACCGGCAAATACCAGCTCTGGCTGGCCCCAGAATGGGGTGAGAATGGAGATTTTGCAATATCCTTTCCTCAGGAGTGGGGAAGGAATGGGGATTTTGCAGTATCCTTCCCCTGCCATGCCCACCAAGCCATGCCCACCAAGCCACACCCACAGAACCGGCAGTAAAAAAAAATTGAATTTCACCACTGCACACATCCCCAAAAAATCTTTAGCCAAGTAACGCTAACTTAGCATCATGTGTGATGTGAATGCATCTTCTAGACCTTTATTATTAGAGTTGTTTGTTACACCTCTCACTTCGAGGTTACTCTTTATCTGAAGGTGTGCACTTCGTTGAATGAACTGAGCCACACATCTACAGAAGAAGAAAAGAAAGTACCATTAATGAAACCAGAAAGAGGCATAGGAACGAAGTGTTTTTGGCACAAATGACACAATTTTCTGCTTCTTCAGATCCACGGTTTAAGATACCTTTCTGATTTCTGTGGTGATTTTGAATTTAAAATAATTTATTTTAAAGTTTCCTATGTACTCCTTTCTTCTCCTATTATCCCCACAATCCTTGATGCTACAGACATTTTTGCGGGGTGGGGTGGGGAGAGGATGTTCCCAATCAGGGTGCTAGCCCAGACAAATTCTGCCATTTGCGGATAATTAGAAAATCTCCCCAAAGTGATAAGGGATGGGTAAGGTATTCTTTAACATAATGTTTCTAACAAAGAAATGAGATGGAAGAGTAACTGACATCACCACTTAACACTTCAAGAGGGAGCTAGTTACTTAGAAAACTCCTCTATGTTAAGCACCCTAGTTTTCGTTCACACTATTACTCAGGGTATTTCTAAAACACAAACACATGCATACGCCCACATGCCAAATGTGGTGCTAACTTGGGACCACAGAGCATATTGTTTCCCTTAGTTCCTCCAATCATTAGAATAAATGTATGCTTATTGCCTGATATTATTTAGCCATCTAGCCCAGATATTCTACTGTGATTTGGGATTTTCCCAACTCTATCTGGAGTTTGCCTAGTTAGAATCTGAAGCAAAACGGGTGTTCCAACGTGACTTCACCCCAGTTCTAATTGAAGGCTCTGTATACAAAGGGATTGCTCAGCAAATGAATTTGAGTTGGGCCTTAGATGTTGAACCTAGGAAAATGCCTCATACAGCATCAGGTAATGGATTCCTTTAACACTGAAAAGTGTCAGCTCTGCCACGTTTCCAACGGAGAAGTCTCCCTTGGTTGATAGATCCTTTAATAAAGTAAAAGGTAAAGATTTCCCTGTCCAGTCATGTCCGACTCTAGGGCGCAGTGGTCATTTCCGTTTATTGGCCAGAGGACCAGTGTTGTCCCAAGACTGTTGGCTTAGCTTATATCCCAAATGTTTCCATCACTGGTGGGATTCAAATAATTTAACAACTGGTTCTCTGCCCTAATGACCGCCTGAGTGGGCGTGGCCATGGTGGGCGTGTGACAGGCAGCACTCGGCCTCCTGCACCCCCCTGGGAGCAAAAACGGGCCGTGGGGAGTGGCGTGCCCCCCCATGCCCCATTTTGGGCCTAGGAGGCTCCCTGCAGCCTTCTGGGAGTGAAAACGGGCCGCAGGGGGCGCCACACACCCCCACGCCCTGTTTTGGGCCTAGGAGGCCTCCCTGCAGTTACCTGGGAGCCAAAATGGGGTGTGTGGGGACTCCTGGAAGGGGCCGGGAGGGGAGGAGCCAGCCAGCAATTTAACTACTGGTTCACCTGAACCGGCTGAATCCCACTACTGGTTTCCATGGTCATGTGGCCAGCATAACTATATGCCAAAAACATATAGAAAGTTGTTACCATACCTTCCCACCAAAGTGGTACCTATTAATCTATTCGCACTTGCATGCTTTTGAACTGCCAGGTGGGTAGGAGCTGAAGCGAAGAACAGAAGCTCACTCCATTGTGCAGTGCTCAGGTCTCGAACCCGGGCTTTCTGCTTTCTAGCTGACAAGCTCAGTGTCTTTAACCATTGAACCATCATGCCCCCTTCAGATTTTTTTAATAGAAGGTGGCAAAGTTGGCAACTGGAATTTTTGCACTTGGGAAAAATGGGTGGTTTGTCTCTGAACAAAGGTTCCCATCATCCTCTTATCCCTGGAGGATCTAGTCTGGGGGTTACTTGTGGAGAGACTTATGCCAACAAGAAGAGAAAAACATCACAATGGGAAATCCTGCCTAACAGTCATGGGAGGAGCCAGCCAGTTAACTATAAGAATGTCACGATTTGTTTTTCTGTGCAAAACTGAGAAAGTCTCGCAAATCTTGGCAAGGAAGCAGTTGGTTTCCCCCATCCCATTTCAAATAAACTATGTTGGTGACAAAGAGAACGTCCATAAATAGGCTTATCTCTGTCTGTTCCTTCTCTTTCCACCCCCTCCACCCCCTACTTTTCCCTTTTAGATCTCCGATGTGATACGGCAGAGCACAAAGGAGTCACCACTCTGGGAATTCCTCAGTTTAGGCTATGCGCTGATGCTGTGCCCTTTTGTTGTGGTCCTCGGGGGGATGTTTTTCCTGGCCACGGCCCTCTTCTTCCTAAGCGACAGAGCCAAAGCTGAGCAACAGTGAGTACCTCTCCGTAGTGTGGGAAAAGGAAAACAGCATGTGTTATATTTTTAAACAAGGGCATTGTCATTTGCCATCTTGGCACTGGTATCCAATTTAACCAATGAGAAAAGCCACGGGTGCATTTCCAATCTGAACAGCATCAACCTCAGCTTGAAACTCCAAGAAATTAAGGGTGCGAGATTGTGCGCTTGGAGACTCCAGCGAGCTCTAATAATGAAAGAGTTACCATTTCCAGATTTGCTAGTAGATCAGTCTTTTGAGTACTACTGTGGGGGTCTTTCCACCATCCAGTTGCTTATCAATCCACATTATCCAGAAGAAGAGAGACTATAACTCCTTCTTTCTCCTTACTCTTCTTACTGCTTTGTTGCTCCTGATAGTCCATATGGGGGTCTTTTTGGTAGTGCTTTATTGAAAGCAAAAGGAGAAGGGGACAGCGTAGGATGGGATGATTAGATGGTTAGATAGCGTCATCCACGCAATGAACATGAATTTGGGCAAACTCTGGGAGGCGGTGGAGGGTAGGGGGGCCTGGCATGTCATGTTCCATGGGATCACAAAGAAGGGATTTAGTGACTGAACAACAACAGCTATAGTGCTTTTCTGTTGTCTTCTTCCCACTCTTATAGGGGTTCATAAATGATAACCAGAAATTCGAGTTGCATTTGAAATCCTATTAGGAGCCAGTGCAGTTCAGAACTAGTGTTGTTACCTAGGTGTACCGAAGCCAGTGGTGGGATTCAGCCAGTTCGCACCACTTCAGGAGAACCGGTTGTTAACTTTCTGAACAGTTTGGTGAACTGGTTGTTGGAAGAAATCATTAGGGCAGAGAACCGGCTGTTAAATTATTCGAATCCCACCGCTGACAGAAGTGTACTATTTCTATCCATACTGTTGTATTCTGGATCAGTTGCAGCTTCTGGATGGTCTTCAAGGACAATCCCATGCAACACACATTTCAGAAATCTAATCAGGAAGGGACCAAAGCATAAGTGAGGAGGACTTCCAAACCCATAAATAAGGACAACTCTTTTCTTATATAGCCTATTTACTGTTATAGTTCCCTTGTCAGGTAGTCGAGTCCAATGGATAATTGCTAAAGTCAACCCAGCTGCATGGGATCCATTCTCAGCTCTCAGCTCCTACAGTTCTGCTTTATTTACTGCCAAGGGCTATTTACCCACTTTCTTGTACTCTGAAACAAGAAATAAAATAGAGCAGCATTCTCTAGAGTTTGAATCCATGGAAATGGGAATAGCCATCAGTGGGAACAATGAGAACAGAAAGAGAACACTATTGATAGGAAAGACACTGAAGACACGTTCTCCAAGCAGACTTGCCATCTCATCCTACTTGAAGACTAGAGGCAATTTATTTCTGTGAGAGGACTAATATTCATTTGGCAAAGCTATCTGAGAATGTCTAGACGCTGGCATCATTACTCTTCAGCATTAACTTTCTAATGCATCCTGATATAAAGACCTGTTTATTCTCCAAGATGGACCTATTCCTCTTTCCCCATCACTTTCTCTGTTATGGTTATCTTCTGCAGATGCCCAGAGTTCCACCTGCTTTCCTAAAAATGATAACGATAGCGCTGTACCACAAATTCTGCTCTCTTTGAACACGCATGCAATGCCACAATGCAGAGGGTATGGTTTGAGTTGCAACAGCATGATACTACTTTCATTGCAGTTTCAAGATCGTTGGGTGATTTGAGGCCAGTCAGTTGTGGTGATAAGTTGAGTGCTACCAAAACGTTTCTCTATTTGCTTGAATATATATCAGATTCTTGGGTGTAGAGATATTGCATTTAAAACCTATTCTTCCTGAGGCTTTCCTACAGCTGGTTAAAAAGAGACACAAATCTGGGCTCATGTTTTTCAGCACGGATTTGGATCATCTCACCATTGGCAACTCCAGTAACTCAGAAGATGCTACCACATGATAGGCACAAGAGATTTTTGGGGTTAGTTCATGTGTGTATGTGTTTTGTTGTCTTTTGGAAAGTTTCTTTACATACTTGCCAGGACAAATAGGGGCAACCTGCTGTCTATTTGGAGTATGTGTGTTTATGGTGTGTGTGTGTTTATCTGATTCCAAAAGAAAACTCAGAAAAGCGACACTGAATTGGCTTCATCAGGGAGAAAAAAATTCTGGATTAAGCTACTTCGTTTTGACTTGTTTTGGTTTTGTGGGCAGATGTTTTAAATATATGTGGCTCTCTCAGCATGTTTGTGGGGCAGCTCTTATGTTATGTAAAATGTTTGGGGCCAGATTTTGATTCCTACATTTTTTAAAGCCTATTATGAATTTAGAAGTATAATTCATCCCAGTTCCTCTGCGGCTTAGCCTAGCTGATGATCAAACTTCCTCGCGTTGTAGTGTCATCCAAGCCCTGTACACGAAAGATAATAGAATTCTGCACAAAGGAAAACTAGATTCTGGGTTTAAATGGCAAAAAAAATTGTCTGCAGCTCAACGGTTTTGCATATTCTACTTTTGCTAAGCAAGAAGTGATGCATTGTGGTAAATCCTCACCCTACCCACAACCACTGAAATTCTAATTCGTAGGATATATGACACGATGAGGACTAGCAATATTGTTGGTTGTGTGGTAAAGGAGACTTCCATGAATTTTAATTGTGGATATAGTACTGCAATTTATTTTGTCTATCCATTTCATATTCTAACTGGTCCCTAATCCTAGATTTACAAAATATCTTGGAGATCGTTTAGTCCAGCTCCTTGTTCAACGCAGTGCAGTGTTTTTCAAAGTTGGCAACTTTAACATTTGTGGACTTCAATTCCCACAATTGTGGGAGTTAAAGTCCGTACATGTTAAAATTGCCAAGTTTGAAAAACATGGATGTAGAGTATATAAAAAGATTTCCCCTGTTCTGTGGTGTCTAACTTTAGGGGCCAGTGCTCCTCTTCCTTGCCTAGCCAAGGGAGCCAGCGTTGTCCAAAGATGTTTCCATGGTCATGTGGCCAGCATGATTATATGATGCATGGAATGCTGATACCTTCAAACCAAAGTTTATTTATAAAATGCAATTTATTTAATTGCATTTGCATCAGGGGTGAAATTCAAAAATTTCCCCTACTGGTTCTGTGGGTGCGGCTTGTTGGGGGGAGGTCATGTGACTGGGTGGGCATGGCCAACTTGACATCACTCACATCGAGGGGCTCCTCACCGGCCCCTCCCCTCCCAGCCACTCCTTGTTGTGAATGGCAGGAAAATGGGGAGAGGAATATTCTTGCTTATCATCCTTCCCTCAGTCTGTGCTGAGATTGAGGAATGGATGACAGGCAGGAAAATCCCCTTCCCCATTTTCCTGCCTTTCACAAAAACGGCTCCATTCCAGCTGCTCCCCACCCCCATCCCCCTCCCTCCTGGGGACTACCTTAAAGGGACAGGCTGCAGCAGCTCTGTTCTGAATGGAGGGAGAAAAGTTAGCATTCTCTCTGCTGCATTTAACATTCTGTGGAATATCGAGTGGCCGGAACAGGTGAGCAGCGACTGGCTGGGTGTGGGTGGGGCCAAGGAGGGGTTATTACTACCGGTTTGGCAAACTGATGCCCATAATCCCTAGCAGTTCATCTGAACCGGTCCAAACCGGTAGGATTTGACCCCTGATTTGCATGCTTTCAAATTGCTAGATGGGCAGGAGCTGGGGCGAGGACGAGCTCACCCCATCACATGATTCTTGAGTCTTGAACTCTCAACCTTCGGGGTTGACAAGCCAGGCATCGTAACCTCTAGGCCACCCTACCCCTTTTGTAGAATATATATCTAGGTGCAATTTCTGTACCTTTAAAAAACTGGCCCTCCAAACCTCTCTTAGATAGCTGGTGTCGTATAGTGGTTAAAATGATGGACTGAAAACACTCAGATCCAAGTTCCCCACTGACTACAAAATTTGTAGTGTGGTTTTACACCAGCCCTTTTCTCCCAGCCCAACCTCCCTAACAGGGTAGATTGTATGGTAGAATTTGGAGAGATTCCACCTCCCCTCCCAATACCAGCTTCCTAGAGCTGTCTATAAAAAGAGAGTCTAGAAATACAAACTCAATGCAATGCTGTTGTTGTAATTATTATTATTATTATTACGGTTGGTTGCACAGTCAGCTAGATGGTTAGGCTGGATTTGGCATTTATTCACCTATCGAAAGGTCTGGGATAGAGTAAATGTTGATCCTTGATGGCGTTAAAGGTATTATTTTCATCATCATCATCTGCAAGGCATGAAATCCCTCGTCCCAGTCCCTGAGACAGTCTGTCCCACCACTTTCTGTATCTTTAGAACTGTTTTTAAATATCGGTTTATCTGCGTGGATGCAGGCTTGACTTAATCTCTTGTCTGCAAAGTATTGCAAGTTCTGTGGTGTGGAAGGAATGCAGCGTTACCAGCCTTCAGGGATTTAAAAATAAACAAAAGAGGATTTTTTTTCCTCTTTTTTTCTTTTTTCTTTTTTTAAAAATGGCAAATTTGGCTGCAAGACCTGAAATTAAGGAAATTATTAGGCACAGGAAGAATTGGCAAACCTGCTAAACTACAGAGGAAGGAAAAGGGATGAGAAAAGAATTTCTGTGAGCAAGTACAGTTTCCTTAAAAGCTGGCTCTCTTGTTTATCAGAGGCAGCTTTGAAACAAATGATTTGTAACACATGAATTCTATAATTATTTAACCCTATTGAGGAAGTGATACAACTGCAGTCCCATGTTTGTGGTGGCTATTAATTCATTTTTAACAACGTAAGGATGTAAACAGAACCCCATTGGATCAGACCCCTGGCCAGTGGTGGGTTTCAAAATTTTTACTACCGGTTCTGGGGTGTGGCTTGGTGGGCGTGGCATGGCTTGGTGGGCGTGGCAGGGGAAGGATACTGTAAAATCTCCATTCCCACCCCACTCCAGGGA
>WNWU01000013.1:13138048-13154031 GCA_012654045.1 Ptyas mucosa
CAGGGGAAGGATACTGTAAAATCTCCATTCCCACCCCACTCCAGGGAAAGGATACTGTAAAATCTCCATTCCCACCCCATTCCAGAGGAAGGATACTGTAAAATCTCCATTCCCACCCCATTGCAGGGGAAGGATACTATAAAATCTCCATTCCCACCCCACTCCAGGAGAAGGATACTGTAAAATCCCCATTTCCTCCCGATCAGCTGGGACTTGGGAGGCAGAGAATAGATGGGGACGGGGCCAGTCAGAATTTTTATTACCGGTTCTCCGAACTACTCAAAATTTCTGCTACCGGTTCTCCAGAACTGGTCAAAACCTGCTGAAACCCACCTCTGCCCTTGGCCCTTCTAATCTAATAATCTGTTCTCTAACCTGGCCCTTTTGCAGTAGAAAATAAGGAGTAAGTGACACCTTATAAATAGGAAAGAGAAGAGATTGGTCTTTTTGCATGAAGAAGTTAGAAGTATCAGAGCTGTCAGTAACTTGGAGAAGGCAAAGTGAACAAAGTTATTGGTGGCTTTTTAGGTTTATCTAAAGGGTCGTTTGATAATGGCCTGAATTTGGGAATCCAGCCCAGTGGTGTAATTCAGACGGTTGGCAGCTGTCTTGTGGGATGCTTCTACCATCAAAGATTGGCCTGCATAGAGGGTTTCTGAGCAGTATTCCTGGCAGCATTGGTTACGGGAAGCAGAAGTGACGCACGGGTACCCCTCTGTCCCAAAGAAGCTCAAATATCAGACGAAATTACACAGCTAAATAACATTGCTGGCCAAACTCTCTGGTTTGTTTTGTTTGACCAATCTACATTTAATTCCAAATTCAGGAGGTTGCTGTTTTTACACACACTCAGCTGCCTTAAGCAGAACTTAAGAAGTTCTTCACACCAGATTGGACTATTTAAGGACTAGCAAACGTTCTTCAAGACTTCCGGCAGAGAAAGATCTTTCCTATTTTACGCAATTTAATCTTTGAACAGCAAATAGCTGGGACCGAATGAAGATTATCTATATGTAAATTGCATGCATATATGTATGTAAGCATGTGTTTATCCTATATATGTGCCATCCATCTCACAGAGAAGCGTGACTCTGGGTGGTTTTGCTACTAATCTATAGATCTGCAGTAGCACAGGATCTGGGGAAGAGACTATGGAAATATTTATCAGCAAAACAGCTTGTTGGGAGGTCTTCCAACTTTTTCTAGGTGAAGAGAGAGATAGACATGGGAACAAAGGAAGTTGCTTAATATTGAATTAAATCTAGCTCAGTACTGCCACTAGAGGTTTGCACAACATCCTCAATTTAGAGTGAGCCAGCCCATCACTTTAAACCATAATCTCATATATGGGCAGAGGTGGGTTTCAGCAGGTTCTGACCAGTTCTGGAGAACCGGTAGCGGAAATTTTGAGTAGTTCAGAGAACCGGTAGCGGAAATTTTGAGTAGTTTGGAAAACGGTAGCAGAAATTTTGAGTAGTTCAGAGAACCGGCAAATACCACGTCTGGTTGGCCCCAGAATGCGGTAGGAATGGAGATTTTGCAATATCCTTCCCCCTGGAGTGGGGAGGGAATGGAGGTTTTACAGTATCCTTCCCCTGCCACGCCCACCAAGCCACACCCACCAAGCCATGCCACGCTCACCAAGCAATACCCACATAACCGGTAGTAAAAAAATTTGAAACCGACCACTGTATATGGGCAAATAGCAATAGCAATAGACTTATATACTGCCCCATACTACTATATAGCACTCTCTGGGCGGTTAAAATGTTACCATATTGCCCTCACCAATTGGGTTCTCATCTTTACCGACTTCAGAAGGATGGAAGGCTGAGTCAATTTTGAGCCCCATCAGGATCAAACTCCAGGCTGTGGGCAGAGTTTGCCTGCAATAACGCATTCTAATCACTGCGCCATCAGGGCAAAGTATGTTATGTTAACACAACAATTGCATTTTGTTAACCTGTAGTTTTTTCGTAGCTTAGTATGTTGTGTGAACTTAATCATTAGCTGGTCCCAAGTTTTACGTGATAGTCTTTCTCATATCTTCAAGGAGAAGACAAGATTTAATCTGGGGCCTTCGGCATGATAACCAGCCACTTCTGCAGCTGATGCTGTGGTCCTTGGACTGATGTTCCATGGCTAATGTCTTCTGGTGTAACAATTTGCAGATGACAGTGGTGCCTTGGGGATCATTCCAAGAATGCCTATAAATTAGAAGTGAAATGCTGCCTCCTTTCCAGGCACAAAAAAAACAGTTTGGGAATGTGGATTTTCCATTAATTAAGATCTTTCTCGGCTGAAGTTTCTGCTGAAGTTTCTGGTGGTTCTACAACAGTAGATCTGTTACTTCTTTAACCGCTTCGCTTCTCTCATGGTTTCTCCATAAATCTGATCTATCTCCTAGTTCAGGATTAGACAATCTGTGACAGATGTCGGATTACAACTGAACTTTGTGACCCTTTGAAGGGTTATAGGAGGCCATCCAGATATGCAATGTCACTGAAAGGGACATGGTGAAGTCACAGGATTTGCTGAGAAATAAATCCGGGCATAGATAGATTTTTTTTATACACGCTGACCTGAACCAGCAGGAAATGAGAAGACTTATTATTTATAAATCTGGGATTGTTGAGATTAAATAATACCTATTAATAGCTCTTTGCTACCCTATAATCATATTTAAAACCAGTTGTTGATAAATGCTAAAACGCCTGAGTGTTCTTCCAGGCATATTTTTAACTAGATTATGCAGAGCTCATATATTTAGCCCTGGATGACACCAAAAACAATCTTTTATTTTATTGGTTTGGTCATAAAACATATCTTTTTAAAGATGGATGATATTTTCACAACAAGACAAAACAAGACAAGACAAGACATGATAAAACAAAACACAACACAACACAACACAACACAGGACATTCCCTATTAAGAAGAGCCCAGTAGCTGTCTGCAGACTGAATACACCGATGATGTTATCTAGTTTGGGTAATGAAACATCTGCAAGAAAAGAATCAAGCTCAGAGAGCACCAAGGATCCTTGAATATGCTACTACAGGATGGGTTGTCCTCCAGGTACCCAACCTCCTGGACCAGTTGCCAAGACTATTTAAAGACAGCAACTAGGTTTTTTGCTTGATCTATATTGGGATGAGTGACTCAGGATAATAATAATAATAATAATAATAATAATAATTATTATTATTATTATTATTATTATTTAATTTGTATCCCGCCCTTCTCCCAGAAGGGACTCAGGGCGGTGAACAGCCAGAATTAAAATACATACAATACAAAAATTAAGATAATTAAAAGATATTAAATCAATCGGCCTCCCTATTTAAAACCCCAAATCTATAAAATTCAAAATCCCAATTTAAAACCATTTAAGCTAGGCCGGCTTGCTGGAATAAGTAAGTCTTCAAGGCTTTGCGGAAGGTACGAAGGTCCGGGATCAGTCTTATTCCAGGAGGTAGCTCATTCCATAGGGCGGGTGCCCCCACAGAGAAGGCTCTCCCCCTGGGGGCCTCCAGCCGACATTGCTTGACTGACGGCACCCTGAGGAGGCCCTCTCTGTGAGAGCATATTGGCCGGTGGGAGGTTATCGGTAGCAGCAGGCGGTCTCATAAGTACCCTGGCCCTAAGCCATGGAGCGCTTTAAAGGTGAGAACCAATACCTTAAAGCGCACCCGGAAGACCAACGGGAGCCAATGCAGCTCGCACAGGAGAGGCATTACATGGGAGCGTCCCGTCGCTCCCATAATCACCTGCGCGGCCACATTCTGAACCAGTTGGAGCCTCTGGGTGCTCCTCAAGGGGAGCCCCATGTAGAGAGCGTTGCAGTAGTCCAGGCGAGATGTAACGAGGGCATGAGTGACCGTGCATAAGGAGTCCCGATCCAGAAAGAGATGCAACTGGCGTATCAGGCGAACCTGATAAAAAGCCCTCCTGGCCACGGCCGTCATGTGCTCTTCTAAAGACAGCCGTGTGTCCAGGAGGACGCCCAAGTTGCGAGCTCCCTCTGTAGGGGCCAGTAACTCGCCCCCAATAGCCAGCGATGGCACCAGCTGGCTATATCGGGACGCCGGTATCCACAGCCACTCGGTCTTGGAAGGGATGAGGAGGTACTGAAAGAATCACGGGAGAGTGCAGTGCCTTCAGGAAGGTGAAGCAGATGGGGATACAGGATCCAGATGAAGGTCATGGCACAAGAAGAGAAAACAGGTTCCTGCAAGTCAGCAACGGGCCATGCAGGTGGTATCAACAGGAAGAGTTGTTTATTATTATTATTGTTGTTATTATTATTATTATTATTATTATTATTATTATTATTATTATTATTGGTTCAATTTATATGCCGCCCTTCTCCAGAGACTCAGAGCGGCTTACAATGTGTTAAGCAATAGCCTTCATACTTTTGTATATACCTGCTTAGCAGGACTTTCCCACCCCCCACCCCCCAGCGGTGTTCTTTTTTATACAAAGTCAGCTTATTGCCCCCACAATCCGGGTCCTCATTTTACCTACCTCGAAAGGATGGAAGGCTGAGTCAACCTTGAGCCTGGTGAGATTCGAACTTGCAGTAATTGCAGGCAGCTGGTGTTACTTAACAGCACTTTAGTCTGCTGTGCCACCAAGGCTAATAGTGGCATATCTTCACTAAAGGTTCCTGAGAATAACAAACTAACAGAGTTGGAAGGAACCTTGGAGGTCTTCTTGTCTAACTTCCTGCCCAGCAGGAGATCCTATATCATTTTAGACAAAAGGCTGTCCAATCTCTTCTTAAAAACCTCCAGTGGAACATCTACAACTTCTGATGGCAAGCTGTTCCACTGATTAATTGTTCTCTGTCAGGAAATTTCTCTTTATTTCTTGGTTTCAAGCGCCTCACCAGACCCAACAGGAGGTCTTTTAACTAGGACAAAAGTTGGAGGGTGGTGAAACCAGAACCAAACGAAATCCGCAGTGCAGAGTAAACAATTTAGATGCAGTCAGGGTCTCCAGAACCAGGCACTTGACATACCAGAGCGCTAAGGGAACTAGCCAGAGTCATCGCAGACCCACTCCTGATAGGTTTTGAGAACTTCACTGAATGATTGATAAGCAAATATTATTCCTCCTTCAAAAAGAAGGAGGAGGTTTCGGGAAACTATGGGTCTGTCGGCCTCTAAATAGACGACCAAGCAACATGTATGCAAACAGAATGGGCATGCTACAGATCGGTACAGGTAGTCCTCAACCTACAACCATTCATTGAGTCACCATTTGAAGTTACAACAGCACTGGAAAAAAGTGACACAATCGTTTTCCACACTTGCAACCATTGCAGCAACCCCATGGTGATCAAATGTCAGGCATTTGGCAACTGGGATGTATTTATGACAGTTGCACTGTCCCAAAGACATTAAACCTGCAATTACTGCAAGTTCAAATCTCACCAGGCTCAAGGTTGACTCAGCCTTCCATCCTTTCGAGGTAGGTAAAATGTGGACCCGGATTGTGGGGGCAATAAGCTGACTTTGTGTAAAAAAGAACACCACTTAGGGGGGCCCGAAAGCCCTACTAAACAGGTATATACAAAAGTATGAAGGCTATTGCTTAACGCATTGTAAGCCGCCCTGAGTCTCCGGAGAAGGGCGGCATATAAATTGAACCAATAAATAAATAAATAAATAACCTTCCCAACCAGCTTTCACCAAGCAAAGTCAATGGGGAAGCAGATTTGCTTAACAACGGCATGATTCCCTTAAGAATTTGGAGTGATTCGCTTAACAACTGCGCTAAAAAGGTGGTAAAACGGGGGCAAAACTCACTTAACAACTGCCTTGCTTAGCAATGGAAATTTTAGACTCCGTTCTGGTTGTAAGTCAAGAACTACCTCTTCAATTAACAGAAGCCAGAATGTTGGAGACGATAAATGACAAACAAAATTTATCTTTGTCTTTGATAGAGTTCGTAGCTTAGTAGATCAGGAGAATGCCATAGCGCTAATGCAAAGCTTTCATGGAGTTCCTCATGATATTCTTCATAGAATAGTAACCTATGGGCTTGATGCAACTATGGATCAACTCCTTACCTGTGGCCAGAGAAATAGTACCGTAGAAGTCCTGTCCTCATACCTGGAGGCTGTAAAGGTTTGAATGAGGAGGAACAGGTTTAGGGTTCCACCAAAGTCTTGCATTTCAAGGACCTACTGGTCACAGTCACTGGAGAAAGCAATTATGTTTGGAAGAGTTAGTGGTATAAGGCTGTAAAAGAACATAGCAGCTACACACCATCAAAGCTGATACCAGCCAGAGCATAGAAAAACTCAAAGAAGTAGTGCAAGATTGGTAGATGTGGAGAGACCTGGCCCATAGGATCAGCAAGAATTATACACAACTGAATGGATAACATCATCATCGTCGTGGTCATTATCATCGTAACAATGTATTATATTTAGGCCCTGATAGAATGGCACTAACCCTAAGTAAATCATCATCATCATCATCATCTTTTAAAGAAAGACCCCATAAGCCCTTGCGGGATGGACTCTTGGGTAAATGCCAATCTGGAGATTGTTTCAACAGAAATATCTGCCTCTACCTAGGATCGAGCTCACAGCCTCCTGATTGTGAGGCGAGAGCTCTACCTCTAGGCCACCGCACCACTCACTAACCCAGAGGTGGATTTCAGCAGTTCTGGAGAACCGGTAGCGGAAATTTTGAGTAGTTCGGACAACCAGTAGTAAAAATTTTGACTGGTTCCGCCCCTATCTATTCTCTGCCTCCCAAGTCCCAGCTGATTGGGAGGAAATGGGGATTTTGCAGCATTCTTCCCCTGGATTGGGGAGGGAATGGAGATTTTACAGTATTTTTCCCCTGCCACACCCAACAAACCACACCCACCAAGCCACACCCATAGAACAGGTAGTAAAAAAAATTGAAACCCACCACTGCACTAACCCCAAGTAAAACAGGTACAAAATGTTGAGGCCCTCCTAGTTATCTGTGGGGCCATTTTTTGTATGTTGTTTCCATCCATCAATAACATCTGGGCAAGTTGATATGCTTCAGGTCCCACCTGTCAAAGCTATTTTAGCTACGTACAGAGTCCTGCTCAAAAAGCATACCCAGTATTGTATGCTTTATATATATATAGAGAGAGAGAGATATACAGTATATTTTGAGCCCCCTGCTGTCAGTTTCCAATTGGAACTTAAGGAAAGTTTGATCTTTTACTTCCAGCACCCAGATGCTTAATGATGGCTTGTTTAACTATCCTTTAAACTCCGTTGCCTGAGGAGAACCGAACAGAATGTTGATTTTCCTTCTCTTTTTTAGTATGGTTTTTAGTCCTCTTGTGATTCTCTGGGAGGAAAAAAACAGAGCGCAACTCAACTGCAGTCCTGAATTACTCCCTCTTAAAATTGTCGAAGCAAAACAGATTCGGTGTCCAAATTGAACATTAGGGAAATAAGTAAAATTGTAACAGAAGTTTGGTGACAGTAGTGGGACAAAGAGCCAAGTCAACAAGAAATAAACAAATTTGGGTGAGTAGGGAAATAAGACAAGGAAAATGATGGAGAAGGTTGGAAAAAATCAACAGCAAAGAACAGAATAAGACGAACAAATTATAAGGACCAGCAACAAATTGCATACAGATCGCGGATGTATAAAATGGTGTAATTTGGTTCATGTCTCTTCCTTAAATGTCGACTGGTGAATTTGTTCTCCCTGACTTTTGAACACATGAAATCTATTTAAATATAATCATTTTTAACATGTACGGTAAATATTAATACAGGTAGTCCTTGACTGATGACCATAATTGGCAACAGAATTTCCACTGCTAAACAAGGCAATTTTTGCAGGAATCACATCCAATTTAATGACCTTTTTGCTATAATCGTTAAGTGGATCACTGCAGTTGTTAAATGAATAATGTGGTCATTAAGCAAATCTGGTTTCCCCCATTGACCTTGATTTGTCGGAAGCCGGTTGTGGACATCGCAAATGAGGATCACACGACCCCAGGATGCTGTAAATATAAGCCAGTTCCCAAGTGCTGAATTAGGATGACCATGGGGATGCAGGGATGGCCTAAGTCTTAGGACCAGTCATAAATCACTTTTTTTTTCATGCCATTGTAATTTTGAATGGTTGTAAGTCGAAGACTACCTCCAAGGTAGTCCAAGGCCTACTATTTTTTTCAGAAACTGTATTGAAATGTGATTATAATTCTTGAGAAGTGGAACTAATGATGAGTGATGAGTCCATAGAAAGAGCTATGCCCTTTTTCCGAAAAAACTGTTCATACACCATGTTTAATTAGGTTATTTCCACAGCATACTGTGCAGTGGGGGGATTCAAAAAATGTTATTACCGGTTCTGTGGGCATGGCTTGGTAGGCGTAGTGTGGCTTGGTGGGCGTGGCTTGGTGGGCATAGCAGGGGAAGGATACTGTAAAATCTCCATTCCCTCCCCACTCCAGGGGAAGGTTACTGCAAAATCCCCATTTCTTCCCCATCAGCCAGGATTTGGGAGGCAGAGAATAGATGGGAGCGGGGCCAGTCATTGGTGGTATTTACCGGTTCTTCGAACTACTCAAAATTTCTGCTACCGGTTCTCCAGAACTGGTCAGAACCTGCTGAATACCACCTCTGGATTAACCTCTTGGTTAATCTTAATTTTGGCTACGTCGTGTTGTTTTGTTTTTTTAAAAAAGTGATCATGGCTTAGCCAAAACCCCAATAACCAGGTTAAGCATGTAGGGTTAAGCATGTAGGGTGAAAACAGCCATATTGTATCCTGGCAGGCCCCTTGCAGGAAGTATTACTGCTGTATTTCAGGAATTAAAAACCACAGTTAGTAAAAGTAGCAACTACCGTTTAAAAGTGGAAAGAAAGACAGTTGCAAAGCAGAGCCCTGGGGGTGATGGGGATTTTCCCCATCACTCCATTGTAGACAGGGATATCCACTTTAGATTTACTTCTTGATTGTTGGTCTGAGGTTAATCTTGGAGTTAATCTATGCTCTTCTGCGCATACCCCAATCAAGGAACTGTCAAACAGGCTGACAGTAAACAGCTCAACTGAAGAACCTCCAAGACTATTCCTACCAACATTGACATGGCAAGCCACTACCGATAGTATATAAAATAAGAGCAAACCACATGCCTTAGTAGCACTGATGATATTACCTAGTTTGGTAATGAAACGTCTGCAAGAAAAGAATCAAGCTCAGAAAACACCAAGGACCCCTTCTACAACCTATGAGGTGTTCTAAAACTGAAGTTGTTTCCAAGACTGGACTTTTATTTCTAATCTTGGAGAAGCAGAGCTTGGTTTTTGTAAAGGCCAGTCTTCCCGTAGGATGGTATCCTAAGTTCAAGGAAATTCCAGTTCTCAAATTGTTTCAGTGATTCCCATTCTCTTTCCTTTTTTATGTGTATTCATTTTAGTTTTCCATATTTTTTTTAAAATTTGATTTATATGCCGCCCTTCTCCGGAGACTCAGGGCGGCTTACAATGCGTTAAGCAATAGCCTTCATACTTTTGTGTATATTTATACAAAGTCAGCTTATTGCCCCCACAAACTGGGTCCTCAATTTACTTACCTTAGAAAGGATGGAAGGCTGAGTCAACCTTGAGCCTTGGTGAGATTCGAACCTGCAATAATTGTAGGCAGCTGATGTTAATAACAGGGCTTTAGACCACTGTACTATCCAAGGCTCTGTTTGCTTGCTTGTAAAAACAAACCTGGATAGAGAAACCTTGGGACAGTTTTTTTTTAAAGTATGCATGATTCTTTTGGCAATTCTATTATTCTTTCTTTAGAATTCTTTATTCCTTATTGACTAAGTGTTATTGGACTCACAAGGAATTTGTCTTTGGTGTATATGTTCTCAGTGTACATAAGGAGAATAAAATGCATTCATCAAGAATAAAAAGATACAATACTTAGTGATAGTCAAGGTTACTAATAAGCTATCAAATCGTACTAGGAAACAAATAAAAACAGTATAATTGAAAGATACAAGCAATATGGTTACAGTAATAAGTGGGAAGAGATAGATACTAGTAAGGAAGAAAAGAAGAATGGTATACTGTATACAATAACCTGTATATAATAATAGTATACTGTAGCATTTAAGAAATGGGACAGGGGGGCAAAAAAAAAAGGATAAAGGGACCATGGTATTATTAAAATAGATTATAATGTTCAGATAAAACCAACACTTTACCGGCGGAAGAGGTGTGTGTAAATGCAAACACAGCCTCCGGGTTCTTCAGTGAACCTTTGCATGGTGTTGAATTAGATCCTTTTCTGCATTCCATTAATGCATTCCATTAAATAATACTTAATGACTCATTTTGGAGCATTAGGCTAGGTTAAAATAACAGCTGCGATAAATCCTTAATTATTAAAGCACACAATAATTGTGGAATAAGATTTAGTCACTTGCAGTGGGGAAAAATTCTGAGAATTTCTGCAGGTAGCTACAGTATGCGGAGAGAATGCAGAGAGGCTTTAAAAAGCGTGAATAGGCATTAATTAGAAAAAGAAAGGGAACCGTTCCAGAATTCAAGGGTTTATTTTTTCTCCTGCTGCTCAAATAAAAGAGATTTGGAGCTAGTTCCTTGTCAGGGAGGAAGCAGCAAAAAGTCTAACTCTCCTTCTACCTTGAAAAGAACAAAAACGTTTGCAAATCTCCCGGAACAAGTTTGGGTGATCTGTGATTCCGGGTTACATACCAGCCCTCAAACTCATCCTTGTAAGCACTCTGCAGCACCTCTCCCGTCCCTAATTGCCAAATAAATCATAGGGTTTCCCACTATTTTGAAGGAGAAAGCAAATAGTAATTGACTTGTAAATCCTAAAAATGGCTTAATGCTTTTAAAAAATGAAGAACATCTTTCCATCAAAAGATCTGAGCAAAATCACAGGAAGTCGAGGCCCATCCGGTCATATATAATCATAATCATAAGTTTATTTGTCAAGCATATGTAAGATAACAGGTAAAAGTATAAACATAATTTGAATACATGAAAAGAGTAAGTAAAAAGGAATATTAGGACAGGCATGCTGGTGCGCTTATGCACGCCCCTTACAGACCTCTTAGGAATGGGGTGAGGTCAACAGTAGACAGTTTAAGGTTAAAGTTTTGGGGATTTGGGGAAGAAACTACAGAGTCAGGTAGTGCGTTCCAGGCATTGACCACTCTGTTACTGAAGTCATATTTTCTGCAATTGAGTTTTGAGCGGTTTACCTTGAGTTTGTATCTATTATTTGCTCGTGTATTGTTGTGGTTGAAGCTGAAGTAGTCATTGACAGGAAGGACATTGTGGCAGATAATTTTATGTACTATGCTTAGGTCAGACTGAAGTCGGCGTAGTTCTAAATTGTCTAAGCCCAAAATTTGAAGTCTGGTGGCATAAGGTATTGTATTGTGGTTAGAGGAATGGAGGAATGGGGAATTTGCAGTATCCTTCCCCTGGAGTGGGGTGGGAATGGGGATTTTGCAGTATCCTTCCCCTGCCACACCCACCAAGCCACGCCCACAGAACCGGTAGTAAAAAAATATTGAATTCCACCACTGGGTAAGCACCTGCTGGCCTTTCCCATTTGGGGGAGAAAAAAAGGATCACTTGAAATCTGGCACGATTGTAAAATGTTTGTAAGATTCCCATCCTCTCTGGCAAGCATATTTATTGGTCGTGGTGGGAGTTGCCATTCAACACATCTGGAGAATTCCAGTATAGAAAAGGAATATGTGGCTTTTATAGGCCTCACTTTCTTCAGATTAATCCTCAAGCCATGTACTGTATCTACCCTTGTGGTTTTTCAGAAGCCTAGAAGGAGTACTGGCTTAAGAGTCTTCCTGTGTGACTTAAAGAAAAATAATACTAGGTATTTGAGTAATCCAGATGGGTTATTCTTTTTCATTTATTTATTTATTTATTTATTGGCTTTTGGCTTTCAACCATTTGAACCCGTACTCTTTCTGTCACTGAGTCAGAGTTACAGCTTGGCCTTTTCTTTTGTTTTCTTTTTCTCGGTGTGTTTTTTGTCGGTCTGCTTTTATTGCATCTGCTTTAAATATCTCCTTTGTTGTGTTGCTGTTTTTAATCTTACCCGTCACGCTGTGTTGCTTTTTGTTTCATCCTTGTTGTGGATGTATTTAGAAAGTGGCATGCTATTTTGGAAAAGAAAGAAGGCAAAATGACAAGCTATTGTCCTATGTTCTGTGTTCTGAGTTCTAAGATCAGATACTGGGATTTGAAGGCTTTTAATTTGATTGGGGGGGGCTGTTAAAAAATTAAAAATGAGACTCGGTAAGACGGTGTGAGGAGAAATGCTTTTGTCTTGATATGTAAATTATGGCAGTCATCCAAACAGCAGCTATCGGTGTGCATTATACCATTGTACAAAACAGAAATCTATTCCTGACAAAAGGAAAATACTTTGTGGAAATCGTGTGGGACTTTTAACTTCTAAGAGCTTTGATAATTGCCTGATTGTATCTTTAAAAAAAAAAATGTAATACCTGATCTGAATGAGATTGAGGAGTGGGGAACGCAGAGCAATTTGTAAACCAAAGCTTATCATTCACATTTTAACTTTTCTGGAATTTTACTTTGCCATCTTTTTTTTAAAAAAAAAAGGTATTAGGGAAAATCTGTAGAAAAATGCATATAGTCATGAAAAGTGTATTGTACAGGAGAAGAAAGTATTTGAAATACCATGTATGAACAAAAGAGCAAATACATTTGTATTGGTCTGGAGAAATGTGCAGCCAAATATTTACAAACTTTGGCAGGCATTTAAAATCCCTAAATGAATCTGAGAGATTTACAAAAAAAAATTAAAAAAATGAAATTGACAGATTATTTGTTTATTTACCCATATTAAAACAACAACAACAGCATACAACCAATATTTAGTTTTGGACTGTCGTATAATCCCACCCAGTGTGGCCAGAGCAATGGGCATTACAGATAGACCTCAACTTATGACCATTCATTAGCAACCATTCAAAGTTACAGCGGCATTGAAAAAAGTGACTTTCAACCAGTCCTAGCACTTACAACCATCTCCGCATCCCTGCGATCACATGATCAAAATTGGGACATTTGGCAAGCAGACTATATTTGCAACAGTTGTAAATAAAAGTCCTGAGGCCATGTAATCACCATTTGCAACCATCCCAGCTGGCTTCCAAGAAGTAAGAGACAAAGGGGGAAGCCAAGTTTGCTGAATAACCACAGTGTTTTGATTAATGACCGCAGCAAAAATGGTTATAAATTGAGCACGACTCACTTAATAATCTCCTCATTTAGCAACAGATGTTCCGGTCCCAATTGCCAGTTTGGCAATTCCAAGACCCAGTTTTGTCTAGTCATTAAGGCTACAAAGTGGAAGATTGTGAGTTCAAGTCCTGCCTGGCTCAATAGGTTGGGTGACTTTGGGCCAGTCACTCGCTCTTAGCCCAGGTCACCTCACAGTCTTCTTGTTGTGGAGAAAATAGTTGTTTGTAAAAGTAATAAAAGCGGGATACAAATAAATAAAATAAATAAAAATAAAAATTGTGGTCATAAGTTGAGGATTACCTGTATAATTAACAACCAGAGGACACTAAACCTCCCAACCTCTAACCACTGAGGAAGACCTAAAGCAGGGTTTCCCAACCTGAGAAACTTCCAGATGCTGGGAATTCTGGGACTCAAGATTGCATATCTGGGAGCCTCTTTTGCATATGGGTTTTTTTTTCCCCATTTCTAAATTACTTACCTATGCAGAAAGAACAGATGGGTCATGGTATAGGTCTTGGCAATAGCATGTGGATATATTAAAAAAAAAATGTCCTCCTGTATGCTTGTGTATGCAAGTTGTGAAAAAAAAAAGCTTGAAACTTGACAATTCCATTTCTTTTTCCCCAGGGTAAACCAACTTATGATGCCTCCAACCTCAGTGAAAGTTTAAGGACGGCGGTAAGTAACAAAAGCAATGAGTAAAAGCATCCTAAGAATTCTAGGAATTTCTAGGGCCTGCTTGGAATTCTAGTAGATGCTGTTTTGGGTCCACCCCCCTCCTCAAAAAAGGCAATTTTATGATGACAGGTTACTTGCAATAAAATAGCTGCATTCAGATGAACACTTAATAAAGGTAAAGGCTCCCCTCACACATATGCGCTAGTCATTCCTGAGTCTACGGGGCGGTGCTTATCTCCGTTTCCAAGCCGAAGAGCCAGTGCTGTCCGAAGACATCTCCATAGTCATGTGGCCGGTATGACTAAACATCAAAGGAGCACGGAACGCTGTTACCTTCCCACCAAAGATGGTCCCTATTTTTCTACTTGCATTTTTTACGTGCTTTCGAACTCCTAGGTTGGCAGGAGCAGGGACAAGTAACGGGCGCTCACCCCATTACACGGCACTAGGGATTCAAACCGTTGAACTGCTGACCTTTTGATCGGCAAGCTCAGCATCTTAGCCACTGAGCCACCACATCCCTTGAACAGTTAATAAGCCTGTTGAAATGAAATGACAATTTTGATTGCAGATGAAGTCTCTTCCCTTGACTTGCTAAATAACATCCAGAAGTCTTCATAAACTACAGTGTAGCTTTACAGTTCATCCAGACTGCTTAGTCAAGGTTTGGATATGAAATCAATTTTAAACCAATGGGTAGGATGCCCTGGTTAGTGTCCATTTTCTCCACTGAACAATTTGTAAAAGATGCATCTGAATTACAGGACGTTTTTACATGCAAGTTGGCCATGTTCATTCAACATGCTTCACTTTGATTAGCCCATTTTGTGGATTCGGCAATACAGTGAATCATAAATTAACCTGAACATAATGAAAGAAAAAAAATCTAACACAGTGTCACTGAACTACATGTCTGAATGCAACTGCTAAGCATTTATTTGACCTGATTAAACATATTGTATGAACAGTGACAGTGTTAATGTATGACAAAGATAGATTAAGTTTGGCTATGAATTAAAAGGAATGCATACGTCTCTTTGAAATACCTTGTTTAGTGACTATGTTTTTAGAGTATTCTCAGTTACAATGGCTATGAAAAAGTAACTTTGCCTCTAGTCCTCAAATTTATGACCTTTGAGGTCTGTACAGCAAAGGAAATCCTAAATAAGATCATAACATTTTAGTGTTTCACTTAGTAACCACTTTGCTTAATGACCAAATTGGTCATCACAGAATGAGGACTACTTAACTTCTAGTGTGAGTTATGTTTGTATATCCCACTAAACTATTCAATATTTCTTTCATGTTAACCTTCGTCAATTAAACTTTAAGATAACTATTTTCTCCAATATCTCAAAAAGGCATCTGTATAGCCCAATGCACATTTAGCTAAATGCAATTGGAATGAAGTAAAGGAAGTATTAGGGAATGTTGAAGACACTTAGTAAAGCTAAGCTTCCCATACACATAGTTGGAGCTTTGAGAACTCAGAATACAATACTACATTAGCCCTGCCCATCAGCTTGGTCCAGTCTCTTTTAGTAATTGGGGTCTAGATATCCACACTCTCTGATTCTGGTCATTCTTCGGAATTACTGAGGCTTGGCGGCATAGTTTCTCTGTGATAGCATCAGACCTTTGAAGTGTCCTTCTAGTGGACACCTGGTTGGCTTTCTCTTTGATTATGTTCCAGAAGCAGCTCAGATCAGAACTCTTCAAAGGGTGTCTGGGTCATGAGAACATTTTGGCCAGGCTTATCAGTTGATTTTTGTCAGGATATGTATATCTTTGTAGTCGGTGTCTGCATGGATTATGGATGTTCTTGTGGCATTTTTTATTGTATACTTTGACATTTGTGGACCACCCAGAAACTTATGAGATTGTGGCAGAGTATAAATGTGATAATAGATGATTATACACACACACAAACACAGATAGATAGATAGATAGATAGATAGATAGATGGATGGATGGATGGATGGATGGATGGATGGATGGATGGATGGAA
>WNWU01000013.1:13154041-13164234 GCA_012654045.1 Ptyas mucosa
TAGATAGATAGATAGATAGATAGATAGATAGATAGATAGATGGATGGGAGATAGAGAGAGAGAGGGAGGGAGGGAGGAGAAATAGATAGATAGTTAGACAGACAGACACAGACAGAGGGAAAGATATAGGATGGAGATAGATGATAGAGATATAGATAGATGAGAGATAGACAATCTCTCAGATAGATACATAGATAGATAGATTATAGAGATAGATAGATGACAGACAGACAGAGAGAGATCTGGGATAGATACACATACCAGTATGTATATAGAGAGAATACTATAGAATAGTAATCAACATCTTCTCTCTGTAATAAAGAGCCACACTGTACTCTCTTTATAAGAAAACCCGAGATGCAGCATTGGCTTTATGCTTTAAATGATCAGTTATTCACAAAGTCTGAGGGGACACTTTCAACAGAATCCTAAATATATATTTCCAGCCAGTCCAGCAATTTGCAGCCTGTTGGATTCTGGCCACGGCCACTTTAATGGTCCAAGCCAGTGCAAAAGAATGGGCTATAGATTTTTGACTGTCTCTCTGTGAAAGCATCTGTATCCTTCTCCCCACATTAACAGTTCTTCTTTGTTTCCTTCCTCGCAGCTGACATCTCGGGCAATGAAGGCAATCTTTCGTAGCTGCCACTAAACCCCAAAATGAGCACCTGTGGAAGACAACCCCCCCCTCCTCCCCCCTCCTCCTGCTTGGAGCCAGAGGAAATCCAGACTCTCGGACACAATGGGTTGGTGGTTTTTCAGCAGAATGAAGGTGTCTGCTGGGCACACAAGGAGCCTTGTAGTCTGCAGAAGCATGGATGAAAACTTGCTCCCAATCTGGATGGATGCTGATTCTTTCATCCCCCCCATCTCCAAAAAAGGACATCTGGAGAACTGAATATACTTGATTTTTCATCCAAGGAAGACACACCCACTTCTGCTAACGGAGCAAGCCTCTAACACTATTTAACACCCTTGCTTTGGTCAGCAATCCTGTCTTCAGGTAGAGACGTTATACCAGCCTCCCCAAAGCAGTGCTTTGCCATCTGATTAGAGCTCCCCAGATATGTTTTTTGCTCTTTAATAATGCAGTAGGATACCATTTTTTTTTCTGCAAGACACCAAAAAGATTGGATTAGCTGGATAGTTTTTTTCCCCTTTTGCTTTACCTAAGACTGTCATTTGCACTAGCAGTTTACTGCTGGAGCTACCTCAGACCTATCAATTGGGTTTTTGTTTTGTTTTGTTTTGTTTGTTTTGTTTTTTGGTCCAGCATGACTGGAGATTTATAATTTTCAAAGGGGAACGTCAGGGTTTTTTTCCCCCAAGTCTCTTTTGAGAAACGGGGAGACATGACAGCAGGTGTTTACTATCAACAGTTCTACCAATGATTCTCCAGGCCAAAAAGAAGAAGAAGAAAATTACTAGACTGACCATTTCCAGTGGCAATATCCTCCTCACTCTCTTTTTTAAAAGAGAGAATGGTTGTTTTTCTGTTTACAAGCTAGAGCGGAGAACGGCCTTAAAATCCCATCCTAAATTTTGCATAGACATTGAAGTTCTTTCCTCCTGAGGGAGATAGATGGCTTCTGTTTCTGAGAAGGTGGTAGGCAGTTCACCCTTTTGGCTTTGAGAAAGGACATGTGGCTGCAAAACCCCGTTAATCCCAACCAGTCCTCTGTTCATCTCATCTCTTTTCCACGAGATCTCCAGGAAACTGACAGCCTCCCAGATGTCAAAAGTAGAGACAGAGCAAAAATGAGTTCCATCTGAAATGGATCTTGGCTAGAGTTAAAGTTTCAAACAGCAGATTTCAATAGATTTTCCTCGCATACACGTGCCGTGCACGCATACACAGTTTTCATTAACTCATCTTTAGCATGGATAGTAGCTCCACACTGCAGGACTATTTCCTTTCCTGCCCCTGTAGAGTTATCCAGATTTGCATGGCAGCATCAGTCAATCCAGTTGCTCTTGTTCTGAAGCTGAAAAGTTGCAGGATCAGTGTCTAGAATCCTCTAGCTCCTTCTAAACTTCACTGGCCCTGACATGATCTGAAAAAAATTGTTCCCTTCCCTCTTTTTAAGATCCAATTTAGCATGTAACTTTGTTCCAAATCATTGTAGTAGGGAATCTAAACAGCTCTAAGGCAAGCAGACTAACCCAGCGCTGGATCCGATAATGCCAGCGAGAGACCTCCCAGCCAAAGAAGAGAGCCAACTCCAACAGATACGGCCAGTCCTTCTGAAACTCAAGATTGCTTGCCGGAATCCCATTTAGCAGAAAAGAGCATTTTGCTGGCTCGGTGGCAGGTGCCACCTCGAAGGAACCCAAAAATTGTAAAACTAGGGCAAAAGATATGACTGGGGATGCTAAGCCAGGCTTTGAGAGAATGAGAACCAGTGACTAAGCTTGGAGGTTATACCAAAGTGGAAGAAAAAGATCTTTCTTGAACAAACATCAATAAATATTGAAAAGGGCCTCGATTTTCTATTGTCTCTGAATCTCGGTCATGAAGGGAAGTCAACCCAGCTCTCCTCCTAAATGAGATTAATTAGTTTTCAAAGATCCCAGCAAGTTGGGAAGTGATGCCACTTCCAACTTCCCATTCCATCTTCCAGCCGGGCCTGATTTTGAGGAATTGGCATTTCTGTTCTCAGACTTTTCCCAAAAAGAGACGTTTTAATGATCACTTTGACAAGTGGAAAGCACGGAAGCGTGATACTAATGTTTTTCTTGTTATACAAGGCAGGACTCCAATTGTTTTTTCTGATTTTCTTTCAGAAGCAAAAATCGAACAAATGGCTATTTTATTTTTTAAAGGACAGTGAAATTGATTATGGATCTCAGAGTATAAAAACAAAGCTGTCAAATATATATATAAATGAATATATAGATATATATATATGTATACGCATACATAATGTAAATTAAGAAATAAAACATATTTAAACAGTGGGTGCTGGCGTTCTCATTTTTCCTGTAATTGCTGCTGTCCTGCCCTCTGCACTGCATGAATTTACACTGAGGATGAGCAAAGTAGTTGATGTTTGCTTTGAAATACAACTACTGAAGTCTACGGGAGCGTCTGCCAAGGTAAGAGCAGAGGAGGGTTGCCAAATTGTGTGTGTGTGTGTATAAGGAGGACTTTCCTTGTATTGGTTTTCCACAACCTGAGATGTTGGCCAGCAGTTTCTACAGAATATGGAAATGAATGGCAGTTGGGAAACTATAAAGGTAAAGGTAAAGGTTCCCCTTGCACATAGGTGCTAGTCTTTCCTGACTCTAGGGGGCGATGCTCATCTCTAAGCCAAAGAGCCAGCGCTGTCTGATGACAATTCCGTGGTCATGTGGCCACGCATGACTAAATGCTAAAGGCACACGGAACGCTGTTACCTTCCCACCAAAGGTGGTCCTTATTTCTCTACTTGCATTTTTTTATGTGCTTTCAAACTGCTAGGTTGGCAGAAGCTGGGACAAGTAACGGGAGCTCACTCTGTTATGCAGCGCTAGGGATTCAAACCACTGAACTGCCGACCTTTCAATCGACAAGCTCAGCATCTTAGCCACTGAGCCATCGCATCCCCTATAATTATAATTATAAATATAATCCACATCAAAGACTTGCCAATTTTGAGGAAATCTATTACTGTATACTAATCGTTAATTCAGTCCAATGCAGGATTGAAATCAAGAGTATTCTCTGCTTGTTCTTTATATGCAGACACAAAAGAAGGTAGCATCAACTGTTGACCTGCCAAAAACACAGGAAGTTAGTTCTGAAGATACTAGGTTAGTTTTAAAAGCTTCGGTTTCAGATAAACTATTTTTCCCAAAAAGACATCCTAATACTTCTCGTTTCACTCCTGCTTCTATAGGGGTCCTTGGTGCTCGCTGAGCTTGGTCATTTTTCTGCAGATGTTTCATTACCTAACAACAAGGACCTCCCCAGGTCAACCCTCAGCTTACAGATATTCTCCTCTATGTCCTTATAAAGCATTATACACAATAGTGCTGCAGAATCTACATTTCTTGCAGTGTTGGCAGGAGAGCGCATTATTCGAGCAGTGTTTCTTAAGCTCAGCCACTTTTAATTTGTGTAGACATCAGCCCCCAGAATTCCCTAACCAGTATGCTGGTTTGGAATTCTGGGAGTTGAAGTCTACACAACTTAAAGTGGCCGAGATTGAAAAGCACTGATTTAGAGGATGTTTCTTTGGAGGGAAACTTACTGGTGTCTTGCACCCTTAAGTAGTACGAGTTGCAGGAATTTTGTAGCTGCTGGGAAAAACCAATCCAAGCATCATCTTAAGTAATATTTTCCATTTCCATGTTAGCCTGATACATAGTATATTATACCCATTCAAACCTAAATTGTTCGCAAGCAGAAGCACAGATTGAGGGTTTCCAGAGGTCCAACATCCTGTGGAGGAAACTGAAGGTGTTTAGATGAGAAAATAGAAGGCTAAGAAGAGAGAACAATCTCCAAATATAGAAAAGGTGTTCTTTGCTGCTCTAAGGAGCTGGACTTTAAACATTCGGTGGAAATGATAGAAAAGCAGGTTTTTTACTAATTTTTAACTCCTCTTCAAGGATAAGATAGGATGGGATGGGATAGAAAATAGAATAGAACAGAAAGAATTTGGAATGGAATGAAATAGAAATAGAATAAAAAGAATGGAATAGAATAATAGGAATAGAATAGAATAGAATAGAATAGAATAGAATAGAATAGAATAGAACAGAACAGAACAGAACAGAACAGAACAGAACAGAACAGAACAGAACTAATAATGAAATGAAATAGAAATAAAATAAAAAGAATGGAATGGAAATAGGAATAGAACAGAACAGAACAGAAACAGCGTGTTATGGATTGAGATGTTTCAAACAAAAGTAGACAATGTTTTTACATTATAAATTTCCCTTGAATGGAGGGAACTTCAATAGACTTAAATTAAATCTATACCTTCAACTATTAACATTCTATGCAAACATTTAAAAAATAGCACCTTTTGCATGGAAAACTTCTTTGCTTACTCAGAAAAGGGAGGAAACATACAAATAAGTAATACGTAAGACTTCCTTCCTTTCAAAAAAAAAAGCTGTATAAGGAGGCCAAGATTGAGGTTTTTAAGAAATTTGTAGCAAGGAATTGGACCGATTCTTGGAAGGTAAATCTTTCAGAGGGCTAAAGCCATAAAATGCTTCTCATGAGATTTTTTTTTCCTTCATACTTTTTTGGCTGATTTCACTGAGCTGCTGTACAAGTGTTCACACTTAAAACACTAACAGCCATTCTGGCCCTGATAACCACAAATCTTCCATTTCCAAAGGGCTTCCAAAACCAATTTAAAGTTTTTAATCATCTTTTGCCACCCTGACCTTGTGGGGCTGATTGTTCCGAAAGAGAGAAGCCTACAATGGAAGTGTTCCACTTACTAGTCTATCTCTCGAGAAATCGGTTCCTATTTATAGGAACAGGATTTGAACTAGATGGATCTTCAGTCTTCTCCAGAAAGCTTCCCCTCCTATTCCAACAATTCTAAGATTCAATATTCCATAAGTGGCACCACAAAAAATAAATGCAATTCATTGTCACAAACTGCTACCAGTCATTTTCTATTTATATAGAATAGGGCCAAGAGCCTGGAGCATTACAGGTAGTCCTCAATTTACAACAGTTTGTTTAATGACCGTTCAAAGTTACAACGGTGCTGAAAAAAGCGATTTATGACTATTTTTACATGACCGTTGCATCATCCCCATGGTCTCATGATTAAAATTCAGACGCTTGCCAACTGACTCTTATTTATGACGGTTGCAATGTCCCAGGGTTTTGTGATCTCCTTTTGTGACGTTCTAACAAGACGCTTCGCAATGGGGAAGCCAGATTCACTTAACAACTGTGTTTACTAATTTAACAACTGCAGTGATTCACTTATCATCTGTGGCACGAAAGGTTGTAAAATGGGGCAAAACTCCCTTAACAACTGTCTCACTTAGCAGGATAAATTTTGGGCTCAATTTTTTGTCATACGTCAAGGATTACCTGTACTGCTTTGGTCTAATGTTTCTCCAGCTGATTTGGGAAGCACAGATTGTATTTTGAGGGAAAGTTGTAGGCATGCATATGTTTTCTAGACCAGTTGGTACCCACAAGACATAATGGGGCATCTCTCATATTCTCTGCAACCTGGACTTTCAGTTGCAGCTGTGGCAAGAACGGCTGGAAAATAGCGGGCTCTGTTGAACCTCACAAAAATCCAGCCAGTAACCCGCTGCTGGGAGACCCTTCGGGGTCATAGCCTCCTTGTACGAGAAGTGAAGGAAGGAAAGGTGCCATGAGGAATTTGCAAATTCCTCGTTAGGTCCGAAGCAAACGCTCCCAAAAGGCAGCACGCACAACAGCCATTGCTGGCAGTCACAAAGCTGGGACAATCAGGATCCAAGATTGTGCAGGAGCGGTGTATGGACAGAACATTGAAACTGGGTGAAATAATTACCAACTTTTACTCTAATGACTTGCAATAACAAAAATAATTTTTTTTTTAAAAAAAAAGAAGATTCTCTGCAACCTGGGAGTTCTCACCCCCAGCATATTTGGAGAACATGAGGCTGGAAAACTCTGTTTTGGGTAATGCAAGCAGGCATTTAGTAGTCTCGGAAGAAGAGAGCATATTTCAATGAGTTGTTTCCTTTAAGGTAGAAACAAGAATACATTTGTTCCCACTGTTCATCAGAAAAAAATAAAGAAGGGGGAGAATCTAATGGCCATAGATCGCCTATGACTCCCCTCACCTTAGCATCCCAGTTAAATCCCAAAACAGAGAAACATGATGCAAAAGACCTTTAGACGAAAGGTGACATATACCGTTTCCCTGAAAAGAAGACATCCCCTGATAATAAGCCCAATCGGGCTTTTGAGCGCCTGTGTTAAAAAAAGTCTCCCCCCAAAAATATTTAAACACAGAGCTGGAAATCAGGTAAGATGGCAAGAGGAACCCTGTCTTGCTCCACGCGCCCCAAAATAATAAGACCTCCCCAAAAATAAGGCCAAGTGCTTATTTCAGGCTTCAGAAAGATATAAGACAGGATCTTATTTTCGGGGAAACACGGTAATAACTGCTCTAAGTCACTGCAGGCATTGGGAAAGCTAATGGGATAGTAAGGTATAAACTCTTGCAAAATAAATACCTTTCTGAAATATACTGCCAAGATTAGCATACTCTGAAATGCTACTAACAGCTCAGACTCATTTGGAGCCAGGTGGCATAAACATTCAATGCTTTTTCTGAACGTATGCACTGTCTGTTTATTGTAAGTTTCACCCATTCTAAGACAAGTCATGCAAAAAGTACAAATTTTTCAAACACATCTGAGCCAAGGCATGTCATTTTAGTCTTTAATTTTATAAAGATTTTAAAAAATATTTTTATCTTTTTATTCAGAAATATAACTTCTATCATTTAACGCCAAGTAACCAAAGCAACCTATATTCAACATCATAGCTTGATGCCTTCTATTATTAAAACCAAGGAGCTGGAACTGATCCAGACATTACAAGGAGTTTGCTCCAGAGCACCTCGTTTTCCAGGAGCAACTTATAAATTACACTGCTGGGATCATCAAATTAAACTCATTCACACATATAAATCCAGAATGTGTTATGCTCTTTGCAGCTTGGCTCTTCTGGAAGTCATGCCAGATGACATGATTTGGGAGAGAGGAAATTGTTCCTGGCATCACAGGTAGGAAGTCCCAAGACTGTTTATGGCAATGGAGTCCATTATCAAAATAATACAGCAGACCAATTTTAATTCTGCCAGCTGGAATCCAGAAGCAGATTTCCCCCGCAACTTTCAAAACACATTTCCCAGAGGTTGATAAAAACAGTCCCGTCTGTCCCCAAAATTCAGTCAGTCCCCTTTTTCTTTCCTTTGCGTTGCTGCTTTTTCTTCTTCACTTGGCCGCGTGGCCCAGCAGCTCCTTTCGTGGTCCCCGGGGACTGAGCCTTCTTCTTTGCTGGAGGACCCTGCTCAAATGTTTCCCTCACGCCCTCTTCCGCCACTCGCTTCTTCTTCCTCTTCTTCCTTTTTTTCTTCTTTCCTTCTGAGGGACCCTCGGCCTCACCAACAGCAGGGGTTCTGCTCTCAGGACCATTCTCCTTGGACTGACCGGGCTGGGCCTTCTTGCGGTTCTGACGTTTTTTGGTGGCTGGCAAAAAGCCCTTTTTCTTCCGCTTTAGGGACTCAACCACAGTTCCGTTTGCAGGCTGAACAGAGACTTTTACCTTCACAGGCCGCCTGCAAATCAAGAATAGGAAAGGACCGGTGACATCCACCACTTAGTCTTAATGCCGTGTTTCTCAATCTCAGGCACTTTAAGATATGTGGACTTCAACTCCCAGAATTTCCCTACATGAATGGCTGAGGAATTCTGGGAGTTAGTCCACACAACTTTAAAATTGCTAAGGTAGAGAAACAATTCCCTCATCTTAATGCCTCCCCCTATATCAAACTACAACTCCCATCAACCACACCAACAGGGCCTTCCATCATCAACTAGCCTTTTCTTTTTAAGATCGCCCATGGAAGTTTTAAGAAACAGAAGTTACACACTGAGCATTCGGAATTTATTCTGATCAAACAGGCCGATTCATTATGTTAGAGCAGGGGTGTCAAGTTGGCAGCCTGCAGGGCAGATGTGTCATATGCAGGCCACGCCCACCCCCAGTTCAGTGAAGAGAAAAAAAAACACGTCATGATACGTCACGTGATGGCAACGTGACGCAGCGTGTTTGACCCCTGTGTGTTAGGGGCAAGGGTGAAATGCTCCCGGTTCGGACCGGATCGCCCGATCTGGTAGCGATGGTGGCGGATGGTTCAGAGAACCGGTAGCAAAAATCCCTGCGCGCCCCCCTACCACCACCATGCCTAGCTCAGCCGCACAATCATCAGAGGCTTTTTTTTTAAACTTTTAAAAGCATTTTTTCTACAACCTCTTCCGACAAAATAATGCTTTTAAAAGTAAAAAAAAAAGCCTCTGATGATCGCGCAGCTCAGCTGGGATCGTCAGAAGCTTTTCAAAGCATTTTTTTTTGCAACCTCTTGGCCGAAGAGGTGGTAAAAAAAATGCTTTGAAAAGTCTCTGATGATCCCAGCTGAGTTGCCTGATCGGCAGAGGCTTTTCAAAGCATTAGAAAAAAAAAGTTGGCCACGCCCACCCAGTCACATTACCCCCCCCCCAACCCACGCCCACAGAACTGGTTAGCAACAAATTTTACATTTCATCCCTGGTTAGGGGAACTCGGGAGGGGGAGAAATGTTAAGGGCCACCATCAGCAGGACTACAACGCATGGGGGTTGCGATTCCAGGTTTTCTTTTCTTCAGGAGGCCAAGCTTTTGTGAACTGTGTTAATTTCTAAGTTCATTTTCCAAAATTAAAAAGCCTGATCAGGAGGGTTGCATGGAGCATGGAGCTTCCCCTTCTGTGTGTGTATGTGCCTTCAAGTTTGTGTTGACTCCTGGCAACTGTTCTAATTACTGAAATTTTCTTGGCAAAATTTCAGAAATAGTTCCACTTGCTTTCTTCCTAGGGTTGAGAGAGAGTGACTGATCCAAGATCACCCAGCGACTTTGTGCTGAAGGTGGAACTAGAACTCCTAGTCTCCTGGCTTTTCTAGCATGGTATTTTAACCATGACACCAAACTGGCTCTATAACTTACTTAAATCCCAGGAGTTTCATAACATTCCAGTACATGTTGTCAAGTTGTATGGACTTCTCAAAATGTTCCTGCTGACCCAGAGTCTGGAGCACGCCACGAAGCTCAGTCAGATCTATGCTGATTGCCTGAAAAGTAAATAAAAGAATACTAGAATTGCATTCAACAAAGAAAGTCGCTTAAAAGTGGTAGATATAGAAAGCGGAATTGCTCTCTTTTCCCAGCAAATTCATTGAGAAAAGGATACCAATGAATGATTTGCAATTTTATTTCATTCAGTCACTCATTCAATCAATGAATGGCTTATTGTATGTGTGGTCCCAGTAGGGATGATTCTTAGATTCACAATGCAATACTTACCATCAAAACAAGCAAGTTCATAGTATAGGATTTAGAATAGAATAGAATAGAATAGAATAGAATAGAATAGAATAGAATAGAATAGAATAGAATAGAATAGAATAGAA
>WNWU01000013.1:13164244-13181983 GCA_012654045.1 Ptyas mucosa
CAGAACAGAACAGAACAGAACAGAACAGAACAGAACAGAACAGAACAACAGAGTTGGAAGGGACTTTGGAAATCTTCTAGTCCAACCCCCTAGACCAGTGGGTCTCAACCTTCCTAATGCCACGACCCTTTAATACAGTTCCTCATATTGTGGTGACCCCAACCATAAAATTATTCCTAAGACCATTGAAAATATGGGTTTTCCGATGGTCTTAGGCGACCCCTGTGAAAGGGTCATTCGACCCCCAAAGGGGTCCCAACCCACAGGTTGAGAACCACTGCCCTAGACTATCAGGATTAATGGATTTGAGTTAGTTCTTGGAATCAGCTGACAATGCTCAACCAGGTGACAAAGCAGCATTCTTCTACAAACCCTCTAGTCAGGATCTAGGCCAACATCCCAAAATCTGGTGCCAGGTTGCTAATGTACCTGTAAATACATATCTTGATGCCTGTTGACTCTTTCTTTACTGGACACCAGCCTCTAGCATTCTTCACTTCCAAGAATGCCTCTGGGCTCTTTTAAGCTTCTTTAAAAAATTAAAGTAGTAGGAAATTGCAGCCCAGTGCTTCATTTAGAAGTGGGCACACCTGCTCTGAAAAAGAAGTACGAAAGCAGGGGTGGGGAGAGAACATCCTGCAGAAAGGAGCAAGGCTAGAAGTGGTTGGCAGGTAACATTTGTGTAAATGTAAACCCTTGATTCTTTCCCCACAGAAGCCATATGTTGTCACCTTGCTCACTGCAGATTCTCAAATTCCAAATGTCTCCAAAAAAAATAAATAAATTGAGGATACTTGAATTGGATGCTCAGATGTACCAACTGTGCCACTTGTATTTACATACTCACAAATAGTGAGGAGCCGCGGTGGCGCAGTGGTTACAGTGCAGTACTGCAGGCTGACTTCTGCTGACTGCCGGATGCCTGCAATTTGGCAGTTCAAATCTCACTAGGCTCAAGGTTCCATCCTTCTGAGGTCGGTAAAATGAGGACCCAGATTGTTGGGGGCAATGTGCTGCCTCTGTAAACTACTTAGACAGGACTGTAAAGCACTGTAAAGTGGTATATAAGTCTAAGTGCTATTGATATTGCATGAATATTGATGCAGAGTTAATTCAGCACAGGTATGCTAACTAGAATTTTCTAGTTAGCATACCTCTAAGTATGCTAACTTGGTTGTTTAGTTGCAGATGTTTCATTGCCCAACTAGATAACATCATCAGTACAAGAGTCTGTAAGTTAACGAAATGTCTGCCAATAAACCAACTTCAGAGAGCATCCCCCCAAAAAATTTATAGCTTAACCCTGAGCTACTTCTCTTCTCTTCTCTTGGATTCTTAATTTAGTCCAAAGAATTCCTAAACAAACAAAAAGTAGAACAATGACTTTTAAGTCCGAGGAAAACTTTGTGAGCAGTGAATATAAACAGGGAAATGTTGGCATTTCAAAGAAGAATCAGATAGTAAGAGGGACACACAAAGAGCCTTGGTGGCACAACAGACTAAAGTGCTGTTAATTAGCACTTAACTGCCAGCTGCCGGCAATTACTGCGAGTTCAAATCTCACCAGGTTCAAGGTTGACTCAGCCTTCCATCCTTCCGAGGTAGGTAAAATGAGGACCCGGATTGTGGGGGCAATAAGCTGACTTTGTATAAAAAAAGAACACCGCTTGGGGGGGGGGGGGGGCAAAAGCCCTACTAAGCAGGTATATACAAAAGTATGAAGGCTATTGCTTAATGCATTGTAAGCCGCCCTGAGTCTCTGGAGAAGGGCGGCATATAATTCGAATAAATAAATAAATAAATAAATAAATAAATACCTGTTGGGTCACTATTTTGATGAGGCAGCTCAACAGCTCTAGACACTTGATGACCTTCTCCCGGTCCACCTTAACTTTGAACTCGCCCACTTTCTTCAATGTCTATTTAAAAAAAAAAAAAGGGGGGGGGGAGAAGTTATAACCCAGAAAATCCCAAGAATGCTTCCTTCCTCCTCCTACAGATGTACCCTCGTATCTTTGCATCGTTCCTGTAAAATAAAATAAGGTTCTGACAACTTCATGAAAATATGAAAGTTCTTCGTGCCAGGTTAGATTGCTGGCCTAATATGAGAAATATTGGCACAGGTAATGAGGAACTAAATTGAGCCTAGAACTGGATTCCTCTCTCCCACACCTGCACTTTTTGGCAGGTTTGCTAATGAATGATTTGGATTTTTAAAAGAGAGAAGAACTTCTCTCTGAAAGTCCATCCCTTACAGTTACAGGAACTGGGCATGGCTAGTCTAGTGAAGAGAAGGACCAGGGGAGACATGATAGCAATGTTCCAATATTTGAGGGGCTGCCACAGAGAGGAGGCGGTCAAGCTGTTTTCCAAAGCACCTGAAGGCCAGATAAGGAATAATGGACAGAAATTGAACAAGGAGAGATTCAACCTGGAAATGAGAAATTTTCTGACAGTGAGAACAATCAACGAATGGAACAGCTCGCCTTCGGAAGTTGTGGGAGCTTCATCATTGGAGGCTTTCAAGAGACTGGGCTGCCATCTGTCAGAAATGGTGTATGGCAGGGGTGTCAAACTCAAGGCCCGGGGGCCAGATCCCACCCACGGGGTGCTTACATCTGGCCTGCGGGGCCGCCCTAGAAACAGTGAAGGTTTCGCTGGCAGAGGTTGCAGGAGGCTATCACAAATGGAGCTCAGGAGCCTGTTTTCTCTGGCAGAGCGCTCGGTCCACCACTGGCGCCCCTGACATGAGTGACATCGAGCTGGGCACGCCCACCCTGGCCACGCCCACTCCCACCCCCCAAGGTCAAACACAACCCTGATGCAGCCCTCAATGACATCAAGTTTGACATCCCTGGTGTAGGGTCTCCTGCTTGGGCAGGGGGTTGGACTAGACAACGAACAAGGTCCCTTTTTTTTTCCTTCTAAAAACAAACTAAGTTGCAGGAGAATGGAATATTTTCTTATATTGACATGAGAGTTGACCAGTGTTTGTTATATATAAGTTTATTTGCAACCATACATTTTAGCAACATAGTTAGCCAGTACATTTTATCTCTTTCTAGAACTCTACCTATGGAAGTAGTTCATGTACTTGGGTGAACAAGTATAGAATGGATCCGATGTTGCTGTTATAGATCTCTGGCTCTTCTTTATCTTTTTTATCTTTATCTTTATTTTGGATTTATATACCGCCCTACTCCTGAAGGACTCAGGGCGGTGAACAGCCAAAAGATAAAACACACAAAATACAAAATTTAAACGACAACGTAAAAACACATTAAATAATTTGGCCCAAACAAATTAAAACACCCCTGTTGTTTTAAAACAAATTTAAAATTAACAATTAAAAGGAAGTTAGGCCAGGCCAGCCTGTTGAAATCAAAAGGTCTTGAGGGCACAGTGGAAAGTGCGTAAATCAAGGATCGTCCGGATCTCCGGGAGGAGCTCGTTCCAGAGGGCAGGTGCCCCCACAGAGAAGGCTCTCCCTCTGGGGGCCGCCAGTCGACACTGTTTGACCGATGGCACCTTGAGGAGCCCCTCTCTATGTGAACATACTGGCCGGTGAGAGGCTACTGGTGGCAGAAGGCGGTCTCGTAAGTACCCAGGTCCTAAGCCATGGAGCGCTCTAAAGGTGGTAACCAAGACCTTGAAGTGCACCCGGAAGACCACCAGGAGCCAGTGCAGCTCGCGCAGGAGAGGTGTTACATGGGAGTGCCATGTCGCTCCCATAACCACCCGCGCGACCGCACTCTGAACCAGATGGAGCCTCAAGGGGAGCCCTATGTAGAGAGCATTACAGTAGTCCAGGCGGGAGGTGACGAGGGCATGAATGTTAGAATTTGTTTAGGCAAGTTTATTTGTAAAGAGAAAAAAATGAGGAGATCCAGTTTTGTTTTATCTTTAATTTTTTTTTAAAAAAAAGGTCCCTTCCAACTCCATTATTCTATCCTATTCTATTACGACTTACGACCACAATGGAACCCCAAAATTCCATTGCTAAGCGAGACAGTTGTTAAGTGAGTTCTGCTCCCTTTTACAACCTTTCTTCCTACAGTCGTTAAGCGAATCACCGCTGTTGTTATGTCAGCAGCACGTCTGTCAAGCTGCAACGGTCATTAAGTATGAAACAAGGACATACGTCACTTTTTTCAGTGCCGCTGTATCATCGAACGGTCCCTAAACGAATGGTTTTGTAAGTTGAGGAGCACTTCTATACGAGGAGGGTCTTTCTCCTCAGAGTCTTAGAAGCCAAAATTGAATGCAGGGAGTCGCAGGAAGGAGAGATGTGTTCAGAGTAAAAATAAAATTAAAATAAAAAATAAGAAGATGCTTTAAAGGAGGAGGGGGAGGGAAATGTGCATAAAACACTAAAAGCTTGTCTGGAACAGAACTCCCATCAGAGACAGTCAGGCTGGCTAATAAACCAGGAGGAAGAAAATTACAATGCAAAACATCTGAAGGACGGAGGGGGGAAAGCTGATTTTACTGCTATTTTTACATACTGAAGAAGCTCTTCACTCCAATTCCTCCCTCGCATAGGAGAGAGCCTTTCTCTCCACCAGACCTCATTTCACTGAACATTGCTTGGCAGTTTTGGAAGGGATTGACAAGCGAGAAGGAACTCTGGCCAAGCCATGTATCTTCTGGAGCCCCACCCCCCACCCCACCCGCCATTCCGGAATCCTTAAAAGAACAACCGTGCAGATTGATAATGAAGAAGCTTTCACTGAGGCTAACATCTGGCTGCCCTGTGCCGCCTTGTGCCTCCTGGTACGCCGTGGAAATGCCTTCCCCGAGCAAAGGAGGATGCTGGTACCATCTGTAAGCCAATCGCTTATCGGGCCTGTTCCAGTTTGGGTTGCATCCCAGTTTTGCTGGAATGCAGCCTTAAGTCTTCAAGCAGGTTATTCCTGGGCTGAGTCATGCAGGTAGTCCCAGTGGTGGGATTCAGCCAGTTCGTACCTATTCGGGGGAACCAGTTGTTAACTTCCTAGGCCAATGATGGCTAACCTTTTTGCTGTCGCGTACCAAAAGCGGGGAAAGCGCGGGGAGGTCGCCCACATGCGTGCCCACATCCATAGTTCAATGCGCCCCCCCCCACACACTTTTAGCATGTGATGGCACAGTGGGCCCGGTAGGCCCGTTTTTCACCCTCCCCAGGCTCCAGAGGATTTCTAGAAGCCTGGGGAGGGAGAAAACAGCCTTCCCCACCTCCCTGAAGGCCCTCCAGAGGCCGGAAACAGCCCATTTCCCAACTTCCGGTGGGACCGGAAGGCCCAAAAATCAGCTGGCCAGTGCACGCATGCGTGCTGCAGCTGAGCTATGGCAATGCTTGCGTGCCCACTGAGATGGCTCCTTTCGCCATCACGGTTCTAAGCAGTTCGGAGAACCATTTGTTGGAAGAAATCTTATTTTGGTTTTTTCCACTTTACAGGACTAATCCTGTAGGGAAGGCAGGAAGGAAACATTCTGGTGTTGTTTCTAGCCTAAACTTTATTGCCCTGCTTACAGAAACTGCCTCTCTGGTTAACCCTTATTACATTGTAACGGCTAAGATGAAGCGCCCTTCGATGTGAGTGATGGTGAGTTGGCCACGCCCACACGGTCACATGACCACCGAGCCACACCCACCCAGCTGGTCATTAGGGCAGAGAACCGGTTGTTAAATTATTTGAATCCCACCACTGGGTAATCCTCCATTTATGACCGCCATTGAGCCCAGAATTCTACGTTGCTAGGTGAAAAATTTGTTCAGTCAGTTTGACCCCATTTTACCACTTTTCTCCCCACGTTTGTTAAGGGAATCACTGCCGTTGTTACAATTAGTAACCTGGTTGTTAAGTGAATCGGGTTTCCCCCATTGACTTTGCGTGTCAGAAGGTTGCCAAAGGTGGATCACATCATCATAAATGCGAGTCAGTTATCAAGCATCCGAAATGTAAATCACGTGACCTTAGGGATGCTGTTAACGGTTGTAAGTGTGAAAAATGATCCTAAGTCACTTTTTTTCAGTGCCACTGTGACTTCAGACGGTCAGTAAGTGGAACGGTTGTGAGTTGAAGACTACCTGCATTAGAAGGCAAGTCTTCCCGTTTGGGCCGAGAGATTCTGACAGCAAAAATCAAAACAGAACAAAATCAAATCGCACCTGCTGTTCTCCTCACCAGATCACGCTGCATTTGGCAACCATCTGTTCTGCCCCAGCTACAGATCCCAAAGAACACAGCACACACAAAGTTTGTACAAAACTTAATTTACTAAAATAACTCAGTCTTTTTCAAAACAAAGGCCTACAAGAAAACAAAGATAAAGTAATCACAATCTTACTAAGGTTGGCAGAAAGCCCAGAAGCAATTTGTAGAGACTCCAGACACCAAGTAGAGTGAACCAAAGTTGTTCCCTGCAACTTGTTTCAGTCGTCGTCCTTCCTTAAATAGGCTAAGGGAGTGGCCAATTAGCCCCAAGCCTTACTCTCGAGGAGACTTCCTCCTGAGGAACCCACTCCTGCCTTTTGGCAGCTCTGCACGCCTGTGCATCAAGAAGAGGCTCCTCCTCTTTGTCCTCTTCACTTCTAGAAGTTTCTGGAGGTTCTGAAGGCCCTGGCTGAATCCCTGCCTCTGGCACCACATCTTCTCCAGCCTCCTCATTGCCTGACTCGAGTGCCAGCTGCGCAGGCTGCTGGGCAGCACCACACCAGCCTCCTTGCTGTCAGAATCAGCTACAATCCGCACAGGCCGCTGATGGGCCACAACACCATCACAACTACCGCCATGGGGGTGAGATGATAAGAGGCCCTTTATTCACAAACACAGGTAGTCCTCAACTTACAACAGTTCGTTTAGTGACCGTTTAAAGTTACAGCAGCACCGAAAAAAGTGACTTATGACCATTTAAGAGCCATGGTGGGGCAGTGGTTAGAATGCGGTACTGCAGGACTAACTCATTGCTCACTCCAGGAGTTCGATCCTGACTGGCTCAAGGTTGACTCAGCCTTCCATCCTTCCAAGGTGGGTAAAATGAGGACCCAGATTGTTGGGGGCAATATGCTGACTCTGTAAACAGCTTAGAGAGGGCTGTAAAGCACTGTGAAGCGGTATATAAGTCTAAGGGCTATTGCTATTTTTCTCGCTTACGACCATTTCAGCATTCCCACGGTCACGTGGATTTACATTCAGATGCTTAACAACTGGTTCATATTTATGACGGTTGCAGTGTCCCGGGGGGGGGGGGGGGTGAGGGGTGTCATGTGATCAGCTTTTGTGACCTTCTAACAAGCAGAGTCAAGGGGGCAGCCAGATTCACTTAACAACCAGGTTACTAATTTAACAACTGCAGTGATTCACTTAACAAATGGGCAAGAAAAGTTGTAAAATCGGACACAACTCCCTTAACAAATGCCTTACTTAGCAATTTAATTTATCGTATTTCTATGCAGCCCAACTCCCAAGGGACTCTGTAAATTCTGTTATGTAAATTCTGGCCTCAATTGTGGTCGTAAGTTGAGGACTACCTGTAAAGGTTCGGTTGGCTGTAGATTGGGGGTCCTCAACCCCCCAGTGTGTGGACCAGCACCTGTCTGCGGCATGTCAGAAACCAGGTTGCACAAACAAGCAAAGCCCCATCCATGGGATACAGGCAGCGGGTGAAAACTCCCCCTCCAGTCCGCGAAAAAACCTCTCTCCAGGGAACCGGTCCCTGGTGCCCAAAAGGTTGAGGGCTGATTACACATTCCTGGACGTACAGTTTATACACCGTTATCCTGCTCCTGCCTCCTCCATCACATGAGAATAAGCTCTGACTCCATTCTCACCTCACCTCCTTCCCTCTTCCCACTGGATAGGGATACAGGCACGAGTACCAACACATCCACACTATCTGCTTTATTTCTGGTTGTCACAAGAGCGACTGCTTTAAAAATAGGGCACACCCTGCAGCATTTTTTCTAAGGCTTTTTAAAATTCAGTACAGACTGTGTAACATCAAGTCTTCGGGGTTTTAAATAATCAATCACAGAAATCTGACGTTAATTTCCTTCGGGCATATTTTTCAAATGGTTTATTGGTTGTTTATGAGCCAAGACCGATAATAAAATATAGATCAAATACTATATATTTTATATATAATCTCTACAAATCGTATTTATGTATCTATACACACAACATAGTATACACACAAACACAATTGGGGGGGGGGGGGAGGAAGGTAGTCCTTGACTTACAACCACGTCTTCAACAGCAACCCAATCCATGGTGACAATCCACGGTGGCAGATTTGCACCAAGACTGTGATAACTCTGTACAGTTATTGAACACATGGTCGTAACTCAAGGACTAACACCACCACCCCGTGTGTGTGTGTGTGTGTGTGTGTGTGTGTGTGTGTGTGTGTGTACGTGCACATGCACATGTGCATGTGCATAATTACCACTGCAGTCATGTGATTGCAGTCTGGTTGCTTGGCAGGCAGGCCATATATATAATCACTTGCAGTGTCTTCTTGTCATGTGATTTGTAACTTTTGCTGATTTCTGGCAAGAAAAAAAATTCACTTAACCACATGATTCTTTTAATGACTGTGGTGACTTGGCTTTACAGTAAAAATGCACTCTCCCCCCCCCCCCCCTTAGCAAACCTTAGCTATTGATAACCATTTTGCACCCACTATGGAGGTATCTGAAAACTAGTGATATAAAAAGAGGGCTGTTATCTCTCCTTCCTTCCTTCATCCCTTTCCTTTTCTTCCTCCCTTTCTTTCCTTCCTTCCTCCCTCTCCTTCCTTCCTTCCTTCCTTCCTTCCTCCCTTTCCTTCCTTTTTTCCTCCCTTTCCTTCCTCCCTCCCTCCCTTCCTTTCCTTCCTCCCTCCCTCCCTTCCCTTCCTTCCTTCCTCCCTTCCTTCTTCCCCTCCTTCCTCCCTCCCTCCCTTCCTTTCCTTTCCTTCCTCCCTTCCCTTCCTTTCCTCCCTTTCTTCCTCCCTTCCCTTCCTTCCTTCCTCCCTCCCTCCCTTTCCTTCCTCCCTCCCCTCCTTCCTCCCTCCATCCCTTCCTTTCCTTTCCTTTCCTTCCTCCCTTCCTTCCCTCCCTTTCCTTCCTTCCTTCCTTTCCTTCCTCCCTCCCTCCCTTTCCTCCCTCCCTCCCTTTCCTCCCTTCCTTTTTTCCTCCCTTCCCTTCCTTCCTTCCCCTTTCCTCCCTTTCCTTCCTTCTTCCCTTCCCTTCCTTCCTTTCCTTCCTCCCACCCTCCCATCCTTCCCTTCCTTCTTTCCTTCCTTTCCTTCCTCCCTCCCTTCCCTTCCTTGCCCCCACTATGGAGGTATCTGAAAACTAGTGATATAAAAAGAGGGCTGTTATCTCTCCTTCCTTCCTTCCTTCCCTCTTTCCTTCTTCCCTCCCTTCCTTCCCTTCTTTCTTTCCTCCCTTTCCTTCCTTCCTTCCTCCCTTTCCTTCCTTCCTCCCTCCCTTTCCTTCCTTTCCTCCTCCCTTTCCTTTCTTTCTTCCTCCCTTTCCTTTCTTTCTTCCTCCCTTTCCTTTCTTTCTTCCTCCCTTTCCTCCCCCTCCCTCCCTCCCTCCCTTCCTCCCTCCCTCCCTTCCTTCCCTTCCTTCCCTTCCTTCTTTCCTCCCTTCCTTCCTTCCTCCCCTTCCTTCCTTCCTCCCTCCCTCCCTCCCTTCCCTTCCTTCTTTCCTCCCTTTCTTCCTCCCTCCCTTCTTCCCTTTCCTTCCTCTCTCCCTCCCTCCCTTTCCTTCCTTCCCCCCCTCCCTCCCTTCCCTTTGAGGCAGTGTTCACTCTTGGCAACTATCCAGACAAGTCCCTGAAGTTTTCTCAGCAACATTTCTGAAGTTGCTTGTTGCTGTCTACTTCTCAGGGCTGGGAGAAAATGACTGGCCCAAGATTACCCAGCTGGCTTCTTGCCTAAGGCAGAATTAGAACCCAGAGTCTCCCAGTTTTCAGCCCGGTGCTTTAAACCACTACACCAAGCTGGCTTTCCAAATTTTCTTTACAGTTACATATTCTGACAATTAGTAACGTGAGATTCAAGAGACTGGTGCATCTACCTATTATCAGCCTAATGGATAGTCAGTGCATCAATTTGGATCCGGGAGAAACGTCTCTTGCACAGAACATGTAAAATGTTAAAAATTATCCACATCAACCAGGGAAGGGTGAGAAGAAAACTGCATTGTAGCAAAAGATTGGAAATTCACTTTGAATGACTTGATTCCAAATCCTGTCCTTAAATTTGGCCAAGGTTTTTATCGCAGCTGAGGCTTGATATTGCTGGAGCAGCAAAGCTGCAATATGCCAAATATTTCCAACCTAAAACAATGGCTACACATTTCATCTTTAGAAAAAAATACAAAGAAATCCCCTAAGGAATTCCAATTTCAAAATCAAACTCCCCTGGAGACACAGACGTATCATTAACAGATTAACAGAGTTGGAAGGGACCTTGTAGGACATCTAGTCCAACCCCCCGCCCAAGCAGGAAACCCTACACCATTTCTGACAGAAGGCAATCCAGTCTCTTCTGAAAACAAGCTGTTCTTTCCATTGGTTGATTGCTCTCACTGTCAGAAAATTTCTCCTTATTTCCAGGCTGAATCCCTCCTTGTTCAGTTTCCATCCATGATTCATCATTCATTTAGTCTAAGACAGTGCTTTAACATACTGGCTGGAGAATTCTGGGAGATGAAGTCCACACATCTTAAAGTCGCCAAGGATGAGAAACACTGCTCTAAGCAAATGCTTGCAATACCGTTTACCCTGTTGTGGATTCAAATTCAGTATAAGTAATTTTGATGTAACTGCACCGAGATATTGAACTAAGTGAATGCTATTCAAGCATTGCACCTTCTCTCATTACTTATTTCCCCTTTCCTGGGCCTAGCTTCTCCTCCTCCTTCTTCTTCTGTTTGCCTCTTTGCTATGTAATGCCTATAAGGTAATCCTTGACTTACAATTTGGGCCTGGTGGCGCAGTGGACTAAGTGCTCTTAACAGTAGCACTTAAGTTTCCAGCTGCCTGCAATTACCACAAGTTCAAATCTCACCAGGCTCAAGGTTGACTAAGCCTTCCATCCTTTCTAAGGTAGGTAAAATGAGGACCCAGATTGTGGGGGCAATAAGCTGACTTTGTATAAATATACAAAAGTATGAAGGCTATTGCTTAACGCATTGTAAGCCGCCCTGAGTCTCCGGAGAAGGGCAGCATATAAATCAAATTTTAAAAAAACAAAAAAAAACCCTGACCATTTAGTGATCACTCAAAGTTACAATGGGCTTCCACTGGATGGTTCCTTGGAGAAGGAACGCAAAGACTATTAACAAAAGAGGAATTACCGTATTTTTCGGACTTTAAGACGCACCTTTTTCCCCCACTAAAAGGGGGTGAAAATTTGGGGGCGTCTTATACACCGAATGTAGCCCCGCCCACCCACTGGCCCCCACCCTTTGGCCTCTGCCTCCCAGCAATTTACCTCCTTGCAGCAAGCAGCAAGACGAAACAGCCCATTTCAGCTTCAGCACAGCCTAATTAGCACAAATTGATTGTCCATTGGATCGTCCTCCCGACTCTTAGCTGTTTCAGGCTGCAGGGATTGCCATTGCCTATAGCTGCACGGGCCTCTGCTGCTTGCTGCAAGGAGGTAAATTGCTGGGAGCAGATTTTTTTTTCTTGTGCTAATCAAGCTACGCTGAAAATGAAAATGAAAGTAAAGCAGGCTGTTTGCTGCAACCGAGGCAAAACTGCTGGGAGGCAGATTTCTTTTTCTTGTTTCCCTCACCAAAAAAAGTAGGTGCGTCTTATAGTCCGGAGCGTCTTATACTCTGAAAAATACAGTAAGTCTGGGTAAATAGCAAAGTGTGAGTAAGAGATAAAGACTGTCCCATCTTGACTCTCTTTATTATAAAAAGGAGCAAAGAGGAAACACTATAAGGCTTTCAAGAGTGATGTCAGCCCTTCTATGTAGGCCAGGTCAGGAAATAAGACACCACTAAAATTCTACTTTATGAATATGAATATAGCTTTATGAAGCTATAATACTAGATTGACAGTGTTTCACCTATCTCTCCCTTCCTCTTCTATTAAGGAGAATCAAGGTGGGACAATTTTGAGTATCTACAGACCCCTCACACCCTGGAGATACACTGTTTCAACTTCTACCCTTGAAATGACGCTATAGGGCAGTCTTGGCGAACCTTTTCGACACCGAGTACTGAAACGGGAGCATGCACACACAGGAAGCCGAGCTTCCAGTTTCCTGCTTGCGCATGCGCGCTGGTCATCTGCTCTTCCAGTTGCTGGCACTCCCGCAAGCACGAAGACCAGAACTCGGAAGAGCAACAGGCAACGGCTGGTGTGCCCAGAGAGATGGCTCTGAGTGCCACTTCCGGCACAGGTGCCATAGGTTCGCCATCACCGCCCTAGGGCATTGCACGCCATAACAACTAGATACAAGGACAGTTTTTCCCCCATGCCACTCTGCTAAACCACTAATTCCCGCAACACTGTCAAACTATCTAGTAACGCTGTATTACTATTATTCTTCTCATCTTTCCTATTATCTATCTCCTTATCTTCTAGAATAACTATGACTTCGTTGCTTGTATCTTACAATTTATATGTTTTATTTCGTATCCTAGTATGCTTTATGTTGATTGCTTATTTAGTATCCCATGACTATCACTAAGTGTTGTATCTTCTAATTTGGGATGAATGTATTTTTACGATGACTGTGATCATGGTTTATCCCTTATTGCTTGTATGTACACTGACAGCTTCTGCACCAGAAACCAATTCCTTGTGTGTCCAATCACACTTGGCCAATAAAGAATTCGAAATGTTTATCAAAATGTTTTTCTGTTTTCCCAGGCTAGGCTCATACTTTATTTACAGACACCACATAGCTTTTTCCAAACTCATCTCTGTTGCTCTAAAACAACCCCATTTTCAGTGTCAGCACTCACATCAGAGGTGGGTTTCAGCAGGTTCTGACCAGTTCTGGAGAACCGGTAGTGGAAATTTTGAGTAGTTCGGAGAACCGGTAAATACCACCTCTCTGGCCCCGCCCCCATCTATTCTCTGCCTCCCGAGTCCCAGCTGATTGGGAGGAAAGAGATTTTACAGTATCCTTATCCTGCCACGCCCACCAAACTACACGCACCAAGCCATGCCATGCCACGCCCACCAAGCCACACCCACAGAACCGGTAATAAAAAAAATTTGAAACCCACCACTGACTCACATGGGGGTTTTTTTCTCAACACATGAATAGGGGTTAGAAAAGAAAGAGGCATATGATGCGTATCAGGAAATGTACAAAGTCAGATTGACTCGTCCTACCTCAGTAATTTGATGGGTGCTTTCTCTGATGAAATCTTCCCACTCTTTGCCAGATAACGAAAGCTTAAAACACTTATTTTGCAGGGCTTTCTGGAGAAGCAGACATGCCTGAGCCTGAAACAGAAATTTGGGGGGGTGGGGGAGAAGGGAGGGAAAAAAAGGGAGATGGTGAGATATAATACTTTTTTTTCTCAGACAACAAGCAGAGAATTCACAGGCTAGCGGTTAAAAGATTCTTCGGAGCTTGTAAGAATGCTCACGAAACCCTTTGTTTGAAACACCTTAAAACAAAGCAGCAGATGGATTGTCCCAACCACACAATCCAGGGAAAGGTGCAGTTTTGAAGGATTGCGGACAAAAGCCACAATTGTACTCCCTTGTTCTCCAAAACACCTTTGTTCCTTTGAATCTGATGCACTGCACAGTTCTAGAAAGAAGCCAAATTTCTCAAAATTCCAAATTCCAAACATTTGACACAGTTCAAATGTTATCTAAACCCCTCTGCAACTAGGTTTTCATACTAAAGTGAAACCCTAAATACCTTTGCCATTATTTCTGATATTTATCAAAAAGGCTTAAAGAGGCAGCCTAATTGGTCAAAGGACTGTCGTGGGACGCTAATTGTGATATTGCTTTGCTCTGCATTTTTAGGCAAATTCAATTTCAATTTTCAATTTAATTCAATTTATATGCCGCCCCTCTCCGAAGACTCAGGGCGGCTCACAATACATTTAAAATCCTAATAAAAAACATTTAAAAATTAAAAACATTAAAAACATTAAAACTCATTCACACCATTCATGGCCAGATCTCGCCAGATCGCAAGAGCGAGATCAACGGTCCCAAGCCTGCCGGAAAAGCCAAGTCTTCACCGCTTTTCGGAAGGCCAGTAGGGTGGGGATGGTCCGGACCTCAGGAGGTAACCTGTTCCAGAGCGCTGGGGCAGCCACAGAGAAGGCCCTCCCCCGCCGGCCCGCCAGCCGACATTGTTTAGCTGACAGGACCCAGAGGAGACCAACTCTGTGGGATCTTACTGGTCGCTGGGAGTTATGCGGTAGAAGGCGGTCTCGAAGATAACCTGGCCCTGAGCCATGTAGGGCTTTAAAGGTAATAACCAACACCTTGATTGTGATCGGAGACCAATAGGGAACCAGTGCAGCTTGCGGAGAATTGGTGTAATGTGGGTGTACCTAGGTGCACCCACGACAGCTCACGCGGCTGCGTTCTGGACCAACTGTAGTCTCCGAACACTTTTCAAGGGTAGCCCCATATAGAACGCGTTGCAATAATCTAACCGTGAGGTGACAAGAGCATGAGTGACCGTGAGGAGAGCCTCCCGATCCAAGTAGGGTTGCAATTTAATTGAATTAAATTGAAATTGATATGTTTGCCATCTTGAGTTATTTGTAAAAAAAATAATAAAGGTGGCATACAAATTAAACAAAAATAAACACTTAAAATTTTGTGAGGTACTTATTGACCCCAACCTTTGCAGAAGGATGGATATCAATGAAGAAAAATATAGGTACAGTCAATATGGCTGCATGTGGAAATGGAAAGGAAGTATGAGCAAACAAAAGAAAACCAATCTCTCTAAAACAAGGGTGTCAAACTTAAGGCCTGCGGGCCAAATCCAGCCTGCAGAGTACTTAGATCTGGCCCGTGGGGCTGCCTTGGAAACAGCAAAGGTCCGGCCCGCGGTGCCTCTGCCAGCGAAAACAGAGATTTGGGCGGGCTGCACGCAGCCCTCTGCCAGCCCTCTCCCAGCAAAAATGGAGCTCAGGGGGGCCCTCCATTTTGTCTGGCAGAGGGTTGCAGAGGGCCATCATGGCCGAAAATGTAGCTCGGGAGCCCGTTTTCACTGGCAGAGCACTCGGGCCACAGGCGCCTCTGACACGAGTGACCATGCCCACACCAACTCTGGCCACACCAACCCCGGCTCCCCAAGGTCAAACACAACCCTGATGAGGCCCTCAATGAAATCTAGTTTGACACCCCTGATCTAACATCTATTAACATGCCACTTACTTAAAGAAACATTAAACAGAAGTAAAGTATGAATGAGAATAAATACAATGCTTAGCAAATGGTTCAACCCCGAACAGTGAACAAGACAAGGATGTGAACTGTCCCCTTGGCTTTTTAATATACTTATGGATAAATGAAGTAAGGAATTGTGGAATTCTTGAAGGTCTCTTGAGTTTGGTTATTTTCAAGTTCAATGCTGAACTAAAGAAACTCTCTTGTATTTTATTTTGTAAGTAATGTTAAGCAGTGACGGTAGAAGCATGAACGGACATGTATTTTTGTATACAGACAATAGCGAGCTGCAGGTGGGAAAAGAATAGAATAGAATAGAATGGAATGGAAATAGGAATAGGAATAGGAATAGGAATAGAACAGAACAGAACAGAATAGAATAACAGAGTTGGAAGGGACCTTGGAGGTCTTCTAATCCAACCCCCTGCTTAGGCAGGAAACCCTACACCACTTCAGATTCTTTGCAGATACTATGCACCACACATAATTTGCAGTGAAAGTTAGATAAGCTGTAGGATGGAATGAGACTTCCTGTTCTGAAAGCTAATGCATCGAAGACCATAATCACTGCATTTGACAAGACACAAGGGGTGAAGAATTGCAAATTATGTATCAATGGTAAAAAAAAAAAAAAAAGTAGGACAAATCGAAAAAGTGTATACATTGGTACAACAGCAAAACCAGTACAATGGGTGGGGAAATTTTAAAAACATGCCAGCGTGGGTAAGAAAAGCAATAAATAGAATGATCAGAAGTGTAAACGCTGTGTAGAAGAGCATATCGCTGCTCACTTTGTTCTACGTTGTGGACTGTTAAGAACAAGGTACTCTGAAGCAGTTTGGTCAAATAGACCAGGGCTGTCAAACTCACGGCCCACGAGCCGGATGCGTCACACAGTGGCCAAGCCCTCATCCGGTTTAGCGAAGGGGGGGAGGAGTTACGATACATCGTGTAATGATGCCGTGATGACACATGTTTGATAGCCCTGATATAAACCAAAGGAATGTGGACTGAGAATTGTAAGAGAAGAATGATTGGGTTGGGAGGAAGGAAAAGACCAAGAAAATGTGACTAGATGAAGTTGATGAGATCCTTTGAAAAAGCCAACCATTTTGAAGAACAAAGAGCAAAGTAGCGATGTATGGATGTGTTAGAAGCAAAGTCGGCTTTTTTGGGAAGAACTAAAAAACACGGAGAAGTATTAGGAATGAATGGGGTTGGTATAAACCAGATTTAGCAATGTTGCCTTTTCTTTTTCTCGTCTCAAGCTTTTAATTCCTTCGCCTTACTATTTCCGGCTCATTTCAGCAATCTGCATCAGGTTGCTTACTCCAAAAACCCCTACGGGCATGAATGTAAGTAACTTGATTTAGCACAGCTTTCAGCAAATGACTAGGCTGATTAACTTGCATTTATCAATTTTCCTGAATGGCACTGACATATCAACCCGAAGCAGAAGCACACATTACACCAATGCAGAATCCTATGCTGTTCTCTGGGAATATTTCCAAAGCTAAATCGGAAGACGTTGTACAAGGAGTCCTCGGTTTACAACAGCTCATTTAGTGATCGTTCAAAAGTTGCGACGGCCCTGGAAAAAAAGGGACTTATAACCGCTTTTCGCACTTATGATCAGAATAACAGAGGTGGAAGGGACCTTGAAGGTCTTCTAGTCCAGCCCCCTGCTCAGGCAGGAAACCCTATGTGCCATTTCATGCAAATGGTTGTCTCTTCTTAAAAACTTCCAGTGTTAGAGCATTCACAACTTCTAGAGGCAAGTTGTTCCACTGGCTAATTGTTCTGTCAGGAAATTTCTCCTTAGTTCTAGCTTGGTTCTCTCCTTGATTGGTTTCCATCCATTGCTTCTTGTCCTGCCTTTAGGGGCTTTGGAGACCCCCTTTGTGGCAATCCCTTGGATACTGGAAGACTGCTATCATGTCACCCCTAGTCCTTTGATCAGTGCAGCGTCCCCATGGTCATGTGATCAAAACTCAAGATGCTTGACAACTGACTCCTAATTATGACCGTTGCAGTGTCCCGGGGTCATGTGATCACTTTTGTGACCTTCCGACAAAGTCAATCGAAGTCACTTTTAATCGTGTTAACTCACTTAACAACTGCAGTGATTCTTGCAGCGAGCGTCAAGGAAGGTCATGAGGCAAAACTCACTGAACTGTCTCAGTTAACAAAAGAAATTTTGGGCTCAGTTGTGGTTGTAACAGGGGTGAAATCCAGCAAGTTCTGGAGAACCGGTAGTGGAGATTTTGAGCAGTTCGGAGAACCGGCAAATACCACCTCTGGCTGGCCCCAGAGTGGGTTGGGAATGGAGATTTTGCAGTATCCTTCCCCTGGAGTGGGGATGGAA
>WNWU01000013.1:13181993-13193426 GCA_012654045.1 Ptyas mucosa
TGGGGATGGAATGGGGATTTTGCAGTATCCTTCCCCTGGAGTGGGGTAGGAACGAAGATTTTGCAGTATCGTTCCCCTGGCACACCCACCAAGTCATGTCCACCAAGCCACGCCCACAGAACTAGTAGTAAAAAAAAAAAACCACTGGGTTGTAACCTATAATGGCCCTTATTGAACTGGTTTTCGTTTTCATGATGTGTTAAATAAGTCATGGGTGGGCAATTTGGGGCAGGATCTGGAGATGTTTAATATTCTGAAGAGGCTTGAAGGTTGTATGTTCAAAGTGGTGATGGAGTCGTTTTGACATTTTTCTTCATTCTCTTAAGCTACACTAAAGTTCTCTTCAGGCTTACATAACATTTGTCATGCATTTTCTGTTTCGACGTGGCAGAAAGTCTCAAGCATATTTAGAAGAGGATCTCTGGCAGCTGAAGAGAAGTAACTTGGGGCCAAACATCCATCATCCAAAAGGAGTCCAAGCTTGCATTAACTTCACATGGTTCCAATATTTCCTCTTCTACAATTGGGAGGAGAGGGTTAGCATGCTTGGACTCGCTCCACCTCCCATCAATCCCACAAAAAACAAGCTTTGTCAACTCTCCAGATCAGTGTTTCTCAATCTTGGCAACTCAAAGATGTGTGGACTTCAATTCCCAGAAATCCCCAGCCAGCATGGGAATTCCGGGAGTTGAAGTCCACACATCATCGAGTTGCCAAGGTTGAGAATCTTCTGTCCCAGATGTTTTGCACCATGCTTTCCATGATCTACAGCCACCGGTCAAGCTCTCTGAAGCTGATGAGAGATGAGAGTCCCAAAATAATGTGAGTGATACAAAGGACTTAACTGTGGTTTATGGTCATGTGTGAATCTGCCTTTCTGAACGTTCATGCTGGAATCTCCATAAAATCAGGAGCAGGAGGGAATAGGAATCTCTACATAAACAATGTTCCATCGTACTTTACTTTGACAGTTTCAACCCAATTTCTCAGTTACACTTCATTATCTAATCTAGCACTGTCTTTTAGAAGATTCTTTTGAAAAATGTATTGGCAAGTCAGGATGGAGAACTTCACCACTGGTTTGTTTCCAGCTATAAGCCAAAATACACTGTCAATGAACCTGGTGCTTCTTATTATACATGGAAGCCAACGATCGATTTATCATCTATAAATATATCCAAACGATGATATTTTTTTTTGGAACCAGAAGTAATAGACTTTTACTATCGATCTTTCTCATCTGACATGTTTATAAGAGCGTCAATTCTCAAAACCACCCAGCTAGCTTGGCATCAGAATATACCAGGGTGGGGAAGGCTGTTGCCTACAACGCGTTTGCCAAAAGAAAGAGGTTCATCCCCCCAAAAAACAAATGTAATTAATGAGGACAGAAATATGCAAAAGAAGGGAGAGGAAACCCCAGGAATTGCTTGGCAACAACTGTGGAATCAACAACTTAAGCAGAAACCAAAAAAATAATTAAAAAATGCCAGTTTTTGCTGATTACTTTATTTATGGTCTTTTCTGCTTACTCTCACCGGTTTCATCCTGTCCGTAACGATCATGAAAAAAAATCTGGACTCATCCCATTTTATCAACAGATTTGTAGCATTACAAAAACAGCTCCATCTCCAAGGTTTGTTTGGGAGGGAGGGCGCTTGGGGAGGGGGGAGGATTTTAGAGATCATAAAGGGAGAGTCGGGGACTTCCATAAGACTGAGCTTCATGGGGAGGAGCTTGGCGTCGCGACAGGACGGTCGGAAGATTCTGGGGCTCCAGGATCGCCGCCGAAAGCTCTGCTGCTGGATAGTCCTTTTTGGACCTCACAGTCTTGTTTTGACAGTGGTAGTGGAGGGCACATCCTGACGATCCCAGGGACACCGCAAAGTCCCTGGCTGATCCAGGAGAAGCCCTTTTTCTCACAGCGGGGTGGCAGCCATCGTGGCTGCTGAAGTTGGAACAGAGGGGACGTGGCAGGCTCGACATCACTCAGGTCGGGGGCACCTGTGGTGGCCTGAGCCAGTAAAAAAAGGCTCCCGAGCTCTGTTTTCGGACATGATGGCCTCCTGCAATTCTCCGTTTTCACTGGCGGAGACCACACGGGCCGGTCCTTTGCTGTTTCCAGGGTGGCTCCATTGGCCAGATCTAAGCACCTCGTGGGCCAGATCCAGCCCCTGGCCCTTGAGTTTGACACCCTTGCCATAACGTTTCACTTCAGCTTCTCAACTCACAGCTCAATGGTAGCCATTAAGACAAGGATGGTCGAGCAAGAGTATTGAGAGATCTGTCACAGAGAAGAGCAGGTTGACTTATTCTCTGAAGCACCTGAAGGCCGGACAAGAAGTACAGGTGGTCTTCAACTTACAACCACAATTGAGCCCCAAAATTCTGTTGCTAAGCAAGACAGTTGTTAAGTGAGTTTTGTCGCATTTTACAATCTTTCTTGTCAAGTTAGTAACAGGATTGTTAAGTGAATTTGGCTTCCCCATTGACTTCGCTTGTCAGAAGGTTGCAAAACGGGATCACATGCCCTCAAGACACTGCAACCGTCATAAATATGAGACAGTTGCCAAGCGTTTGAATTTTGACCACATGACCATGGGGCTGTTGCAATGGTTGTAAGTGTGGGAAATGGTCATAAGTCACTTTTTTCAGTGCAATTTGAAATTCAGTTGTAATTTGAACAGTCGTTAAACAAACTGTTGTACGTTGAGGACTACCTGTAATGAGTGGAAGCTTGTGAAGGAGAGATCCAGCATTGAATGTTTATGGAGATTTTCAGTCCCAAAGGTGCTTTTTCAAGAGGCAACGGGACTTACTGAAAAACTTCTTGGATGGTGAATGAAACATCTTCAAAGAAAAGTCCAGAAATTCTGTGTAAAATGAAGAATGTAATGTATGTTAAGTGGTGTTAGTTAAAAGAGATTAAGATTTAAAGATTTAATGTAATGGGTCTTAGGTTATGGGTATATAGATAGAATTGAGGGTAATAATTGTAATTAAATATTGAGTTGTGTTATTTGGAAATTAAGATTTGTGGTGATATAATAGAAAAGGTAAATGTTTAGATTAGGGTACTACAATTATGGGGAAAATTTCTGTTTCGATTTTTACTTTAAAAGATGTAATGGTGAAGATTTGGGAAAGAGCTTGACAAAGAGGGGAAAGCGATTGTACCTATTCATGGCTGGATCAGTGCTCCATTCTTAAAAGATGTATTTTATGTTTAAGTTTTAAAAAAATAAAAAAAAACTTTTTTCAAAAAAAAAAAGAAAGAAAGAAAAGTCCAGAAAGTTGCCTCTTGAAAAAAGCACCTTTGGGACATCCAACCTTGATGTAAGAAGAAATTTTTTGACAGTCAGAAGAAATAATCAATGGAACGCTTGCCTTCAAAAATTGTGGCTACTCCATCACTGGAGGTATTCAAAAAGAGATTTGACCAGAATTGTATAAGGCCATGATAGCTAATCTTTTCCAGAGTGAGGAGCTAAAGCAAGCAAGCGCCCGAATGCTCTCGCGTGCGCCCTAACCCCCAAAATGCAATGCACACATGGCCCCCCCACACGTGCCCCCACCCCCCCACGCATGCGCACGCCTCCCTGCACACCCCAGCCCACGCACACAGTCCCCCACCCGCACCCCGCATATGGACTACTTTAATGCTCTCTACATGGGGCTCCCCTTGAAGAGCACTCGGAGGCTCCAACTGGTCCAGAATGCGGCCACGCGGGTGGTTATGAGCGCAACCCGATGTGCCCACGTGACACCCCTCCTGCGCGAGCTGCACTGGCTCCCAGTGGTCTTCCGAGTGCGATTCAAGGTGTTGGTCACCACCTTTAAAGCGCTCCATGGCATAGGACCTGGGTACCTTCGAGACCGACTTCTGCCACCAATAGCCTCCCACCGGCCAGTTCGCTCACACAGAGAGGGTCTCCTCAGAGTGCCATTGGCCAAGCTATGCCGGCTGGCGACACCCAGGGGGAGGGCCTTCTCTGTGGGAGCCCCAGCCCTATGGAATGAACTGCCCCCGGAAATGCGTAAGATCTCCGACCTCCGGGTATTTCGCTGTGCCCTTAAGATCCTGTTGTTCCGCCAGGCTGGGTTATCAATGTAATAATTTTAAATCGGGTGTTTTAAATTTTGGGGGTCTTAAATTGAGCCGAATTATTTAATAATTTTAATTATTTTAATTGATGTTTGTCTTGTGCTTTTAATAGGCTGTACACCGCCCTGAGTCCTTCGGGAGAAGGGCGGTATAGAAATAAAATTATTGTTATTATTATTATTATTATTATTATTATTATTATTATTATTATTATTATATACACGAGTGGGCCCCCCCGCAAATGCTTCGCTCCCCATGCATGTGTAGCAGAGACACGACGACCAGCTGGCTGGCGGGAGGGAGGCACGCGCACATGTGTGGTGAAGCTGAACTAAGGCTCGTGTGCCCACAGAGAGGGTGTTGCATACCACCTGTGGCACGCGTGTCGTAGGTTCGTCGTCATGGGTATAAAGTCTCCTATCTTGAGCAGGGAGTTGGACCAGAAAATCTCCAAGGTTCCTCCCAGCCCTAAGATTCTATGTTCTATATTTTAACTTTCTGGACATTTGAAATTTTCAAAACCTTGAGTCACAGGTGACCTGCACAATGAATGTCATGTTCCATGCCATTCCCTCTTTCCCTTGCAAGACACACCTTCTACAATGTTCCCCTGACTTTTTCCCTTTTTCTGGACATCTGGAGACATTCCCAAACAAAGCCCTAGCATTTTAATATTCTAAGAATGTCTGTGAGGCCCTGGGAAATTTTATAAATCTAGAAGTTTGCTAAAGGCTGCTGTTCTGCATTGCAGCAAACTAGTTTCCCATGTATTCATCTATTTCACCTGAAAGAATCTTCTAGAAAAAGGTGGGACAGAAACTTGGTGGGCATAAAAGAAATATCTATAAATGATATGCAGGTAATCCTTGATTTACAACCACACATTGAGCCCAACATTTCTGTTGCCAAAAGACATTTGTTAAGTGAGTTTTGCCCCATTTTACAACCTTTCTTGCCACAGTCATTAAGTGAATCCCTGCAGCTGTTAAGTTAGTAACACAGTTATTAAGTTGTGGGAAGCCCCCCCCCCCCAAGAATAAAATATTTTGGGAAATATTAAAAAAGGCAGAATGTTCTATTTCCTCAAAGGAGAAATGGAGAAACATGTTTTTAGAGGCGGAAAGCAACCCCCAGTCTTTCTTAATAGCCCAAATCAGAGACTCTTCCCATACTGCTTACAATCTTTTTGGACTGCTGCCTTCTGGCAGAAGATACAGAACAATTAAAACTTGGACCACACGTTTTCTGAATAGTTTTTTATCCCAGAGCTATAATTGCACTCAACAATGAACTAAAGGGCCACCATCGGTGAGCTGTCGGACAGTATTACTTGGTCTGTTGTGTGGACGTTTGGGTGGTTTAGGGGTGGGGAATTGTGGTGGGTGGGAGTGTGTTTGGGGATTATGTGTGTGGGACCTGGTCTTTGGGTGTTAAGTAAATTTCGTTGTATGTGTATAATGTGCATACACATATAATGACAATAAAGTTTATGATGATGATGATGATGCCGCCAGCACTTAAGGAGATAAAGAGCTTATTGAAACAGGAAGCTAACTATCTAGATGGCTCCACTCATAAGCAAAGCGAATACTGCAGGCAGGCAGACAAGTTATTTCGAAACTGCTTGCAGCAAAGTTTGACAGTTAACAAAAGCAGAATGGTAGGATTAGTACAGCAGCCCTTCACCCAAGATCCAGCACAGGACGAAAGCCATTAGCCACAATAGGAATTGCCCAACACTCTTTCAGAACACCCTTCATTGCATAACCACCACCACCCCAGCGGCATTTCAGGACCGGTATATGAATCCTGGCACTCATCTAGTCATTTGGGCAGCTGCCCCAGAGTTACGTGTGGTTGGTGGTTCTGCTTCATCATAAACTTTCTTTCCAATCAGCCTCCATGTTGTTTCCAGCGTCTTTCTCCCTGCTTGGAACTGAACCAGATGCTTTTTCCGACACTGCAACCGTCATAAATATGAATCACTTGCCCAGTGTCTGAATTTAGATCACATGACCACAAGGATGCTGCAAAGGTCATAAGTGTGATTAACCCTTTTTTTCCAGTGCCGTTGTAACTTCAGTCACTAAACAAGTTGCAAGTTGAGGACTACTTGTATATGAGTTTAATCCTTATGCTAGGACAAGCTTTCCAAGCCTCGGGTCCACTGGATGTGGTGGACTCCCAACTCAACAGAATCCAGAGACAATGTCCATGTTGGCTCAACTTCTAGGAGCTGCAGTCCCATACCTTGGGAAATACCAGATTATGATATACCAGGGGTTAAAACTTTCCACTCCTGGAACAATTTGTTTTGCATATTTTTCCAATGTTTGTTTGAAAAGATCTCCTGCCGGACATTTCAAAGAGTTTCACTAGATCCACTAATGAGAAGAGAGGACTCATCGGAAAAGACCCTGATGTTTAAGAAAAATTGGAGGCAAAAGGAGAAGGGGATGATGGAGGATGAGATGGTTGGATGGTGACATCAACACAAGGAACATGAATTTGAGCGAACTCCAGGAGACAGTGGACACCCATGCCTGAAATCACAAAGTGCTCAAAATATTGTTCAGCAAGTCTGAGCTTTAATACAAACAGGTCCCCTCTTATGTGTTCCCAATATATCTATATACTATATATCCTGTTTGAGAAGATGAGAGAAGGCCAGCTCTGCTGGTTTGGTCATGTCCTAAGAGCAGCACCTTTCATCGTTGCTGGAAGTCAACAGCTGGCAACCTCGCAACCATCCAAAACAGAGATGGCAAGACACCATCAACAAAGATATGCAAGCCACAGGCCTGCACCCTGGAGACGCAGCTGAGCAAACAAAGTGGTGCTCAATGATCCAAAAAAGGAGAAGGAGAAGGAGGAGCAGGAGGAGTAGCAGGAGGAAGAGGAGAAGAAGGAGAAGAAGGAGCAGGAGGAGGAGGAAGAGGAGAAGAAGGAGAAGAATGAAGAGGAGGAAGAGGAGAAGGAGAAGGAGGAGAAGAAAAAGGAGGAAGAAGAGGAGAAGGAAAAGAAGGAGCAGCAGCAGCAGGAGGAGGAGAGAAGGAGAAGCAGGAGGAGGAGAAGGAGGAGGAAGAGGAGAAGAAGGAAAAGAAGGAGGAGGAAGAGGAAGAGGAGAGAAGGAGGAGCAGGAGGAGCAGGAGGAGGAGAAGAAGGAGGAGAAGGAGAAGGAGAAGGAGGAGGAGGAGGAGGAGGAGGAGGAGGAGGAGGAGGAGGAGGAGAAGAAGAAGAAGAAGAAGAAGAAGAAGAAGAAGAAGAAGAAGAAGAGGAAAAAGATGATGATGATACCAAATATCCTGTTTGTCTGCAATGGACCCAACATTGTTTCTGAGTTCCAGCAACAGAGAATATCTGACATGGTCTCTTGTCTCTGGTTGTCCCTTGTGGCCCTTTGCCTGATTCTCTGTCAGCTCTGGTTGTTATGCCTCTGTTGTAAGGTTGCCCGAATATTTGCTTGAACATAAGATTGCATTTGCTGCAAATCCATGCCAAGCTGTTTTTCAGACAAGAATGGAACACAACATTCCACAACCATTACAGCTCAAGGCTATAGAACCATGTTCATCTCGTTGTCTTTAATGCACCATTATTTCTTCTAATACCCTTCTCAGATTAGCCAAGAACATACTGTCCTTTTAAAGCGAAAAATCTGTTACAAGCCTCCCTTTCCCTTGCTCTCCGCCAAATTCTATTGCCAAATTCATGTTAGCTCTCCCTATTTATTTCCTCAATTCGCTGATTCCCAGATAATTGACTGTCTTCATTCTTAGTTTCTGCAACAATGAATCAGAATCAGAATAGGGCTGGAAGGGATCTTGTGAGGCCTTCTAGTCCAGCCCCCTGCTCACGTACGAGATCCTATGCCATTTCCGATAGGTGGCTGTTCAGTGATGAAGCACCCACCAACTTCTGAAGGCAACTTCTGTTCCATTGGTTGATTGTTCTCACTGTCAGAAAATGTCTCCTTATTTCCAGGTTGAATCTCCCCTTGTTTAGTTTCCATCCATTATTCCTTGTCTGGCCTTCAGGTTAGTGGTGGGTTTCAAATTTTTTTACTACCGGTTCTGTGGGTGTGGCTTGGTGGGCATCACATGGCTTGGTGGGCGTGACAGCGGAAGGATACTGTAAAATCTCCATTCTCTCCCCACTCCAGGGGAAGGTTACTGCAAAATCCCCATTTCTTCCTGATCAGCTGGAACTTGGGAGGCAGAGAATAGATGGGGATGGGGCCAGTCAGAATTTTTACTACCGGTTCTCCGAACTACTTAAAGTTTCTGTTACCGGTTCTCCAGAACTGGTCAGAACCTGCTGAAACCCACCTCTGCTTCAGGTGCTTTGGAAAATAGCTTGACCCCCTCCTCTCTGTGGCAGCCCCTCTAATATTGGAACACTGCTATCCTGTCTGCCCTGGGAGAGAACGTCTCCATTGTCCTCATTGTTTCCTCTCCTTGATTAGTTTCCATCTATTGTTTCTTGTCCTGATCTTCAGTGCTTTGGTAAATAAGTTGAACCCCTCCTCTATATGGCAGACCCTCAAATACTGGAATATTGTTATCATGTCCCCCTTACTCCTTCTTTTCTCTAGGCTATCCAACTCCAAATCCTGCAACCATTCTTCGTATGTTTTAGTCTCCAGGCCTTTAATCGTCTTAGTTGCTCTTCTCTGAACTTTTTCCAAAATAACATCTTTTTTGTAATGTGGTGAACAAAACTGGGTGCATTGTTCCACCTCTTCAGCAGGGACTATTCACTTAGCTACTCACAATGAGCAAGCCCACCTTCCCCTTGCTAACAGCATCTATTGATGAGATAAGCTCTTCACCCCTCACAGCTGAGCATGCCGTCCCTCTAAACACGCAGCCTTTCTTGTCGTTCTCCTCTTCCATTTCTCTTCTATCAAATCTCACTTGCAAACGTCCTTATTCACGTACAGGTAGTCCTCGACTTACAACAGTTTGTTTCGTGACCGTTCAAAGCTGCAACAGCAGTGAAAAAAGTGAGCTGTGACCGTTTTTCACACAACCGTTGCAGCATCCGCGTGGTCACACGATTAAAAAATTCAGACACTTGGTAAGCTGACTTATATTTATAATGGTTGTTAGTGACCCAGGGTCACATGATCTTGATCTAACTTCAGGGCTGTCAAACGTGCAGCCCACGGGCCAGATGCATCACGCACTGGCCACGCCCACTCCCGGTTTAGTGATTGGTGGGGAAAGTTGCGATATGTCACGTGATGACACCGTTATGACATGAGTTTGACACCCCTGATCTACTGTAGGAAGTTAGCACCCACCCCTCTCCTAGAAGAATGAAATATTTTAGGAAATATTAAAAAAGGCAGAATATTATATTTCCCTGGATGAGAAATGGAGAAACACGTTTTAAAGACAAAGCAGCTTCCTGCCTCTCCCCCACCTTTGTCAATGGGCCATTAAGGCCTCAGCCAAGCTCACTCATTCCCCCGCACCTTTGTCAATGGACCATCATCTGCAACACAATAGGACCCATCTAGCAACAGAAACTCACCACATGGCACCTGGGAAGATTACATCAGCCAGCAAGGCTAGCTAAGACCCCCACCCCCTGGGAGTCTGACAACCAATCAGGGTACTCTTCCTGTACCCCAGGAAGTTCAAAGCTCAGAGAGGGCATAAAATTAAGGCACACTCAGCATCTCGTACCTTTTCTGTTCAGGAATTCAAACCATATGATCCTGTCCACCATTAAACCATCGTTCCAAGCAGTCTCCATGTTTCCAGTGTCTTTTTACCCACTTGGAGCTGAACCCAGATGGACATTTCTTCCTACAGTACCTTGTGCCCAATAACACAGGTACACCGATTTAGTTACAAGCCAATTCAGAGCTTTTTCATCAATTTGTCTCTCTTAGTAGATGCTTGGAGAATATCTTTGCAGGTCTGTTTTAAATATCTGATTGTTGTTGTTGTTCGTTGCGAAGTCGTGTTCAACCCATGGACAACGTTCCTCCAGGCCTTCCTGTCCTCTACCATCTTCTGGAGTCCATTTAAGCTCACGCCGACTGCTTCAGTGACTCCATCCAGCCACCTCGTCCTCTGTCGTCCCTTTCTTCTTTTGCCCTCAATCTTTCCCAGCATTAGGCTCTTCTCCAGTGAGTCCGTCCTTCTCATTAGGTGGTCAAAGTATTTGAGTTTCATCTTCAGGATCTGGCCTTCTAAAGAGCAGTCAGGGTTGATCTCCTCTAGGACTGACTAGTTTACAAATATTCTGCATGTGATTTCAGTGAAGGCTCTGGCGCTGAGAGGACGAACCAGCAGAAGTCTACTCAAAATGCAATATATTCTTGATTGCCAGTGAAGTCTTGATGCAAAATGAGGGGATGGACATAAGGCCTCTTGAGCAATTTTCCTTAGAGGTCCCTTTCAACCTGTAACTGACCTTGTAACCAAGTAAATATGTTTTCCTTAAGTCCCTGATGGATTCAGTGCTCCTCCCACCTCCAATGTTGGTATAGATTCTTGTCAACCTCATATCATTTTAAAAGCCAGCTCTCCAGGCTTGAATATAATTCTGACAGGTTACAGAGATTATTCAGCCGTATAGGTACCTGTAGACTACCTGGACACATTCATAAAGTGGATTTTGTCTGTTAAGAGACAGGTTAGCTAGGCTTCTGTGAGCAATTATTCCATTCTTCTTCTTCTTTCTTTTTTTTTGCTCCAAATTCTCATTAGGCTTGGCAATCGGTGGCCATGAAGATAAGGCTGCTTTGGAAAACCTTATCTAAACAAAGACCACGAAATGATATGGTACAAATGGGCCTAAAAGACAAGCTGTACATCAATAACAATAAAAACAACACAAGTCACAGCAATATCCTGAGAGATAAAACTACAGATAGTCCTCAACTTACGACTATTCCATTTAGTGACCGTTTGAAGTTACGACATTGAAAAAAGTGACCTAGGATAATTTTTGCACACCTACAATCATTGCAGCATCCTCATGGTCACGTGATCAGAATTTGGCCTCTTGGCAACTGACATTTATTTAGGAACGTTGCAGTGTCCAGGATTATGCCATCCATTTTGTAAACTCGCATATTTTTTCCCCATGTACATGTATACATCCGATCTAGACTTTGATGAGTCTATGGGTCATATATGTGTGTGTATGTGGGTATATCCATAATGGTTATCTTTTGAGAGCTGAATGCAACGAAATTTCATTTTAATGAATGCTGATTAATGTACATTTAAAGTGACAAAGTTCTATTCTATTCTATTCTATTCTATTCTATTCTATTCTATTCTATTCTATTCTATTCTATTCTATTC
>WNWU01000013.1:13193436-13217429 GCA_012654045.1 Ptyas mucosa
TCTATTCTATTCTATTCTATTCTATTCTATTCTATTCTATTCTATTCATCACCTTTTTGCAACTTTCCGACAAGCAAAGTCAATAGGGAAACCAGCTTCTCTTGATAACGGTGTTACTAACTCAACAACAGCAACAACTTAACAACTGTGCAAGAAAGGTGTAAAAATGGGGCAAACCTCACAAATGTGAGTTTTAACAACTGTCTCACTTAGCAATAGAAATTTGGGGCTCAGTTGTGATCATAAGTCGAGGATTACCTGTACTGTACTGGGGACACTCCAAGAAACTTCTAGAAGCCACTCAATTGGGGGAAGGTTTGCTAGAAACATTACAAAGAACAGGTTTGTGGGGAGGGGAACCACAAGTAGTCCCATAAGGGAGCCCGCCCATCATGGTTATAAATCATGACAGTTGTATTTTACTTTTTTTTTGCCACAGTCATTAAGGAAGCACTGCAGTCATTAAGCAAACCAATGGTTTGCAATGGGTGCAGTTTTGCCAAAAATTGGAAGTAAGTGCCATTTTCAACAAAGCCATCATCATAAAATGTGATCACATGACCACAGAACTGCAAACGGCCATAAATGTGGCTATGTTTCTGAACCCACAAAGTTCGGTCACATGACTTGGTTGGGGCAACCATTGGAATTTCCAATGTGGTAAATTCCACACTGGAAATTCCACAGTGGGTCATAACTTCAAACAGTCACTAAGTGGCAGGTCATAAATCAAGGACTAACTATAAAGCAACAACATTTGTCTCGCTAAAGAGTAGATAAACTAATGTGACACAAACATAATCACCTGCCAACTATGCTTTCTCACACCGTTCAGGATGAAGAGAGAAATCTTTATGCTGAGGAACAAGCAGACATAAATTGCAAATTACATTGGAAGAATGAAAGACCTTGTAGAAACACCCATATGAAAAGAATGAAGGGTGATTCGATTATCCATTTTTATGAGAGCTCAGTCGTCCTTCATCCAACATCAGATTAGTAGCAACAAGTGAGAATCTTATGGAACGTAAAAACTTAACAATTTTATTATAGCATATATTATATTATATTATATAATATAAAATTATATAATTATATATTTTTAATTTTATATTTAATAATTATATATTATAGCATACAAAAGTATGAAGGCTATTGCTTAACGCACTGTAAGCCGCCCTGAGTCTCTGGAGAAGGGCGGCATGTAAATTGAACCAATAAATAAATAAATAAATAAAGTATCTTGGATTACAATTGATCTACTAATAATAAATTTCAGTTTTAAGAAGCCAAAAGATTTCTTTCTCATCCCTAATAACATCTTTATGTTTGTATTTCATCCTAAAATTAAAACGCATGTGTACAATTTTTAAATTGTGAACAACACTGAAATATCTGAAGCATACACATTAAATCATATGCTGCAGTCCAATTTTCACTGATACTTAAATAGGGTTGATTAAGGTTACATTAGAACATGCCTGGAACAAATTTCTCCCCAAATCTTACTTTTTGTCACCCTAAACTGATTTTCTCAAACAAAAGAACTTCCTTTAAAGAAAGAGATTCAAGCACGATCAACTTAATTACAGTTTATCAAGAAGGCTAGATTAATCTTCTATGCCTAAATGAAATTAAAATATTTTCAGTTCTAATAAAATTAATGTGATAATGACAGGATTCATGATACTTTCTTGTGAATAAATCTTATTTTTATTGTGTACATACACACACACACATGCGCATCTCATTCATGTATGGTTTGTTCCGGTAGCCCACTTATCATCAGATTGTCCTGGTTACCCAACATGTGATGCAAACTTTGTAAATTTAGGGAATGTTTGAGCTGGTTTGATTCTCCTAGTTTGCATCACTCTCATATTTTGAGGTTGGCAGGTGAAGCGTTAAGGGGTCTTTGTTCATGGACTGGTACTACTGGTAAGGTAGGTGCCAGCCAAGATTTGAACTTCCGTCTCCCACATAAAATGCAGCCCTCTAACTACTATGCTATCCAGCCACTATAGTAGTAAACTAGTAGTATAGTAGACAAGCACCAGAAGCAGGGGTGAAATGCTCCCGGTTCGGACCGGATCATCTGATCCGGTAGCGATGGAGGCGGGTGATTCAGAGAATCGGTAGCAAAAATCCCTGCCCCACCTCCATGCCCAGCTGAGCTGCGCGATCATCAGAGGCTTTTTTTTTAAATGCCTCTGACGATCCAAGCTGAGTTGCCTGATCGTCAAGCTGAGTTTGACAATCCAAGCTGATGATCCAAGCTGACGATCCAAGACGATGCCTGACGATCCAAGCTGAGTTGCCTGATCAGCAGAGGCATTTAAAAGAAAAAATGCCTCTGATGATCAGGCAACTCAGCTGGGATCCTCAGAGCCTTTTGAAAGCATTTCTTTTACAACCTCTTCGCCGAAGAGGTTGTAGAAAAAATGGTTTTAAAAGTTTTTTTTAAAAAATGGCCACGCCTACCCAGTCACATTACCCCCACCACCAAGCCACGCCCACAGAACCGGTAGTAACAAATTTTAGATTTCACCACTGACCAAAAGACAGTGGTGGTGATAGATGTAGTGGTGCCAAGTGACAGCAACATCAGGAAAAAGGAATATAAGTAGCTGGAGAAATGCCAGGACCTGAAGAGGAACTAGAGAAAATGCATCTTGACAAACTTGAACCCTAGGCCCTATCTAACAAAATAAAATTCAATGTAGAGAAAAGTAAAGTCTTACACTTAGGCAAGAAAAACCAAAAGTACACATACAGACTGGGTGAAACCAGACTTAATAGCAGTAAAAGTTAGAGGGATCTTGGAGTCTTAGTGGACAACCAATTCAATATGCGCCAACAGTGCGCGGCAGCAGTCAAAAAAGCCAATGCAATCCTAAATTGCATTAACAGAGGGATACAATCAAGATCAAGTGAGGTACTAATACCACTCTATAAAGTCTTAGTAAGACCACACCTAGAATACTTCATCCAGTTTTGGTCACCAGACTATAAAAAATATGTTGAGACTCTAGAAAGAGTGCAGAGAAAAACAACAAAAACGATTAGGGGACTGGAAACTAAAACATATGAAGAACGGTTATAGGAACTGGGCACGGCTAGTCTAGTGAAGAGAAGGACCAGGGGAGACATGACAGCAGTGTTCCAATATTTGAGGGGCTGCCACAGAGAGGAGGGGGCCAAAAGATGTTTTCCAAAGCACCTGAAGGCCAGACAAGGAACAATGGATGTGTTTAAAAAATTAAATAATTGGCAGGCTTCAGGTGTATCATATGACTTTTTTGCCGTTTTATGTACAACAAATGCTGACATTCTAAGACTGAAACAGAAGGTTAACGGAATCAAAGAAGCGACTAAATGAAACAGCATTGGTTTTCCTGAATTTTAAGAAGAGAGAAAGAAAATGATCTATTGGCTCGCTCGAAATTAAAATAGCTTAAGCGCTCGTCTGGCCTGAAGCCAGAGTCTTTCCCATTTAGCAGGACTTAGCTCTTTTCCATCTTGTCTAGCGTAGGCGGCTTCCTTAAAAATAGGAAGAGAGAGAGCGAGAGAAAACGCTAATTAAATATGGAAAACAGGAAACTAGAGCTAAGCTCTCTTTGGCTTTTTAAAGACTAGATATTGTTGCTCTCTAGGATTTCAGCCGAATGTACTCACTGAGAAATAAAAAAAGAAGCATAAATTGCACATACTCTGGAACCTGAATTTTTATACAAGTAATTTAACCTTTTTTTTTAAAAGCATGCCCTGAACCTTTTAATCTCAATGAATCAGGATTTCTCTGGCTATAGCACAGAGTATGAAGTCATCTTCTAATCACTTATTGATCCATTTTCTATTTCAAGACATTCTCTGTTTACCCCATCACTCTTTCTGCCAGTTCCCTTGGTCAACTGAACCCTCTGTAGTCACTAAAGGCTTGCTACAAGAATTACATTGCTATTGGTGCCATATCGCTAACACATGAGGTGATTTTTAATCACATGAGGTAAATCCAGCCACTGTGGTTTTTAAAAGAAACTGGTTCAGATAACAGAATAACAGAGCTAGAAGGGATCTTAAGAGATCCAACCCCCTGCTAAGGCAGGAAACCCGGTACCATTTCAATATCGCTGTCTATTAGTAAAGTTAATCAATACTGGATCATTCAATAAACCATGTTTAAATAAACCAGTTTAGCACAGGTGGGCACAACTGAGTTCTGTAGACCACTTGTATGGCAGGCCTCCCATACTCAAATGTCATTGCTTTCCAGAATCTGCCAGCAAGTTTTAACTTTGATTACGACTAAAGAGAAGATGACTGAATCTATATGGGCTGAATTATCTTACTTATTTTGACATAATTTTGATTGCATTTCTATTGTTAAAATTAGTTTTCGTCCTGGCCATGCCACTTTTTAAAGCATACATGATTTCTGAAGGATAAGCGTAGATAATGACATATCTATAGCTTAGCATGATGTATAACAGGGGTCCCCAAACTTGGCAGCTTTAAGTCTTGTGGACTTCAACTCCCAGAATTGGGAGTTGAAGTCCACAAGTTTTAAAGCTGCCAAGTTTGAAACACCTTATTTGTAGGTCATTACAGGTAGTCCTCAACTTAAGACCACAATGGAGCCCAAAATTTATGTTGTTAAGTGAGAAATCTGTTAAGTGAGTTTTGCCCCATTTTACAATGTTTTTTGCCACATTTGTTCCGTCTCCCCCGCACTCCCTGGCTAGCCTGCAGAGGAGAACTACAATGCTGATCCGGCCCCCGAAGAAATCCAGTTTGATACCCCTGTCTTACATGAACCAAGATGTGTTTTGAAATGTGCATTTTCTTAAATAAATTCACTGGGAAGTGATGCTAACGGGACCATCTGGATTAGACGTACCCTCCAACCATTGGCAAAAGATCATGTGTGCAGGAGTACATTGCTGGGGGTCACATATTAACTCCCCTTTACAGAGCCCCCAACAATCTTCCCCCCATCTCTTTATGTATCCAGAACTCCTGTATGTAGGGATGATGGGGAGATACAGGCTTCCAATCAATCATACACAGCAGCAGCAAATACTTAAGAGCCCCCTGCACACACTATTTCAGTGTGAACCTCTATATTGGCTGTATGCACACAATACACCAGATGATAAGCTAGCTCAGGGGTCAGCAACCTGCGGCTCTGGAGCCACATGCGGCTCTTTGGGCCCTCTGCTGTGGCTCCCTGTCAGGTGATCCCACTATTGGCTGGCCCCGCCCCTCGGCCTCCCCTCCTAGTCACTCCTCGTCTAGCCTGAGAATGTAAGGGAACCGGCGGGGGATGGAGAAGCAGCCAGGGCAGAGACAAAGAAATACAGAGAGAGAGACATAGAGAGATATAGAGAGAAAGGGAGGGGGGGAAGGGGAGAGAGAGATATGTCAAAAGGGTTTTGTGATTCCCGGTGTTTTTTAACAACTGGTTCTCTGCCCTAATGACTGGCTGGGTAGGCGTGGCTGGGGGGGGGTGTCATGTGACTGGTGGAAGTGAGTGACATCGAGTTGGCCATGCCCACCCAGGTTTTGTGGCTCCCGGTGTTTTCTTTTCTGTGGGAAACAGGTCCAAATGGCTCTTTGAATGCTTAAGGTTGCAGACCCCTGAGCTAGCTAATCACATGTTAGCTTAGCATGCTGTGGTTAATTTATAGCTCAAATTGGATTGAGCAACACAGTGGCTCTTGTTATCCTTGAGCAAGCATGTCATTCTCATGAACACAACTTATATGAGAATTGAAAGAGAGAAGGAAGGCCTAGGTTCAAAACCAATGTTAGGCCTATTGATTGATTGGCTGATCGATTAATTATGCCTAGTCTTTCCTTGGCATCTATCAGCCTTCTGTCCCATCTTTTAGCTTAGTCTATCTTTCAGGATTGGTGAGAGGCGAAGATAATTATATTACTCTTACTCTCTTTTCTTTTTTTTAACAATGATAGAATTTTTTTAAAATGTAATAAATCAACACATTTTAACTGCTACTAAATGTGCTAGTTGCATTTTGTTAGAGTGACATGGAAAAACAAAACAACGGAAAACTATGCCTGGCAGCAGGCAAAGCAGATTTATAAGTTAATAGCGATAATTTACTCTACTACAGGCCATACTGTATGCAGAATGTTTTTACCAACTGGTGGAAACTATCTATGCCAAAAGCTTTCAAAACCGTAAAAGAATTAGGTTTACAACTACTGTAAGCAGAATGCAGCTATTAATCGTGGAGGCACCCTTTATTTAAATCCTAGTATATTTTTAAATATTTGGATTAGCTTTTAGCTACATTATCCCAGCAAACCAAGGCATTTAAAAATAACTACTGCTGATCTAGTTATTTATTTATTATATTTGTTAGCTGCCTCAATCAAGCTGATTTCAGGATTTCAAGCACTGTTGTGATTAAAAAGACAATGGAATATTTAAGGGAAAGCCATTCTGATCTTAATTACGGGCATGATTCAGCAGTAAACACTTTCTAAAACTCTGGAAGAGTGACGGCTCCACTCCTGTGTTCACTCATCTGGGAGGAAACACCATGTAATTAACGGTACTTTTGAGCATGAATATGTAAATTGCCCACAATGCAGGGATAAATTAAGACTGGAATCAGGGGACCGAGAAAGGAAAAAAAAAGAGAATCCCCCTACACAAACACGCATTACACATGCTCGGAGGAAAACATGCATTCACACAGGGAGAATGATTTGAGAAAACCATTTTGACTCTTATCTCCCAGTGACTAGAAGAAACAGCCAAAGAAATGAAATCAAATTACATTCGTGGGGTGTGTGGGGTGGGGTGAAGGGCTGAAAATCCTAACCGTGTTTGTTTGGTGTAGAATTTGGGAAGTAAGAGCATCAGCACTTATGAACAGTATCATGATATGGAGCACAGATACTCCCAGGAAAACAATCCTTGCATCATTCCACATTCTAGACACGTCCTGAGATTATAACTACTGGAATTGTCAACAGCGCACTACGAGCTAGATATGCAAGGCAACCTTTAGCAGCTCTACCAGCTTGTCCTTTTCCATCTAATATTTATTCGAAGTTATCACGATTTGCAAATCGGGTGGGGGAGAGAAAAAGGAAAGAGCCTGTTCGAAGATGAGGCAATCAGATCATCACATGGAAAGGTGCAATGGTTAGAATGCAGCATTGCAGGCTGACTCTGCCGACTGACAGCAGTTCGATCCTGACCGGCTCAAGGTCGACTCAGCCTTCCATCCTTTTGAGGTCGGTAAAATGAGGACCCAGATTGTTGGGGGCAATAGGCTGATCCTGTAAACTGCTTAGAGAGGGCTGTAAAGCACTGTGAAGCAGTATATAAGTCTAAGTGCTGTTGCTACTGCTAAGGGAGGCAGACTGCAGAAAAGGTCAGCAGCCATTATCAATCATAGAAACATAGCGAAACCGGCAAGACCGAGTGGCTCTGGGTTTGGGGTTCGTTGGCTCAGGGAGAATTGCCACCTTTGGTTTTGGATGGGGTGGCACTACCCTAAACAGATCCTGTGCGTAATCTGGGGGTTCTCCTGGACTCACGACTCCTGCTCGAAGAGCAGGTGGCAGTTGTGGCCAGGAGGGCCTTTATGCGGGTTATGCACCAGTTACGCCCTTTACTGGACCAACAATCCCTACTCACAGTCACTCATGCCCTAGTCACTTCCTGTCTTGACTACTGCAATGCGCTCTACATGGGGCTACCCTTAAAGAAGCTCCAGTTAGTGCAAAATGCAGCATGGTTGTGTGCAGACCCGCTGTGCACATGTATCACCTCTCCTGCAGGAGCTGCATTGGCTGCCGATTTGCTTCCAGGTGCAATTCAAGGTGCTGGTTGTCACCTTTAAAGCCCTTCATGGCTTGGGAGCAGGTTATCTGAGGAACTGTCTCTTGCTGGTCACATCTACCCGACCCATCAAACAGGGGAGGCAGCGAATGTTGTGGGTCCCATCCCCTAGGGCCGTGATGGCGAACCTATGGCACGCGTGCCAGAGGTGGCACGCAGAGCTCTCTATGTGGGCACGTGTGCCGTCGCCAGCTGCTCTTCTGGTTTCTGGCACACACATGCGCGTGGACAGCTGGTTTTCAGGGGTGCCGGAGCACCGGAAAACGGCCCAAGGAACAGCCAAGAAACAGGTATGCATGCACCAGCCAGATGTTCTTCTGGTTTCTGGTGCTCTGGTGCGCTTGAAGACCAGCTGGCCGGCACATGCATGCACACCAGCCAGCTGGTCTGCGCATGCATGCACATTCCAGTTTGGGCACTCAGTGCTGAAAAGGTTCGCCATCACTGCCCTAGGGAGATATACCTGGTGGGACCCAGAAGAGGGGTCTTTTCCATGGTGGCTCCCTCTCTCTGGAAAATCCTTCCCCCAGGGATTAGAATGGCCCCCACTCAAACACTCTTCCGGAAGGCGCTTAAGACCTGGTTATTAAATAGCTTGTGTGATCTGCTGATCCCAGGGTGGAGGGTAAGGGGTGATTTTATTATATTATATTAGTTTTGTTGTTTTAAATGAGGTTTTATATTCTGTAAGCCGTCTTGAGTCGCCATGTGCGAATAGGTGGCAATATACATTCAATAAATAATAATAAATAACAATAATAAAACTAGGAGAAACATCCTAGTTGTTCAGTATTTTGTCATGATCGTCTGAGGAAGTTTTAAGACAGTGGCCTCCAGATGCTGAACTAATTCCCAGGATCCTCTGCAACAGCCATGTTGTCTGAGGGTTTATTTATTATTTATTTATTTATATTTCATAGTTCTAGACCATCCATCTCCTTTAAAGATTTTCCCAACCTGGACAGTCGATAGGTAGGACTAAGCTAAAGGATGTCTCCCTCTTCCCCTCCGAGTATTAATCATGATTTAGCATTATGACTTCATTATCGCTGAAACTAGCAACTAGACACACACAAAAATTGGATTTGCTCATTTACAAATCCTAATTAAGAAAGAGATTGGTTAGGATCAGAAAAGACAAGACACAAATGACAGAAGCCCAACAGAAGAATGCGTAGGAGGAAAAATAATTGTGAATTATCCTCTTCTCGTACCTTCTTCAAAGAGCATTTAGCATAACCTGTCCCAATCTTAAGACTCCATGTGTGATTGTAATGCAACTGTCATTATCTTGATTACGTTAGGGACTTTGATAGATGCTAATCATAATTAGCAGTGACACAGGTATAATATCATCCATAAAGGAAATTTGCAAATTCAGGGGGAAAGGAATGAGACAGGAACTCTCTCGTAACCTGGGCTCACAAATTATGCTAAACCAGCGGTTCCCAAACTGTGCGCCGCGGCTCCCTGGGGAGCCGCGCTATCGTCATAAGGGCGCCGCGAAATATTCCGCCCGCTGGGTCTAACGTCTAATGCGCATGCGCAGTTGCAAGTCGGATTGCTTATGGGAGCCGCGCAGTTGCAAGTCGGATTGCTATGGGAGCCGCGAACCCAAAACGATTGGGAACCTCTGTGCTAAACCATAATTATTTTTAGATGCAAAAGCCTTAATAACCTGGTTTACCTAACACTAGGGTGCAAATATTACAAGCGGGAGTGGCTGGGTTCAAACACTTTATTAAGCTAAAACCTAAGAAACAAAATTATCGTTTAGTGAAAGGCGTAAGCCTAGCGTATAATCTCCATTGGATCACCCACTGCCTAAAACACATTTCCCTTTCTCAATTGGTTTGCATCTGCACTTACCTGCTGGTGCTGCCGGGCTCCATCTGTGATCGACTTGACAACTACCTCAATTAATTGTTTGCACATCATCTGTCAGGAAACAAAAGACTGGCAATTAATAGGTTTCAACCATATTTGGAAATTATACTCTGCAAATAAACAACAAAAACTCCTTTAAAAATACCCACATGCAGTTCAATTGATAAAGAGATGTCGATCAGACAAAAGGAAGAAGGTAATTAGTGGAACTCGCTGTCACAACATGAGGTGGAAGGGGATTTTAAAAGCGGATTAGGCAAATTTGTAGCAGAAACGATCAATATTATTAAGTGGGATGGCACCTACATCCCCTACGTTCAGAGATATTGCCTCTGAATACTAATTCTGAATACCATTTCTGAGCAGACAACCACTGGAGAAGGCTGTTTCATTCATGTCCTATTTATATCCTGTGAGAAACATTAAAAGGTTATTCTTATTTGGTTCTATTGACATCACAGGCATTGTCCAGTACCTGCTTCTGATACTTTTGCCACAATGTCCATGTGCCACTACGTGCCACAACACCAGAAGAGGGAACCCTACAAGAAAAATCAGCTCCATCGTAGATTAGTCCAGAGGTGCACAACTACGGTAACTTTACAACTTATGGACTCCAATTCCCAGAATTCCTGAGCTGGCCATGCAGGTTCGGGAATTCTAGGAGTTGAAGTCCTCAGATCATAAAGTTGCCATAGTTACCCACCCCTGAATAACTATAAATGTCCTGTATGGGCTCCCTTGAAATGTGTTAGCTACAGCTCTCAAAATTTTCAGCCAATGTGGGAATTTGGGGGGGTTGAAGCCCCAATACACTTCAAAGTTACCATCCTAGAAAAGATTAATTGAGATATGGAAGACTACTCTTTGGTCAAAACAAAACAAAAAACGCCTTTCCTTTGAGGGAGGATACTTTCCTCACATGAATCTGATGGGCGAAGTCGTTAAATAAGGACTACCTGTATTGACCTTGCATTTACCAAGGTCAATACAGGTAGTCCTTATTTAACGACTGTTTGAAATTAGAATAGCAATGGAAAAAGTAACTTTTATGGCCAGTCCTCACACTTACAAGTGTTGCAGCATTGATCACAGTCAGGTGATCAAGATTTGCATGTGTTGTGACCCAGGCACAAGTAAGTAGTAGGAAAATCAGTCAGTGAAAAAACAAACAAACTTTATTCGAACAGCTGAGAATTACTTCATTTCCCAGCGTCGTTCAACTAAATTAAAGCAAATTCCTCCCAACACAAATTCCTCAGACCTATCGCAAGCCTTGTTCTATTAGGCAAACTGCCAAAGGTCTTTCTTGGCAAACGTTCAGCAGTCAGAGATACAAAAATAAATACAAGACGTAGACGAAGAAGAAGACGAAGCTACCAACGTTGTTTTCCGGCCCAAACGCCATTGCTGGTCTCTTTTAAGCCTTATGGGAGGGGCCAATCATCTCTTGGCCCTACTCCCAAGTTGTCCTCTTTGCTTGAGCTGCTCTTGCCTTCTGGCAGCTCTTCTCATGCATGCACTAGGAACAGGCTCCTCCTGTTCCTCTGCCTCACTCCTATCAGTCTCTGGAGGCTCCGGAGTCCGCACCTCACTCCCCGATGGCCCTGGCCCCATCTCTGCCTCTGACGCAGAGCCCTCATCTGGGCCTTCCCCAGCCTCCAGGACTGGCCCATGTTCTTCCTCAGCCTCACTGCTGTCCGACTCTGCTGCCAGGTTCGCAGGCTGCTGACGGACCACAACAGGATGCTTCACAACCAGAAGGTATTTATAAACATAGTGACAACTCAGTTACATGATGGCCAACTATGTGCTTCACAGTTGGCTTCTGACAAGGGAGAAGACAGCAATAAAACTGCAAATCATGGTGATACAATGTCTTGCTTAATGACTGCGGGTGATTTGCTTAACAACTGAAATGGAAATGAGGTTCTTTTCCCACTGCAATCACATTGATGTCTCTCTTAACGAACACGTCACCTCGTGATGAAGTTGCCAAACTTGACTGTGGTCTAAGTGAAGACAACCTGTAATACCGTTTCCCCTAAAATAAGACATTCCCTGATAATAACCTCAATCAGGTTTTTGAGCGCATGTGCTAAAATAAGCCCCCCCAAAAAATATTTAACCGCATGCGCAGCCGGTCCCCGCTATTAGGAAATGGTCATTGCCTAACTAGTTGGCCAGGTAATATATAAGCCAACATTATATGTTTACAGTATGAATATGCATAATATAGCTTTAAGAGTATTGCTGAGTCATTCTGCATCCTGATTGGATGAGCTCTGTAGCAACTGTATTTAAGGAGAGCTTGACTTGTGGTCAGTGTGGACATTACACCATACCTGCTGCTATGTTGTAAATATCTTTGATCTCTTTACATGGTCAATTTGATCATGGTTTATTTATTACTGCTTTTATGAACTGTTTTTATTGTTCCTGAATGATTCATGTATTGTTCTACGAACCGGTAAGACGTTTTGTATCTCTGGATTGATAATGCATGGCTAAGACTTGGATTGGTAAAAGGACTATGCTTTTGCTTTGCTCTATAAGTAAACTACTTTAAAAACCAGTTTGTATGCAGTTTATTCACAACTACTCTCAGCACTGTTTCCGTGCGCAAAACTCTACGCTCTGCTTCATAACCAGTCCTGGTTATCTCACAACTATATCCTTAACACCCGCCATTTCCTCTGGTTAGGGTTAGGGAGACAGAGCTGAAAATCAGGTAAAATGGCAAGAGGATCTTGCTCCATGCACCCCAAAATAATAAGACATCCCTGAAAATAAGGCCAAGCACTTACAGTATTTCGGGTGTTCAAAAAAATATAAGACAGGGTCTTATTTTTGGGAAAACACGGTAGTGATGTGGAAAATGGGAAAGAGAGGCATTTCACCTACCGGATGGCGTTCAAACAAGTCAAGAAACATGGCTCCCGTCAGCGGGCTCTTGCGTTTGGTCAGAAACAAGTTCAAAGCTTCCTTGTACACGGCAGTCACCCGTTCCAGATCTACACTGCCAAGATCAATACGCTAGAAAGGTAAAAAAAGGCGAAGGATGAAATATTTTGCAAAACAACTATCTTTACCACAATTCAACAGTTCCTAAGAATAGCTCTTGCGCAAGATGTGACACAAAGGCAGGAAATAAAATTATGATTTACAGGTAGGCTTGCCTGTAAATGTGCGAAAATAGGGGAATGCATATCAAAGTCACAGGTTTCAGAAAATTGTTAGAAAGAAGCAGACTGGATCTCACGTGGGTCTGGGGGGGGGAAAAAAATATGCCGCGGCTTTAATGAATCATCTCATTGAATTAATAAGACTTTTAAATCGATGGCACCTTTTGGAGGTTTGCACAGAAGCCTGAAATCAATGATTTGATAAATAACACCAAAGTGCCGAGCACGTGCAAAACCCAAAACACTTCCAAATAATTTTTTAACGCCTGCACAGCTCTGCATATAAAAACACGCATGGACGCATATGGGTAGCTCCCAAGTTAACAGCAGCAATTGGTACCGGAATTTCTGCTGCTAAACCATGCAGGCAGAAAGCATAAAGCATGACTTCACGGCTTAGCAACAGGACCAACCTCCGTCATTAACTGAACTGCAGCAGTTGTAAACAGTCCTGGTAACTTCCTTCCCGTCTGAGCTCCCTCTGACAACCAAAATCAGTTTGTAAAAAAAAAAAAAGCAGTCTGTCAATCAAGTAAGTAGCTGCTGTCCGATGAGGATGGGTTGTATGGCAGAGTGCTAGGGAGCATAAGTGCAGCAAAGCTTGAGGTGACTGATACTGGGTGGAAGTAAATGCAACGAACTAGTGCAGGACAAGGGCCGTGAGGCATGGGGTAGTTGTTGCTACGTGGGGTTAAGGAGTGAGTGGGTGCACAGGGGTGGAGGAGAAGTGTGAGGAGGCTCAGGGAGGGTGCTTGGGGGTCTGTGCGAGGGGTGGGGGAGAGGTGCTCGGGAAAGGTGCTCAGAGGAACACAAATGGAGGGGAGGAGGTGCAGCAACACATGGGGAGAGGGCACAGGAGTGCGCAAGGGTGGTGCAACAAGGCTCAGGGAAGATGTGCTGGACTGCACAAGTGGCCAAAGCAATGCAAGTACGGAGGAGCTGGGGAAGGGTGTGGAGTGGAAGAGACCTGCAACCTTCCCTGCTGGCTTCCCCATTGACTTTCTGGGGAAGCCAGAAGGAAAGGTCACAAATGGCGAACTGTGTGATTACTGGGTGAATTTATATAGTAAGCTGTCAGCCACCCAGATCACAATCGTGTGGCTGCGGGGATGCTGAGACAGATGGACAAAACCTGGGGAATACCTGTAAAATTACCTGTATCTTCTTGTTTATTTAAAGTACTTTATGCTCTATCGTTTTGCTTATAGTGTCAGCTGGAAAGCTTGCTACAGAAGCAGCATACTAGCAGCTAGCAACAGACTTGAAATGCATTAAGAGCTTAAAAAATAATAATGATATTGTTCAGCAAGCAAGGGAGAAAATGCCATCCCTCTGATAGTTCAGTGTCAGACTCCTCACAAATCCAACCAAGATACAGCTGTGATTGGAAATTTCTGCTGGTGCATTTCCTTATTAGGTTCCGATTTTTGAAGAGCATCAGGATGCAGGAGGCATTTTTCGGTGGCAGCTCCAAAATACCTATATTGGCAGAACAGAGCTGAGTTTATCATCCCAAGAGTGGTAAATGGGACAATCCCTTACCTGTCCAGGTGACCCTTCATCTTCCTCTGGATTTTTCTTTTTCTTTTTTGTCTGTGCATCTTCTGAAGCCATTTCATCAGCTGGTGTGTTTCCCCTCAATACTCGGAAAAGGTACAATGATCCACTAAAAACAGAATGAAGAAACAGCCAAAGAAAAGTGCTGTTAAATATACAACACTTTGCAACAACAAAAAAAAAGGGTATGGATTTACATATACGCAGGAGCCTAACCTCTGCATTTGCAGCATAATAAGAGCCGTGGTGGTACAGTCAGTGATGGGATTCAAATAATTTAACAACCGGTTCTCTGCCCTAATGACCAGCTGGGTAGGCGTGGCTCGGTGGTCACGTGACTGTGTGGGCATGGTTAACTCAATGTCACTCACGTCGATGGGCGCTTTACCTTAGCTGTTACAATGTAATAAGGGTTAACCAGAGAGGCAGTTTCTGTAAGCAGGGCAATAAAGATTAGGCTAGAAACAACACCAGAATGTTTCCTTCCTGCCTTCCTTACAGGATTAGCCCTGTAAAGTGGGAAAAAACAAAATAAGATTTCTCCCAACAGCTGATTCTCCCAACTGCTTAGAAAGTTAACAACCGGTTCTCCCAAATAGGTGTGAACTGGCTGAATCCCACCACTGGGTACAGTGGTTAGAGTGCAGTACTGCAGGTTACTTCTGCTGACTGCTTGCAATTTGGTCATTCGAATCTCACCAGGCTCAAGGTTGACTCAGCCTTCCATCCTTCCGAGGTGGGTAAAATGAAGACCCAGATTGTTGGGGGCCATATGCTGACTCTGTAAACCATTTAGAGAGGGCTTGTAAAGCACTGGGAAGAGATATATACGTCTAAGTGCTATAACATTAGGTCCCTGGAGTGGCTCACAGAGATCTTTTGTAAAATTAAAAGGAAGCCCAATTAATAAAGCAAGCAAAGGGCTAATCAAGAGAATTCTACACTGAGAATGCAAGTTTATTATTTATAATGTAAAGCACAGGCAAACATTTATTTTTAGTCAGCAGTGAGGAAAGTGTAATGTGAGCCTTCAGGGGAAGGTTATTCAATTAATAGGAAAAGGAGTTTCCTTTTCATCACCTCCAGATTTAGATAATGATCCAAAGAAAGGTCTCTGATGAAATGTTCAATGCAAGGACTAAAAGTTGTTCATTTAGTCCTTTAAGAGTCAGTGACTTTGGATAATGAGATTGGGGCAGGCATGAGAAGGGAAGGGAAGGGAAGGGAAGGGAAGGGAAGGGAAGGGAAGGGAAGGGAAGGGAAGGGAATAGAATAGAATAGAATAGAATAGAATAGAATAGAATAGAATAGAATAGAATAGAATAGAATAGAATAGAATAGAATAGAATAGAATAACAGAGTTGGAAGGGACCTTGGAGGTCTTCTAGTCCAACCCCCTGCTTAGGCAGGAAACCCTACACCACTTCAGACAAATGGTTATCCAACATCATCTTAAAAACTTCCGGTGTTGGAGCATTCACAACTTCTGGAGGCAAGTTGTTCCACTGATTAATTGTTCTGTCAGGAAATTTCTCCTTAGTTCAAGTTGCTTCTCTCCTTGATTAGTTTCCACCCATTGCTTCTTGTCCTACCCGCTTTGGAGAATAGCTTGATCCCCTCTTCTTTGTGGCAGCCCCTGAGATATCGGAACATAGATAACTGATAATTAAGGATTGACCACTTCCTTTCCTATTACTTAAAGGAAAGAACAGCTATGTTGTTTTTCTTAACTGCAATCACAAAGGTACAGGCTCTGGGTTCTAAGATAAAAATATAGACATCTTTCAGTACAGGTAGTCCTTGATTTATGACCACAATTCATCCAAAATTGATGTTGCTAAGTGAAATATTTGTTAAATGAATTTTGCCCCATTTTACAACCTTTACAACAGCCACAGCTGTTAAATGAATCACTACACTACAGTTTGCTAGTCAGTTAACTAAGATATATAGGAAGCACATCGCAATAGTAATGCCTAAGCAGGGGGCTGGACTAGAAGACCTCCAAGATCTCTTCCAACTCTGTTATACTATTCTATTCTAGTTGTTAAGTTAGTAACCTGGTTGTTAAACTAATCTGGCTTCCCCACTGACTTTGCTTGTCAGAAGGTCACAAAAATGGATCACATGACTCTGGGACTCTGCAACCATCATAAATATGAACCAGCTGCAAAGTATCCGAATTTTGATCACGTAGCCAAGGAGATGTTACAATGGTCATAAGTATGAAAAACGATCCTAAATCATCTTTTTTTCAATGTCGTTGCAACTTTGAACGGTCATTAAATGGACCGTTGTAAGACGAGGACTCCTTGTACTCAAGCAGAACTTAAAAAGGCATTTCATGCGTGCGTGCTCTGGGCAGAGAACTTACCTGAAGAAATAGAGGGCTACTGAAGAGTCATTCTGCTTGCAGCTTCTCTTCACCAAACTTTCCAGCAAGGTGTGCAGTTCCTCCTGGATAGAGGACACATTTTTGCAGTATTGCTTGGATCTACACAAGCTGTTCCTAAAAACCAAAAGAAAAGAACATTCCACAAACCATGTTAACTATCACAGAGAAATCCCACAGTTGTGCTTAGCCTTTCTATCACACTGGCTCTAAGCAAGTCATAATTAAAATCCATGTAACTGGTACAATAACATACAGATAAAATGCCAGGGAGGAAGTGGGAAGAAGGTACAGTAAAGTCATGGTTCTAAGCCAGATCTCCACAATTGGGAGGCCCTAAAGCTACAAGTCATCCACTAAAGCAGGGGAGTCAAATTTGATTTGAGGGCTGCATCAGGGTTGTGTTTATTTATTTATTTATTTATTAGTTCAATTTATATGTCGCCCTTCTCCAGAGACTCAGGGCGGCTTACAATGCATTAAGCAACAGCCTTCATACTTTTGTATATACCTGCTTAGTAGGACTTTTGCCCCCCCCCGCCCCCCAGCGGTGTTCTTTTTTATACAAAGTCAGCTTATTGCCCCCACAATCCGGGTCCTCCTTTTACCTACCTCAAAAGGATGGAAGGCTGAGTCAACCTTGAGCCTGGTGAGATTCGAACTTGCAGTAATTGCAGGCAGCTGGTGCTACTTAACAGCACTTTAGTCTGCTGCGCCACCAAGGCTCATTCTGTTTGACCTCATAAGGCCGGGTTTGGGGGGGGCCGTGTGGTCATGGTGGGTGTGGCCATGGTAGGCGTTTTTGGTTGGCAGAGAACTGCTGAAGGCCAGGGAGGCTGAAAATGGGAGGCGCGGGGGGGGGGGGGGGGGGCGGGATAAGGGGAGACGGGGGGGGGGGGGGGGGGGGGGTCGCCGGTATATTAGGCCACGGCCTGGGGGTGGGGACTGCATTAAGTGCAGGTCAAGATAATTAAGTGCAGGTCAAGATAATTAAAAACACCCCAAGTCATCACAGGTAACTTGGCATATGTATAGTTCTCTCTCTCTCTCTCTCTCTCTTCTTTCCCCACCCCACCCCTCAGACACACACAAATGCTTCTCTGAAACTCACGTGAAAATATCAGCAGTCTTCCGGAGATAATCTTGTTCTTGCTTGTTGGAGTCTGAGCTCATACTGTGCTCAATCACAGAAAGGAGAGGGTCAATGACACTGAAAACAAGTGGATTCCCTGCCTGCTTCATCAGAAATAATTCAACCAAATCCAGGACCTGAATGAAAAATAAACAGAGATGCGTATCGCATTAACAGCAACCCCACCACTATAGGAAAAACAAAAAATCTGGAAAGAGTTATGCAGAAGGAATCCATGGTTGAACTCCTTTGCTGATTAACATCTAATCCATGGGAGAGACATTTATGAAATTCAAAAAAAAAACAACAACCAACAACACACAAGCATACAATTCAGTGATTTTCAAATAGTTTAAGAAAAAAAAAAAAAACCTGCCACACTACTCTTTTGGTTGTTAGCCAAAAAAAGAATTGCTAATTAACTATCCCTCTCCAATTTTATAGTAATACTTGGAAATCATAATTAAAATAGCTCAACTGACAGCTAAGAAGTGAAAATGAGAGTTTTGTTTTCTTCGGCTCTAAAACAGATAAAGTTGGATAGTGCGCTAGAGAAGTAAAAAACAAAACAAAAACCCACGATTGAAAGGTTAGACAGAAAGGAAATTATTGAACAAGATCATAAAGGATAAGGACATTTCAGTGACAGCCTCACCAAAACTGAAGTGTTAAAGCAATTATCTTTATAATGGCAACATACAGCCACAAAAACCTGGAGACTAAAACGGAGAGTAAGAAGATAGGATCTCTTTCAAATAAAGAGATTTGGAAAACAGTAACTTCTTCTACCAAGAAGAACCAATCAATCAGACATGGACCAAATAAAGTGGCTATTCCTATGAGCAGCAACTCACAATTTGGGTACATAAGAGGAATGTGCAGTAGAACCAATTATTATATTAGGCAAGGTTTAAAGAAGTAAAAAGGAAGACAATGAAAAAAATGAGTCAATTTCAGAAGAAACTATCTATATTCTTCCAGAAGAATAGAATAGAATTCTTTATTGGCCAAGTGTGACTGGACACACAAGGAATTTGTCTTAGGTGTATATGCTCTCAGTGTACATAAGAAACATAAAATACATTAATCAAGAATAAAAAGATACAATACTTAGTGATAGTCGAGGTTACTAATAAGCTATCAAATCGTACTAGGAAACAAATAAAAACAATATAAATTGAAAGACACAAGAAACATGGCTATAGTAGTAAGTGGAAAGAGATACTAGTAAGGAAGAGAAGAATAATAGTAATACAGTCTTAATAAATTATGTTGTGGGAATTAATTGTTAAGCAGAGTGATGGCATTCGGGAAAAAAATGTCCTTGTGTCTAGTTATTCTGGTGTGCAGTGCTCTAGTCTATAGCATTGATTTGAGGGTAGAAGTTGAAACAATTTATGTCCAGGATGCGAGGGGTCTGTAGATATTTTCACAGCCCTCTGTTTGACTGTGCAGTATACAGGTCCTCAATGGAAGGCAGGTTGGTAGCAATTGTTTTTTCTGCAGTTCTACTTATCTGTTGAAGTCTGTGTTTGTCTTGTTTGGTTACAGAGCCAAACTAGACAATTATGGAGGTGCAATATGAATATGAATATGAATATGAATATAAGAGATTATAGGTAGTTCTCGAGTTACAACAGTTCATTTAGTGACCATTCAAAGTTACAATGGCATTGAAAAATTTTATGATGCTTTTTTCATACTTATAACCATTGCCGCATCACCATGGTCATGTGATCAAAATTTGGATGCTTGGCAACTGATTCATACTTCTGACGGTTGCAGTGTCCTGTGATCAACTTTTGCAATCTTGTTACAAGCAAATCAATGGGGAAGCCAGATTCACTTAATAGCTACGGCAAGAAAAGTAAAAATGGGGCAAAATTAAAACTTAACAAATGTTTTCCCGTAGCAATGGAAATGTTGGGATCAATTATGGTCGTAAGTTGAGGACTACCTGTACTGGAGATTGATCAGGTCTATGAGCAATTGTCCATACTGTCACTGGGAAGCCTAATTTAACCTAATTAAAAGACAACAGTAGCTTTTTAATAGTTTAGAAATTATAAACCAGTGTTTCTCAATCTTGACAACTCGAAGACGTGTGGACTTTAACTCCCAGAATTCCCCAGCCAGCATGGGGTTCTTAGTGGTTCCTTTATTACAGTCTTGTTTTCTGCCTGACTGTTTGTCTAGTACTGATCCCCGCTTATCTCAATGTTGGCTACTGGAGGATATATGTTTTAGTCATTTAGCTTCCTTTCAGGTTTCTTTATTGTCTCTTTTGGATGGTGTGCAAGTGTGGTTTATCTATTGCTATACAACCCAAGTTGCCATGGGTTGAGAAACATTGTTACAGTTAGTCTCCGACTTACAACAGTTCACTTAGTGGCCATTCAAAATTACAATGTCACTGGAAAAAGGGACTCATGACCGTTTTTCACATTTACGACCGTCGCAGCATGCCCATGGCCACATGATCAAAATTCAGACGCTTGGGAACTGACTCACATTTATGACTGTTGCAGTGTCCCAGGGTCATGTGATCCTCTCTTCTGACCAACAAAGTCAATGGTGAATCCGGATTCACTTAACAACTGTGTTACTAACTTAACAAATACAATGATTCACTTGCAACAGCGGTGGCAAGAAAAGTCGTAAAACGGAGCAAAATTCACTTAATAAATGTTTCACTTAGCAACAAAAATTTGGGGGCTCAATTGTAGTCGTAAGTCGAGGAATGCCTGTATAAACCAAGTCCTTAAAATAATTGTACCCAACCAAAAAGGCTTGTGGCAAATAGATGGGGAAGAAATGGAGGTAGTGACAGATTTTATTTTCTTGGGCTCCAAGATCACCGCAGATGGGGGCTGCAGCCAAGAAATTAAAAGACGCTTGCTCTTGGGGAGGAAAGCTATGGCAAATCTAGACAGCATACTAAAAAGCATCCTGCCAACAAAAGTGTGCATAGTCAAGGCTATGGTTTTCCCAGTTGCAATGTATGGCTGTGAAAATTGGACCATAAGAAAGGCTGAGTGCCAAAGAAATGAGACCTTTGAACTATGGTGCTGGAGAAGATTCCTGTGAGTCCCTTGGACTGGAAGGCGATCAAACTGGTCAGTCCTAGAAGAGATCAACTCTGACTGCTCTTTAGAAGGCCAGATCCTGAAGATGAAACTCAAATACTTTGGCCACCTAATGAGAAGGAAGGATTCACTGGAGAAGAGCCTAATGCTGGGAACGATTGAGGGCAAAAGAAGAAGGGGACGACAGAGAACGAGGTGGCTGGATGGAATCACTGAAGCAGTTGGCGTGAGCTTAAATGGACTCCAGAGGATGGTAGAGGACAGGAAGGCCTGGAGGAGCGTTGTCCATGGGGTCACAATGGGTTGCTACACAACCTACCAAAATGGGCAGGGCAAGCTACTATATATAAACAGATAGAAAATCCCACACTCACAGGCATTGATGATGTTACCTAGCTGGGTCATGAAATGTTTGCAAGCAAACAACCAAGCTCAGTGAGCACCAAGCACAGTTTAACCCTGAGCTACAAATATTCTCTTTCATTGAAAATACTATATCCGTTATGACCTTCATTGTCAGCTCTTCCAAGTATGGGAGGTCAAGAAATAGATGTCACAAATCTACTGGAACTCTATTGTTACTAGATATAACAGAAACGTTTTTTCTTTCCTCTCTTATCTCATGCAGAATCAAGGTATGGTTATTTTAAATCTTTTTTTTATGCTTAACTTACTTTCCCGAGGCTGAGATGTTATTTACTCTTTAACATTACATCACATAATTATTTACATTAAGTGTTAATGGCCGTATCATTCTTTGGTCAACATTACCTTTGGCTCCCTCTATATGAGTAGACTTTCAAATACCGTATTTTTAGGACTATAACACGCACCGGAGTATAAGACGCACCAAGATTTCAAAGAGGTAAACAAGAAAAAACAAGTTTTTTGCCCTCCCCAGCCCCCAGGAGCACTCTGCAGGCCTCCCAAACCCTCTGCGCATCCCGTTTTTGTGGAAAAACGGGCCTGTTTTTGGCGAAAACAGGACCCGCAGGGCGGGGTTTCGGGAGGCCAAAAATGGCTGCATTCAGTGTATAAGACACACCAATGTTTCCATGCTCTTTTAGGGGGGGGAAAGGTGTGTCTTATACTCCAAAAAGTACAGTAATTACCAAAGTTTCTTACATGGCAGAAACTGACAGCATAGAATCCTAAATATTTCTAGATAGTTATTGTGGAACAATTCTTTTAAAAAAATCCAGTGACTGAAATTGCACAATGAAGAATGCTTAAACTAGGGCAAAATTTTGATCCTCATGTAAGATTGCACAAGATCTCGAGTACAAGATAACAAAAAAAAAAAAAAAACCAAAAAAACCCCCCACCCCTTTTTGGCCATTTGTATTTGTGGGGGTGGTATGCCACGCAAGAGATTTTACAAAAGTGGCTGACAGCTGAAATTATTGCTGATCTTAGTCATAGGCCATAAATTCAAAAAAAGCTGGATTCTTACTTTGATTTTGAAGTCCCGGCGCAAGATTTTCTCCTTGCGCAACTTTTCCTTCTCATCTTTCTTGGCTTGAATGCGCTTCTTCTGCTCAGTAAAGAGAGATGAAAGCTTCTCATCGAGGGACATCATAGTCTCATCATCCACATCCTCATCACTATCATCTCCTTCCTTGGATGTAAAAAAAATAGGACAACAAAGCAAAGGTTCATAGGTCAATTAGGCTATTTCAGCAATAGATTATGAAACTTAATAGTCCAACATGTCACAAGAACATGTTGGACTATTAAGTCCAACATGTGGGAGAAAGGCACCAATAGCAAATTTATCCCATATACTCAAACTCAACTCAAAAAGATGATTAGGGGACTGGAGGCTATAACATATGAAGAACGGTTGCAGGAACTGGGTATGTCTAGTTTAATGAAAAGAAGGACTAGGGGAGACATGATAGCAGTGTTCCAATATCTCAGGGGCTGCCCCAAAGAAGAGGGAGTCAAGCTATTCTCGAAAACACTGGAGGGCAGGACAAGAATCAATGGGTGGAAACTAATCAAGGAGAGAAGCAACTTAGAACTAAGGAGAAATTTCCTGACAGTTAGAACAATTAATTAGTGGAACAACTTGCCTCCAGAAGTTGTGAATGCTCCAACACTGGAAATTTTTAAGAAGATGTTGGATAACCATTTGTCTGAAGTGGTGGAGGGTTTCCTGCCTGGGCAGGGTGTTGGACTAGAAGACCTCCAGGGTCCCTTCCAACTCTGTTATTCTATTCTGTTCTAACTTATATAACCAATAGCAAACTCATCCTTGGAGCATTTAGTATTACCATATTCAATCACAGAAAAGCTAAGAATTTTAGGTGCCAAAATGGACCTAAAAATTGGGCTTGGCTTATTCACAGATGGGCTTATCTGCAAGTACATACCATAATAGTTTTTAATTTAGATATTACCCATTTATATGGGTAGATAAGCCCATCCATGGATAAACAGACCCTTGAATGCCATAAAAGTGCACATTGGCTTATCCGTGGATGGCAGTTTTTATGGTATTTTGGTTAAACATTCAAGGATTAGCTTATTTGCGGATGGCTTTATCCACAAATATATACAGTTGCTGTCAGCATTGACATCCAGTCGGTCAAGCTGACTTATGGTATATAGGCAAAGATTATATGATTAAAGGAATGGGTTTGACTGGAAAGATTCAGATTCAATTTCTCACTCCATTACAGAATTTATATGAAGATTTGAGGATAGTTCCTACTTTTCAGCTCCAGCTATCCAGAGAATTATTGATGCAAGAAAAACAGAAACAAAAACCAGAAATAATTTTACCAAAGTGCACCATTTAAAAGCAAATAAAATAAAATAAAATAAAATAAAATAAAATAAAATAAAATAAAATAAAATAAAATAAAATAAA